>NNCF01133840.1:0-31484 GCA_002313205.1 Laupala kohalensis
TACACTTTTGATTCTTTTCTTTTCCAAAGGATGACATCAGGTCTGTTGTGAATTGTTGTTAGGTCAGTGAGAATGCTTCTGTCCCAGGACAAAATATTTGCTTTCAAATCGTCTTGCAGGACTGGTTTTAGGTTTATACAGATGGTCTCGAGGTATGGGATTCTTAATGCAGTTCAGTTCAGTGATTTTGCAATTTCCAGGTGAATTATTTTCCCCATGTTCTCGTGTCTAGTTTTGTAATCATTTTGGGCCAACTGTGTGCAACCACCAATGATATGCTCTTATTATTTTCTTCAACGTAACCACCGGTATACTTGATGTTGGTGGTTACTAATTCCTACAATTCAACATTTATTAAAAAAATTAATCCTTATTATTATTATTATTATTATTATTATTATTATTATGTCACATGGCATCCACTCTCCCACATCTAAACAGGTACGCTCTTTTATATAAAAAGGTTGGACAGGGTTTCGTCCAAACGTGAGTAAATGTGGGTATCTCCCAGTCGTAACAAAAAGTGTTTGTTATTCACAATTCAATGCTCTGTTATGGGTGAATTCATATTTAAAATTCCGAACTGTTAGCATCAAGGACGTCGGTTTGCAAAAGTATATGAGCAGACGATACGAGTCTTTTCGTGATCTAACCTCACTTAACACTTAATTGAATATGAGCTATGAATGTGATAGATGCTATGAATAAGGAAGACATAAGAAATGGTGACGGAGAAAATTGAAGATAGAAGGTAGAAGTGATGTAAATGAGAGAAAAAGAATGTAAACCCGATTCTGATGAACGTTGAATTGTCAAAACAGGCGGAAAAGGAAGGTGGTACACAACAACAAACCAACACCATTCCTCATTGATTTTACCAAGAAATGATACTACATTTAACCGAATAATTAAAAATAGTAATAGGGATGAGGAAAAGCGAAGCGAAAGATGCCTTCACAAGATGAGAGAGTTTTTGACCCCAAAATTTAACAAAGGAGAATAATGAGTTATGGTCATTACGTCAAAATACTGAAACACAANAATAATGAGTTATGGTCATTACGTCAAAATACTGAAACACAAGGACGGGAACAACTATTTTTGTTTATCGTTAAGTGAGGTTATGTTGATTTCTCGATCGCAATACGTTTCTTGCTTCCTTACTTCCGGAGAGTCATTGTCCTCCACGTGGTCATACGCAATTTGTAACTGCTTTTTTTAAACAGTAAAGTTAAATTGCTATTGCTCTATAAATGTCCATATGGTGCAAACTTCGTGACTATGTAAATTCTCATTTTTTTAGGTCGTGTCACAATTTTTTTGCTGCCTAAATATATGGTGATAATCAAATAAAAAACATAATCTATAAATAGTTTCCATTTTTAAGAAATACTCCAGCGATCTATAGTACCTCGGTCGCTCAGATTTTGATGTGATTCTATGTTGAGGTCAAGATCTACTCTATTTACTGGTCAAACTAAATTGAATGAATAAGTTGAATTTTAAAAAAACATGAACATATGTCCACTTTTTAAATGATATTTAATCTTAAAACGTATTTCTTGACGCATGCAGAAAGGAGCGATCGCCTTCAAATGCATATTGATCTTAAGGTTTTGGTTTTTTTTTGTGTGTGTGTGTGTGTTTGGTTTTCCAGACATTTTTATTGTTTTTCTCTCTCAACTCGGTCATAATTACGAATGAATTTTTTTAACCGTATGTTGTTTTTTTGTGAGATTTGCCATTACAATAGAAAATATCTTAATGAAATATGCATAAATAATGTTAAAACGCAAGTATATCTTCCGTGTACCTACACCAGAGACACATCCTCCATACCTGTAGACCAGGTACCTGTAGAGCAGGCGGCCAACCACACTATCCCGTACCAGTTATACATATGTTGATGTGTGTCAGGTCTTGCGGGTTTCAGCTCTGGTTGCAAATGGTGTACACTTGTGCCAAGAGAACGAGTGGTGTAGTGGTTAACACCCCTGCGATCGATTCAGGAGTCCCGAGTTCGATTCCCTGCTCGACGCCGTTTTCATCCGAAAGTTATAACAATATTAAAATGCGTTTATTTCCCATTAAATAAGTAAAATATCGAACTACTTTGTCGCAGAGAGTAAGAAGTTTGATCCATCACACGATTAATGAAATTAAAAATTAAATATGCGGAAAGAGGTTTTCAAAACCATTCTATCTCGTAGACCATTCAATGAATATCTACTATGTAATGAATCTGACGTCTCACTATTCAAAGACTTAAAATTTTTACTATTTTTTTATTTAGTTTGAAACATATTTTTCTTGTAATTATTGATATATTTTAATTTCTGCAGATTGTATATTTAATCTTTACTAGAATTTAGGACTGTAAAGCATTTGCAGTTTTCTGTAAAACATTCCCTCTTATACTCGCATGTTCATGTGAAATTGAGCTACTTTCTTCCTGACTACTTTAAAATTCGAAATGACTTGTTACTCTTAATTTGGTATCTTTGGCCATACTTGTTCTACTTCTTATTCCTTAACATTGCTAATTTAGTGTTTTTTTACGGTTAAGTTTAAAAAAATGTTGTCGAAACAATAGTTTCTCTGACTAAAAAAATAGATTGTAAAATATTCATGTATTAGTGAAAAGTATCATATGTCGACTGATTTTCATAATCGATTTTGCAGCCGATAATCGATCATTTCTTCTTAATTCTTCTTCTACATTCCGAATCACGATTTGTTTGTATCTCTGTTAGGTCTAAAGGGCTTTCAAAACCCAAAAAAACGAATCCTCTCCAGGTGTTTTTTCTTCCTTTTTTTCCTTCTCGTGAAACAATTGCATTTCTGCAAGAGGGAAGAAGCAAGTGAAGAACGTTGTTTGTTGAAGTCTCGAATTTCGCCTTCTAATTGATTGTTCCAATCATCTTCTCAGTCAAGATGAGTCGAGAGGTCCATTCTTCTTTCGTGTGACTAGTTGTAGAAAGATTTGAACGGTGCTTACTCTTGCAATCCGCCATATCTGTTTACTTTACGTGAGTTTAACCTTTTAAACATTAGACACGCAAAGTCACGTACAAATCTGAACATCGGCAAATAACTCAACACGATTCTTTGCGTATTTGAGAATTCTTTCTTTGGGTTCTTTCAATTCTTTTAATCTGGGGGACACACTCGTCGTCATCGCTAACTTAAAAGTACTGTATCATAAATAAATAAATAAATGAACTTTATTTGAAGAAGAAGAAAAAATCAGTTTCAAACTGCGTCGTGTAACCACGTGGGGGATGGGGATAATAAAATAAGTTACTTTTCGGAAACGAGCAAGGGACCATCCCATCAATTCCGATCAAGAGCCCAAGGACTGCAAAGTCGGATTTAATGCTTAGAATGTTTTAAAATATAAATACGTACTGTTATCACTTTCTTATTTCATAATGAATCGAAGATAAATTAATGATGCTGCAGTGAAAATTCAAGATTAATAATAATAAAAAGTGTTACATGACATTCCCGTCTATGGAAAATCCGCCACCAATGGGAGGAAAACCGGAGGAAGACCCGGGTCAGGATGGCCATATAAATGAAGTTTTAAATATAGGAATGAGGATATTATTATATTGACAGTCACAAAGTATAAGGAACTTCCGTAGTGACAATATGATAATTTTAACGTGTTCTCATGTTTGGTTCTCAACTATAATCTTCTAAAGTATTTATTTTCGTTACTGCTTTACTTTCTTATCCAATTTTTTTCGCTGCGTTTCTGAGAGGTCAATATCCAGCGAATTTTATCCTGGCAAACCTATTGAGAGCGAAACAATCCTTTGTGTGAAGGACTTTCAATTGAATCCATCGGAACCATAGGAGAGGCGAGAGAAAATGCAGAGAGAGAGGGATTTAATATAGAGCAGGTGGTAGTTCCTTTCACTTCCCCTATCATCCGCATCCACCCCTTTCATCCCCGTCGTCTACGTCACGTCGCTCGTGCGATTGGCGGATGCAGCTGCCACTCACTCACTCACTCGATATGAGCGCTGCTTCTGCTGCCTTCTGATGCGTCATGAAGGAACGAAAAAGAGAAAAATGTATTCTCTCATTTCTTTCACCATAAAGAATTAAAGTTTTTGTCTGTGAAAACACGTGCCACTAACCCTGGCTAAAGGTGGCTAAGTGCGGTATCAAAATATACCTTGAACGGTTTAAAGGAGAAAGAATTGAAATGTACGAAATTGTAAGTGATAAAAACACATAAGGTTGACAGGTATTTTCTTGCAAAATAATAATAATACAGTTATTGTCAAAAAACAGTACAAACTGCGTATGACCACGTGCAGGACAATAAACTAATTTACTCTCCGGAAGCAAGCAAGGGACCATCCCATCAATTCCGATCAAGGGCCCTAAGGCAGAGGCGGATTCAAANAGATAAAAAGTTAGCTGCGAGTTATAATACATATATAATGTCAATATGTTTGTAATTTAACGCAAATATGTTTGTAAATTTACATGTACAAGTTATTATCGAACTATAGATTATTCTGAGTATAGCGTTTAAAAATCATAAGAGTTAAAAAAAACTAAATTCTAAACTAAAATAGACACTAAATAGAAAACACACTAAAATAGATGTAGTTGTGTTACCACTTTTGATGGGGACACGACACGAACAAACAAATTTGTAATAAATAAATGAAAATGGATGATAAATAGGAAACTATTTCAGATGATTCGGATGTAGTAGTAGTTTATCGATCGCAACCGATGAGGGGAAATCCCAGTTCGACCGAGGGGGCATCGAACTCTCTCTCTCCCAGTCAGCGAAGACGATACCACTGTGGCTGTAGTAGGGAGTGATTTAAACAATCCTCGTATTATGACCTTCTAGAAGAAAAGAAATCTTTTGAAATTGTTGACGAATGTGCGTGTACGATTAGTACTAGGAACTAGCAGCAAATGTTCTTTCAAGGATTTTCTTCGTTACCCTTCCGATTTTTAAGCGTAATGTTAGATGACTATTAAAATGTTTTTGCCAATACGTAAAATCGAATTAAATAAACGATCAAACACTTAGGTATATAATATTCGTCCGTGAAAGGTTGTGAGTCTATTATTATTTAATTTGGTTTCCGTTACAGATATTTTTTTTTATCTTCGCAAAAAACAAATAATGCATTTAACAAAGTTGTATATGTGACTGTTAAAATTACCCATTCCTTGACGTGTTTTATGCTTCTTTTTTTATATATATTTACTTCGGTAGTTTGAGTTAACCTGGAATACTGTCGCGATTTTCTTTTTGTTTTTTGTAAGAATTATTTTGGGCGACATAATATCGTTCATTGTTTTCACACTAGTTATGCAGCGTGTCTATAACACTTCTGAGATTTTATAAATTTCTTCTTCTACTGTTAACATCCATATCATCGAATTAAATAGAAAATCAAAGACTTACGACCTTAAATGGTCGAACAGTTTATATATCATGTTCAATTGTCCTGATGACGACTTCAACATTAAGTTGAAACGTCGTGAAGTTCAGTTTCGTCTTTAAATACTGTTAAGGTTGTTAAGTCTTCGATAATTGTCGGTTTCTTTATTTCACTGTCATTCATCTTCCGACATCTTCTAATTGAAACAAAATATGCCCACAGGTCCTGAACATTTTTAAGGGTTTTACGTTTGCCCTGTCTTGCCCGGAATATAACGAAAAAAAACGTCTTTATATACGTGTGCCTGAATAGGCAATTTATGAGAGAGACATTTTTACTTCAATATTTGCTCAACGCGTCATAATTTGTAAACACCAGCGGTGTCCGTTCGGTTCCCACAATCCCTTGACTTCCAGCCTCCCTTCCAACTCCCTTTCAACTACAACCTGTCAGTCAATCACTATCCTATCAATCCATAGAGCAATTCCCGACGTCCTCACGAGCACAATGATGGGGAGGGGGGATTAATTCGAACGGGGAAGAGGAGCAATATGGGGGTGAGATATGAGTCTGCGTGCTGCTGCTGCTGCTGCTGGGGCATAATTAAAACGAACTCGGAACACATGCCGCCCATGTCTGTCTGTCCGTCTGTCTGGAGCAAACGCAATGGACGAAGGAGAGAGAGTGGGAACCACACACACACAGGGGGTGAGGGTTGAGGGTTGAGGGTTGAAGGTTGAAGGTTGGGGCTATGAGGCGTCTGGGGACACAGCGGTGCAGAGACTACAGAAGTACGTGTGTGACGGGGAATTCCTTCCACGATCTATCTATTGGGATTTGCCCCCCCAAAAAGGAGACCTTTGGCATCTCACGAGTTCGCAAGACAAGATCTCTATCACGCGGGAAATTATTTAAAATTCATCTCGAAATTTTTTTACTCGCGTTAATTCTATTCTCATACATTCATTTACTTCGCCCTTAAGAACTTTTCACAATTTGAAAAAAACGTGTTTGAGAAATTATAAAATCGTGAATATGTACACTTGTACGCTCCGTCACGTTTGGTGTACGGCCACACGAGAAAGATGAAAAGTCGGCGTTCGAACCCGGGAGCACACACTACCAGTCGATGATTTTATATGAGAACAGTTCCTTTTTTCAATTAACGAGAAAATATTTATGATAAGAATAATGCTTCTAACAATTACGTCTTTTAACTAAGGAAATTTTGAATGTGTATAATTGTAGAGAATAGAACTTTAACACCTAGTTTTGGTTTCTACAACAATCTAGTGAATTCTTTTCGATTCTTCCATTCCCCATACTTTATCAGTGTGTCTCTGTGTCTTTCGCTTTCGAATTCGCCGGAAGTGGGAGGCTACAGGGCGTGTCAGCGCTATGGCCCCCGAGGGTTAAAAATTGACACGCGACGGTTAAGGGGCGCCTTCCATTATTCATCGTAGCCTTCGCCTCTGGTCGTCGCTTCGATTCCTCCGAGCTTCGACTCCTCCGTTTACTTTGCTATTACATTCTTCATATATGGAAGAGGAATTTCTGTCACTCATCTTCACCGATATGAAGAGACACGTGGAGAGGGGTGGGGGAGAAGTAGGGAGGGGAAGCTGGTTTAGTTGCCAATATACGTCTGAATGCTGCTTTTCATTTGCACCCGCACACTTCTCACACAACTTCTAAAGGGGTCAACAAGAACTTTGAGCAAACTAACAAACTAACAAACAACACGTGCTTAAAGGAAAGTTGGTAAAGAACTTCGGTATCAAAGTATGAATTATATTATTGAAAACACGACGAAAAGTAGCCTTAAAATAGCGTTTCTTCACAGCAGCATCTGATAGAACAAAAGTGTATTTCTTCGTTTTTCCTTCCATTTTCTGGATTTGTTGTTGGCCAACCTGTTTCTTTCTGTTTTTAACGTGCGTTGGGGGGTTTGATTCACAATTCTATTAACAATTGAAGATTTCTATTGACAAACATTTTCAATAGATATCAATGGGAATTGACGAGAAAATTGTTTATATCTTGAAAATGCATAACTTGATACGACGAAAGACGCCAATATATTTTATTTTCTGAGATCCTCAAATCAGTGAATGTATAATTAAGATGTATCCTAACTTTCATTTCATATATTTTTTAAAAATTCTTTTATATTATTAAGTACGTTTAGTCCACGTGACAGTTGGAAAAAGCTACACGGGCGTACTTAAACTCGACACTTCCTCAAGTAGAAGGATAACTTCACCATTAAACTCGACACTTCCTTAAGGATTAGGTTTACGTCGGTCTACCTGTGCCCCCCGTCCCGTGAATCCACTGACAATGAGACAGGTGGGCAGCTCTTTTAGTAAACAAGTTGGCTTTACCACACAAAAAAAACTATTAAATTGTGATGTTGTTAAAGAATAACTG
This sequence comes from Laupala kohalensis, assembly GCA_002313205.1. NCBI lineage: Eukaryota > Metazoa > Arthropoda > Insecta > Orthoptera > Trigonidiidae > Laupala > Laupala kohalensis. Next base: position 7,857 of record NNCF01133840.1, read on the forward strand.
AAATCTACGCTTAAAATGATGAAAAATGATACCAAACACGACCTTACTGGCATCAAATGTTCATTTGACTATTAGACCAGTAATTAGGTGACGAAAAGAAGCATGTCAAGAAAAAAGGTTTTTTCCCTTTCAATATTTTTTTAGTTTTTCGCCTATAACTTTAAAACAACGCATTTTTAGAACGAAATATTCTTGAACAGAAGATATGAACATTAAATTTCAAACAAATTACATTCTGTACCGTTTTGCCACCAGACAAACGGAAAATGCTAAAGATCATGATTAAATTGACAAAAATCCTATAATGGATCTAATTGAATTATAACCTGAGAACTACAAACTTTTAGAGAAAATTTCTTCATACGAAAATGAAATACATTAAACGTCCTACAAAACGCGTTATCCTGGATTTTTTTTCTTCTGACAATCTGTTTATCCTCTTCTGTGCGTGGAAGTTTTGTGCACATCTATGTCGAAAAGTCGATACGTATTATTTAATTGTATCAAATAGGGTAGTTCTGATTTTTTGATATGATGAACCAAAATTTTCGATCTCGACCGAAGTACCAGAAATAAAAATTAAAAAACAGTAAAATTTCAACAATTCACAATTTGCGAGGATTTTAACTTTGAAGCAATGGATTTTAGAAATAAAATGCTGTGTCATTTTTTTCAATTCTGTGAACTTACGAGAGTTAAAGACCAGAACCCGAACCGTATTTGGACCACAGACACCATGCAAGGAAAAAAGTACACGTTGACTCTACTACATAGATGTGTACTTAAGTTCAACGCGCACAAGCGGATAAACAGATCGTCAGAAAAAAATACTCTGAAAAACACATTTTGTTGGACGTTCAATAAATTCCATTTTCGTATAAGGACGTTTTCTCTAAAAGTAAGTAGTTCTCAAGTTATAAACAAAATACAGGAAAAATCAAGTTTTTTGATTCATTGTACAATCGCGCTCTATCCGTTCACCTGACGACAAAATGACACAGAACATAATTTGTTGGAAATTTAATATTTCATTATTTAGGTACAGTGGTGTTTAGTTCTAAAAATGTATTATCAAGTTATAAGCGGAAAACTGAAAAAAGAGCATTTTAGAAAAACTTAGTAATTTATTTTTGTTTGAGTTTATTGTTGAAATCTGAGTCTGCAGCTTCGTTCTTTCTCTTCCTTTCTTGTTTTCCTGATAATTTTTTTAATTAAAAATTATCGATCTGCTGCTAAAAGGAATACATTTTATTTGAACATGAATGAATTCTTTATAATATTAGAGAAGCATCTGATATATTTTGTACAAAATAGCTGACAATAAAATATAGCACATACTAGGATATTTTCTCTCTAAGAAACATACAGTGACTGGATTTGGAAACTTAAACCTTTTATTCAGATAATTGCTTGAGAATTCTAGAATTCAAAGTTTCCAAACATCAGTGGTGTAGAATTTTTTATGCAATTTCTTCTTATATATTATTCTTTTATTACATATATATTTCTTAATTTTGTGTCGACCTCCGACAACATGTGAGCAATGGCTCTCTTGTAGTCAACACACGCACATACATTACTAACAAGAGAAATACAACAATAAATGAACAATTCACGAGAAAACACCCTAATTATGAAGATAAAAGAAAAACTTTCCTGGTTGAAAAAAATATTTTGACGAAAAATCGAAGTTAAATCTAAGCTTCCTTAGCGGCTAAACCTTTTATTTTTGATATTCAGACGAATGACCAAACCTGCTGTTACGAAGATCTGTCTTATTGTTTTATTCGTATCATAAACTGCATAAAAATCACATATCACGATTTAGAGGGAAATAATTATTGTCAGAAATTAAGACCGGAGCCAAAAAGTTCTCCAAAGCTTAAGTGTTTGGTTCTGAAACCCGAAGTGCCGAACGTAGGTGCACTTTCTAGAACCAACGCATTTACTGTAGTACGATACACAAAAAATACTGTTTTCCTTTCAATCATATGTTTCATGAAAGCATCAAGAAAATTATAATTGGAATCCTATGCACTTTGTTCGGAATCAGGACGTCAAAAAATTTAAAAGCTTCAGTCATTATCCTCCATCTCCAACCCCTTCAAGATGAGGGAAAAGGAGTTACGGGGACACATGGGGTGTCTGTAAATGAAATGACAATAAAGCTTTGCTTGAAATACAGTGAAATAAAACAAGTAGAGTCATTCCCGGGTTGCGGTTTCCATCTTTAACTCAGAAAGTGAAATGAAATGATTTTATCTGAATGTTTGAAGGAATAGGAAAAAGAAATACATTAAAAACAAATATCCTGAAGACTCGATCTTTAATTATTTGCATTTAATAATGTTTTACTAACCAAAATTCTATATTTTAATGAATGAATATACTTGAAAATATTGCAAATGTAATAGATTTTTCAATCAAAAATCAATTTCGTGGTATATTTCAAATAGTTTAAAAATTAACAATAATAATTATAAATTGTTCAAAGTGTAGCAGAGTTAAAATAAGGCGCCGAGTACTTTTTCATGAGAAACAAAAAGACGAATGCAAAATAGTGCGATTTAAATATAATGGGGTTTTTCTATTGGAACGTTGATCTCTCTGGGAGGAAATTAATGTGAGAAGACTTAAAAGAAATTAGTAAAATGTAAAAATGGGATGCACTTAACAGATATATTAACACTCGTGATATGTTTTATACATAGTGTTCAGCGGTGAGCGTTGTTGTGATATCAACATGAGACAACGCGTTGGATCGCGCAGCAGAGATTTGAGGTGCGAAGAGCAGGAAATCCATAGACGTCATGTTGCATGATTATGGGGCTTTTGTAGAACATCCCTCTGGGTGGGGGAGGGGGGGGAGGCTTTAGACGAAATTAATCTCTACGAAAAACATTTCTAAACAGTCGTGGCTCTTCCACCCCACACGACGCGGTGACTGCAAACGAAGTAAGAGAAAATTTCAAACGTAGTTGAAATAGAGAAAAGATACCCACTACGAATAGGTTCTTTTGTTATGGGGGTGACGACGTATTCTGTAATAATTAATATCGAATTTAGAATTTTTAAATTATTTTTGTATTGGGACTATAGCTCTCGCCAACATCAAGGTCATTAGAAGAGTTTATTTTTTAATAGGTACACGATCTATAAACAATATACTAGGAATAATAATCTATAGTTTGCCTTTTTTGCGTATATTATGTTACTTGTGAACAGTCTTTTTAATGTTTTATTAAATATAAATTTGTTAGAATTCTATTGATATTACAACAAGTAGCTAACTATTTTTATTCTTATCGTTAGGAGTAAAAAGTGAAGCTGAAATGTTGTCGATCCTTAGGAATTGCCCTTGATGGGAATTGATGGAATACGTCCCTCGCTTGCTTCCGGAGAGTAAAATTAATTTATTGTCCTCCACGTAGTCATACGCAGTTTGTAACGGCTTTTTTTTTACAAAGTTTATAAAAATAATAATACCAGATTAAAAAATAATACTAGATTAATAACTTGAATCAATAACTGTTATTAATAATATTATATTGTTATTTGTTAATTATTTATTTGATACATGTTATATAAAGGTAAAATTTATAAAATTTGTGTTGTGAAACTATAATTTGTATGGGAACATGCTCCCCGCTTCGATTGCAGTCTGGATCCGCCGCTCATCGCGGTATCACTGACCTGTTTGAGGGTTTTTGATTGTATTCCGTGTCTGTTGCTGTTCCGCAGTCGCTCGCACGCAATCACGTTTTCTGCTGAGGCCCTTCAGCCCTTCAACACCACCTCCGCCTCAAAAGCCAAAGGAGGAAGGGAAGTGTGGGCCCAGCGAGGGCTAATAGGCGGAAACTCCAGCGAAGCGCCCCCAACGTAACAATACTCGAGTTATGGGTGTTGGGGCGCGATTAATATGGTAATACACGACCACGACGTACGTGTTGCCAGAGCGGCGCCAAATTCGAACAGGAAACGGCCGACTACCTGATCAATATTCAGAGCATCCGACTCGGGGGAGGAAAGGGCGCTGGGGTGGTCCATGGGCGAGTGAAGGGTCCGGGTTCGCTCCCTTGCACGCCCCACCGGAAGGAAGGAAGGAGGGTTATTGCGGAAGGGTGTGAAGAAAAAAGAAGGGCGTCTAACGCTCAACTCATCCACCATCAGCTGTTTCAAAGTCTTCAGCCGCTTCACACAGAAGTTTACAAATTTCGATAATTAGACATTTTGAAGAAATCGTATAGATTTAACAACAAACGTATTCACAAGAAAATATCTGACAATAGAAAAAGTAATTTTCTTGGATTTTTAATTTTTTCAACAAAGAGACAAAGTTATTTTCAAAATTCTTTTACGAAATGCGCGCGTGTTTTCGTACACGATTGACTCCTCATACAACAACCTCATACAACAACCTCATACAATCACCTCACTTGCAAATCGTTGCACGCAGTTTCTTCCAGTTTGATTGATATCAATCAAATGGATTTGCATTTTACCTGTCAGACATTGAGGCATGTCAGACATTCGGGTTTTAAATGCAGAGAAAACATTGATTTTTTTAAACTTTCCAATTATACGGTACCAAAGTAATATAAGGAAACCAAAGTATGTGTGGATTCTGGTTTGCTTTTGAACCAAAGTAGAGGATTTTGATTACAAACGCATTTTGGGAATAGAAGAAGTCTATTTCAGAACAGTTCATTCAGACTTCATTTACACACTGCGCTCCACTACCGGTTTCTTAAAAATCAAAATTTTGAAAAATAAATATTGACAGAAATTAATTGTTCGCGAAATTGTGCGTACAGAAAAGAAAGAAAAAAAGTTATCTTGGGAGGCGCCTCATTTATATCTTCAGCCTTTGAGGCAGAGAGTGGAGGATGGAAGATAACAGTAATAATTGCTGCGTTCTGTAGTTGAAGGAGCAGATCTAGAATAAAGGAATAAAGCAGCAAACGTTTTATGGTTGTGAGGATAAATATTTTTATACATATTGATTTGTTTTGTATTCTTTTTAAGATAATTATGCATGTTTAACTTTTTATCTGTATTTTGCTACTTCGTTTCTTTGCTATGTATGCTTTTTATTTCTATGATTTTTTAAAAACTATTTTAATTGGAAAGTTAAGTCTGGTACAGTCGAGATTTTTTTTATCAAGGAATGTTTTTCAAGAATGTTGTTGATATTAATTGTACGTGTAGTACCCGGAAACAGTTCTCTACAGACAAGATTTATTTATGAAACTTAAAAGACTTAAAAGACTCTCTTAAACAAAGAATAGTGGTTTGAAAATGATTCGATCCTCCCGCTAAAGAAATAGGAAAATCTCGAGATCATAGTGACGAAACGAGATACCGAGTTTATTGCAGATACAGAGTCAGGCGAAGGAACCAATGGAACTTTTTCAACGGACCTTACAAGACTACGGATAACCGTCATAATCTAATCATTGTAGATTCGAAAATGTCTGTAGAATGGGTCTACAGAATTTAAAACCTTTTATTTGACGACTGGTATAAAGAGAGAATTTCCAGAAAGATATTGTTCTTACAGTTCACCAGACACTGTGAAATCAGATACGTGGGCAAGATGGGAAGAGTCTCATTAAAACATAGTTAACACAGATTAAACTAAAGAACACTATTAACAATTGAGAATTGCTTCTTCCCTTAACATGAATGTTTGATCTAAAACTACCGACCTGGTTGGAATCCTTCCTTAAAACAATTTAACTGCAGGACAGGACGTGAGGGGCCATTGCTGTGCTACATGCTATACCTGTCTGGTGATTTGATTGAGTAATTGTAGGTTTTAAGTCTAAGTGTAGCTTCCTTAATATTTAAAACAAGTGCAATGTAGAGCAGTTGATACATCCACTCTTCTGTTTTTACGTATTATTTGGTTTCAAGCGAAGTCGAAAGCTTAATCGAGATAAATCGAGATTTTGTACGACACATACCAAACACAGTGGAGACTCCAGTTATCTAGCAGCGATGTTGGGATTTTCTGGATGACAAGAATAATCATACTATTTTATGAAAGATGTTTTGAAGAAACATCGTAGAAGAATTATAATTATCCTTGGTACCATAATATCAGAGAGATTCTTTACAAGAATTAGAAAAATAGAATTAAATAAGTATTGAGAATGTTCCAGGAAAACAAATTGCTGCCATCCTCCTCCTGGTCTTCACTTTGAGCTAATGAACGCGCTGTACGATTTTTTTGCCGGCCTCTTTTTATTGCTTGTTACGCGTAGTTTGATTCACAATTGCTTGGCAACGAATAACTTATATGTAAATATTTACATTCCATTTTTAAACAGTAACATTTTCAATCGATTCAAAACACGATTAAACATTGCAAAAATCAAAATCGCGTCGGGGCAATATTGACCACTGAATGGAAGACGATGATGTTGACGTACAGATTCTCTCTTGTGGGCGCCATCACTAACAGCTGCTACTATTTCACTAAAGTGTACAGCGTGAAATTTCATTTTGCATTATTTGTTGTATTGAATTGAATCCAAAAAACTTTTGTATTTTGAGTAAAAGAGAAAGAAAGAAAGAAAGAAAGAGAGAGAGAGAGAAAAAAAAAAGGTGTTTCCGTGCTTTACATCACTCGTAAACTTCCTCAATTGAAACTTTTCTTATTCTCTAGAATAATGGATAGTTGGCAGCATATTGATTGGGATATTATCAAGAAATGGATAATATTGTGGAATAGTATCACCTATCTTTATTATTATTAATTAAAGCGAAAGTTTTTTTTCGCCTACGTAGTGAGCATCCTCAGACTCTTGATTCAGGAGAATATTTTGGCAAATGACTGAATTAAGAGTCTTTCAAAGTAAAAAACTTTCGCTTTAATTAATAATAATAAAGATCGGTGATACTATTCCACAATATTTTCTATTTATTAATCTGTAAAACAAATTGTGTGTATATACTCTTTTGTTAGTAAAACGTGTGTATAAACGATATTCTAGGGAGATCATAATGGGAATGTGCGAAAGATTAGACTGAAAACGTCGTGAAAAGTTTAGGTGAGGCGTCCGTCCGCCCGTCCACTCAACACGTCGGGAGAACGATGCAGAAACGCGGTAATCAATCCACTGTCTCGCAAACCCACAGACAGACCACTCGCCGCTGTTCGTTCCTTCTTCCCTCATGGCGACGACGACGACGACGTGTGGCAGCTCATTTTTCGAAACGCTCACACACCAACTAATTTCATATTTATAAGTTACGTTCCACCACTGTCTGTCTACTGAACGCGCGGAAGAGGCCAGTTGCGCACACACACACACGCAGACTGACTGACAACACGACCATGTGGTTACTCTCCGTGCGGTTAACCTGATCAACCATCCATTTCAAAAAGCAATAGACTCGACTTCCATCTTCCAGTTTAATTTTCCAAAATCAAAATATGAAAATACACCACATATTCGAGCTTATTTAATTCTGCGTTAGCTATGAGGTATGAGTTTACCCGCAAAAAAAAAGGTACCAGTTTAATTTTAGTTCGAACACTTTTACTCGTCCCTGAGTATTTTTTTTCTCACATTATATCAAGTGATATAAAATCACGGTATTTAATAATCTACTTGTTTATTCTTCTCCTGTTTTCTAATAAAATCTGATGGAAGATGGAACGATTAACCGATCTGGAGATTGTAAGGATTTTTAAAATTACAAGGACTATTTTCTTACCGAAGATAAAATTATGAAACTAATACATATCCCTACAACACTGTGTAAAAAAATTCAATGTCCTTTTGCTTATCACTTTTGCTACTAATCATTCTAAAGATTGACCTTTCCCTTGAAAATTCAGGAAATCCCTGTTTTTCTACCTTCCAAATACAAAAAGAAAATACTCAGCGACTTGTAAAAATTGTTAGACTCATACCTCATAACGCAGAATGAAAGAAGCTAAAACTTGATGTATTTTCATAAGACTCGAAAAGGTAATATAGGAAACAATTCGATTCAAATGGACTCTTTTATTTTATTAAAAAAAAAATGTATACAATATGTATATGGCGGGGCTTAATACCCGTGCACCTCACAGAGGTCCTAAATTGTACCGTGGGCTGTGCATACCATACTCTAGTATTCACTCTCAATGAACTGAAACAGTAACCAAAATTAGAGGTATTAAAATATTTCCGTTATTTGGTAGGTAAATGATATCAGTAGCGGGAAAAGAAATTAATAAGTGGTAATAAGTTATAATAAGAAAACAAAATTTTATTATCATGGCTATTTTTTTAATAATAATTTTAATTTTTAATCTCAGCTATTGTTATATATATTCTTAAGTGACTGGTTCGTTCACTGATCACCGTTGGGAACCACGGAATACCAACCAAAGGTTAGGGCAAGCGCGCTAAGCATAAGAAGAAGAATCTGGTTCTGTTACAGGTTCTGGAAACCTGTAACAGAACAAAAAATTCGGCGGCAGAATCAAATAAATTCATAGAAAGAATACATAATTATCTTCAGGACAAATAACGTACGCATTCATACCAACATACTCAAATAAATATTGTTTACATATATACCTGTATATATACGTACACGTACGCATATGACCACATTTTTAAATCAATGAAAACAAACTAAAATAGAATACTAAAATAGTACTCTACCACTACCATCAAATCTCCTTCATCAGTTCCGCCTCCCTCTTTTTTCTAAAACCATACGCAGAAACTTGTCAAGAAGTAAAGTAACGGAGTTTCTATTATCTCGCATCATTTCAAAATCTAGAGTGTAACTTCTTGGTTTACGATCATATCCCNGATTAGTGACCTCTTTTCCTGTCTCTCAGCCGTTATGTTTTGTTTCTCTATGTCTTCAAGTCTCTGAGTAATTAATTCATAATCAGATCTCGCCGGAGCTGTCTGCCACAAGTGTCCTAGACCGGCAGTTTCGATTATAGTTCTAATTTTTCGACCCCACCCATCGTTACACGTTAACTCCTAGCAATCGTATATATTGTTGTTCCTTTCCCCATTTCTTATTGACACCCAATATTTAATGGCCCTCATCTTAATTTTTACTTCTAACGATAAAACTCCGAATTCCCAAAGAGTACCACACCCCATATTTTCTGCTCCATATTTCAGCTACTGCAGCTCCAAACGAGTAGCTCCGAACGTGAACATCGTTGCTACAATCCTAGGATCGATGTGAGGGATGGTACCAGTACTTCTTTGGATTTCATTTAGAACACACATGCCTTTTAGTTTTGATTTTTGTATTTGTCTTGACCAGGTTACGTTCATGCTTACTTTGACACCTAGATAAGTGTAATCTTTAACCTAGATAAGTGTAATCTCAAGAGGTTGACGTTTGTAATTCAAAATTGCATTTTTTCTAAACATCAATCCGTTTTTTTAATACCATGACTTTGGTTTTATGTATGTAGAGACATTCTATCACAGAACAGCTCCAACGAATCTAGACCTATCTGAAGTTCGACAGTGTTGTGGAGAATAGAACAAGATTGTCCGCAAGTAGCAACCCCGGTATCTGTTTCTGTTCAGGAGGAGCACCTGTTGTTGGGGTATCTGTGAATGCCTCACATAAGTTTTCTATTATGTCGTTAATAAATAATATAAATAACAACGGAGAGACAACACATCCCTGCTTCACTCCCTGAGTTACTTGAAAAGTTGGAGTTAGAATAGTATTATTTGTTTTAACGCATGCATTGTCAGAGCGATATAAAGCTTGCAAAGAACGTAGGAATGTTTTTGACACTCCCTTGTCCACTAATACACACCAGAGGATGTCTCTGTTCACAGTATCGAAAGCTTTCTCAAAATCTACAAACACGCTGTTCAGCTTTCCGCGTTTCTCTCGAGTTTCTCTCTCGGCTAACGTGTTTAAAATAAATAGATTATCTATAGTTGTTGCTGTTGTTGCTTGTAAAACCAGCCTGTAATGACGAGAGTTTATTTTCTTTCTCGGCCCAGAGTTGTAATCTCAATTTGTACAGAATTTTGCAATAAATTTCTCCAATAACATTAAGTAGTGAGATTTCCCTATAACTATTTGGATCGTTTATATTTCCTTCGTTTTTATATATAGGTTGTATTACAGTCGTAGTCCATGAGTCTGGAAAAACACCTTCATCGTACATGTAATTCACTTATCTATAGCTCAATCACTTTATCGGTTGTAAATATTATTTCTATTTCGTTACTACTTCGGGATGTGTTATCATTTCCTGCTACAAGATGTTTAAAGCGCATTTCCCATCTCATTGCATCTGTGTTATTTGATATAGTTTTATTTCGTCTTAATTTACGAATTGCGCTCCATAGGTCGCGGCTACATTTTTTTGATAGTATTCCTCTGACGTGTTCAGCTTCCATTTGTTGATAGGCTCATTTACTTTTCTTAACTATGTGTTTGTATTCTCCCCGGAGTTTAAGATAAGATTTGCTCAATTCTATCCCACCCAGCCACTGATATATTTTCAGGGCAGATTTTGCGGATGCTTTTGCATATCTGCAGGCATCGTTCTACCACACCGGACGCATTCCCGAATTTTTGTTCCCCTGAATTATTTTCATACTCTATCCTGATTTTTGTAGACAATGTATTATGGAGTCCGTGAGTTTAATTTGGAAATTGTTACGTAACATTCCTAGATTCCTTGAGAAATTCACCTTATAGACCGATTTCTTGTCGTCATTCCATTTGTACTTTACTAATTTTAACCCCGTGTGTGCTGGTGTTACTGAAGTGTTTTAATGTGAAAAATAGATATTAATACATACGGCCATATGGTGTGAGTCTATTCAGGGTTCAATCCGAAAGTCGTCCATATATTGTGATAAATTTTCCGTAACTAACGCGTAATCTATCATACTCTCCCCGTTTTCATTAATAAATGTTATATTCCAGTCTAAATCTGATCCGTACGTCGTTCCATTTAGTATAGTTAGGTTATGAGTGCTGCAGAAATTTAATAGGTCTCGCCCTTCCGGATATAAGTCTTTATCCTTACTATCTCTCACGTTTACAAGCGCGAAATCATCGTCAAACGGTGATGAGACATAATTTTCTCCGATTCGGGCGTTAAAATCTCCCATTATCATTATTCTCGCGTTGGGGAATTTATCTTCGAAACTATTTCTCAACTGGATCATTTCTGTATAAAAGATTTCGTTGTGGTACTTTGACTTATCCCTGTGCCCGTAAACAATTACCATTAGTCACTCAGTGTCGGCAATTAGTACTTTAATGCATAAGGTATTATCAATTTCTGTTTTCATTTCGTCAAACCGATTTGAGAGTTCATTTTTGTACATAACCGCGACTCCACCAGGGTGACGTCCGCGCGTGCCCCTTCTCTTAAGACGTTTCACTACTGTTGTGAATCCGTGTACATTATTTTCATCTCCCTGCTTTGACCAAGCCCGAAAAGTGAAATTTCACAAGGAAACCAGAAAACCTCCTTGGCAAAGCTTCTTCCTCAGACCTTCACATTCCAGCACCCTTATCGTCAATAAGTCCTACTGCCGCCTCTGCGCTTTACCTCTATGGGAAGGGGTTGTTGGCGCTGGCGCTCCTTCGCCGTGGGCGGTGGGGATGAATCAGGACGCATTCAGGACTCTGCTCCTTGGGGATAAGTAATATAGTAAATATGAATAACATCCCGTACGATACCACAAATAAGGACAATAAAATATGCAGTCAAATAGAGAATATGTTAATTGCATGTTTCTCTCACGCATGCTACGAGACGTAAAGTTGAAACTTTTCTCTTCGTATATATTTAAATAATCCTTACAAGTGAATATAGGTCTATATCATTAAATATTCATTAAAAATACTACGATGGTTGTTGATGCACGAGTACATTTAAACATCAATAGGCGATATGGTAGTCGTGTCGTGTAAAGCACTTTCAAGCAGACTCTTGTAAATGAACTCTGTTTCACGTCTTCATAATGTCTTAATGTCTTGGAGGATGTCTCCTAATTTGAGTGAACGCGATACATCATCCATGTTCATGCACTTAACTCTCACGCGCCATGTTGTTTTCAATGCATTGGAACGAAAACTCAAGTTGGTGGATGTTCAACCTTCATTTCTGCTTCCTAGCTTTTCCCTATTTATTTAGTAAGAAGTGAAAATGAGTGTTTTTCTTAGTGAAAACCTCTTCAGTATGTCTTACGTCATTGCCATCTTTAAACACAATGTCATATAGGAGAAGGTATCTTGTTAACTTCGTTTACTCCAAAATCCATCTTTGTAACGAACGTAATCCAGATGTAATCAACTACATTTTTCTATATATATATATATATATAAGTATAGCGAAAATATTTGATAAAATTTCTATAAATACTCAAGCCTGTCGATAAATATTTATTGCGCATTTAAAATTATTGATGTCTTAATATATTATTATTACAACATATTATATTTTTTACTTATAATTTCATTGAGAGTCAATTAATCTCAAATACTACACTTAATATTGTTTGTATTTGTTTACTCCAGAGACAACTTCAAAATTGGATAATTCCATGTAAAATGTAACTTATTTGAATTATTAAATAAAATGAACTTTTACAAACACTATTTATTTTTAATTACACATTTTTTGCAGCGTTTCAAAATATTCTGTGATTCCTGTGAACTGTCTGTCTTGTTTCCGACATCTTACTGAGTAACCGAAATTTTTGTCAGAAATTGCTTTTGATCTTATGCCCAAGGTCATTTAATTTTAATAATTTAGTAGAAGTTCCACAGACTTAATTACAACATGAATTTAACTCTTATTTGATCGAAAATGCTCAGAAATTTTCGTATCCTAAACAATAATGACTGTCGTTAATTTTTTCCATGATATCACATCAAAGTCAAAGTCATATGCGAAATATAGATCAATAAGGAAAGCTATCAGATTTATTTCATCCCATTTTCGTCTACTGGTGACGTGTTTGGATGGATTTCGATCAAAAACCGATTGAGAACAAAAGCTCAATTGTTTTAGCAAACGCTCCTTCGCTGTTTGGGAGAGAGAAAAAAAAAAAAGAGTTGAATGATCGGAAACTTTTTATTGGTTATCTCCGTGTTTTGTTATCAATATTGTAAAATGTCGTACGATACAAGCAATGGCTACAAAAAAAAAATAGAAAAACGTCTTTCTCCTTACACATGGACAGATCTAAAAGCCTTTCTATCTAATCGGACAGGAAATGATAAATAAAATTGAATATCTATGTTCAATGGCTTATTACCAGCTTTTGATGCTTTTGGAACTGAGCCAAAGACAGAGAAAATATTACGTTGAAGGAAGGAACCTTGAAACTCGTGACAATAATTTCAACTCGTGACAATTCTGGAACATTCGAATACAAGACAATATTGCAAATCATTTACCTATATCAATATAACGTTTCGTTTTTGTTCGAAAGTAAATATCTACACTAAATTTACAATAAATGATTTTGTATATTTCATATATACCCAGTTCTTAATTTAATTATTTTTCTTTGTGGGTATGTTCCATAAGTGATGAACGTTCAAAATAACACTTAATCACATTAATATTAGACTAAGAAGTAAATTAAAACAATCGTAACACATCTGAAATTAAATTTATCGAGACTAGATGTTGTCTTCTAATAACACAAAAAATAGTGTTAGACCATCGTCTAAAATTATTTATTTTGTTTGCTTTTTTAATCCGAGAAAAAATATTTGTTTAAGATTGTTTACATTGCTGTCAAGGTGTAATAATAATAATAATAATAATCCCATACCACGAGACCATCTGTATAAACCTCAACCAGTCCTGCAAGACGATTTGAAAGCAAATATTTTGTACTGGGACAGAAGCATTCTCACTGACCTAACAACAATTCACAACAGACCTCATGCCATCCTTTGGAAAAGAAAAGAATCAAAATTGTATCTCATCGGTTTTGCTGTCGTAAATTACAACAATCTAGAAGAAACAAAGAACGACAAAATATCAAAATACCAAAAACTAGCCTTTGAAGTAAAAAAAACCTCTGGAATGTTCAAGAAGTGATCATAGTCCCTACCATTTTATCCACCCTAGGACTAGTACCCCATTAAAAAACTCAAAATCAACACCAATATAATAAGTAGATTGCAACACAGCGTCCTTCTGTCCTCAGCCCACATTACCAGAAAGTTCTTGGACCTGAAATAGATTCTTCCTCACAGCAGAACTTGATTTAATAATCCACTGCTGAGAGAAAAACCAACACAAGTTGGTAAATGAACTAGATAATAATAATAATAATAAATGTATTGCTAAAAAAGCAGTTACAGGACTGCGTATTACTACGTGGAGGACAATAAACTAATTTACTCTAAAAACAACAAATAAAACATATATTAAATTTTCTTTTCTAATATATACGAATTGAAACTTTCAAAACCGGGAACCAACCCTTGCGAAATAATTTACAAAATTATAATGAAGTAATTTTATTTCATTAATGAAATATTTCATCACCGAATTAACTTAAACTAAGTAATTGAACATTTACGAGGAGAAATTGGCGCATCTATCGTTCGTCGAGAAGTCTTATAAGTCTCTCTTCTACTCAAAAGGAAGAGTGTTAATATATTTCTGTCTCTGTGGGATATGCTAGTAATGAAGGATTTTTTTTTTTTTTTTTTTTTCTTTCAATCCTTGTGGAAGTGCTCGAGCTGAACTGAATAAAGCTGATGCTATTGGCTGCTGAGAGCGGATGCTATTGATTGTTTCCGAGGAGGAAACTCCTTTTATTATTCCATGCTTTTAAAATGAGCCACTAGTCTATAGAGAGGCATGAAGGCATGAGTGACGGCTTTGCCCATTAACCTATTTATTTCTCCACCCTCCCCTTCCTACCCTGACTCATAAGGATTACATTTTGGATTTAGCGCATCCCGTTCGCCTGCACTAGTTTCCTCTCTGCTGCTCGGTTGTTGGTTGTTTATGTGTGAATTTCATGAAGCTAATGAATAAACTCCAGCGTCGCTTGCTGTTGCTTGTTTCGCTTTTTAGCGATGAAACGCGAAACACAAAAATCTCTCTTGCGACGGGACTTCGTGGTCTATTCTCCAGAACAGACGAAAACAGTATTAAATGAATAATTAAAATCTTACGACCTTTATGGACGATAGAAATTTCTGAAAAAATCTAAATATTGTTTAAAGTCCATAAAAGTTGTATGTTTTTAGTTATGTATTTAATTAGATGCTTAACATAATGGACATTAATACAAAAGAATGCTGGGGGGTGGGGGGTGGAAAACAGTATTCTTGGAATTGACTCTTATTCGTCGTCATTCAGGAGAGAATAACTTATTAATTCAAGACTTATAAATTTCGTACGAAAAATTTAAATAAAATGTTTCTCCTTTGCTATAGACCGAGCAATAGTTAATTCTCAGTTCTTAGCATTCACTTAATATTTCATTTTAATACTTTTTTAATACTTGCAATTGAAACAAAACACCGTTTAAGTGACATTTTTTCGTAAATTGTGTTTTTTGTATCTTCATGGAAACAAATGCGTTTCGCATGTTCTTCGAAAATCGAACAGCTGATGTGGTATTTTTCCACTGAACATGACACCGCTTATTTCCACTAAATATTACGAAATGTAACTCAGTTTATTTCCCCCACTTGGCCATACGCAGTCTGCAACTGCATTTTTTTACAATAAAGTTTGTTTATTTATTAATTTATTTATAATGATGAGACCGCCGATGTTCACAAATGTTTTTCAGCTTTACCCTGGAAAGTGTCCTTTTTGTCACATAGGTTGCGTTGTTTCTGAGGCAACGATTCATTGGAATCAGGAATCCAAAGGATTAGATAATTTTAAAATGTTTAAATGCGGAGAGGAATAACTCATTATCTTTTAAAGCAAAATGAAAGAAAAATACAGGAGTACAATTTCAACTAATAGGTCAAAAGAGAGAGAAAAAACCTCACGTCACTTTCTACGTCAACAATGGCACAAAACAGATGAAACCGTGAACTAGCGATTCCGCTTCGGTATCGGGAAAAAATTACCCGCCAATGTACAGAAGTGATTTTGCGGTCACTGAATTACACTGAAATAGTTAGGTACTTCATTTTCATGGAGAGGAAACTCTGGTCGCCCTGAATTGTACTGAACTGTCAAATCCAGAAATCACAAATTCCAGTTTCATTGGCAGAATTTTCTTTTCGGAAAAGTGACATTTTTTTGCATATTCTATTGATTAAACGAAACTGGATTTTAAAGTTGTAAAGAAGGCATATTGTAAGTAAATAAATCTCCGACTCTCCGAATATTAGGGATTACTTCCTACGAGTTCTACTTCAGTCTGCCAAAATGCCAATATTATTCATTATCATATCTCCAAGTAGAATAACACTGAATTTGAACCTAGTCGATTTTTCAAAAAATCTCATTACGATTGCTATTTTATTCAAAAACACTCACTGGCAGATCTAAATCGTAATCGGCGGGTGGGGGGGGGGNGGATTTTTTTTATTTTGTTTAAAAATTATAATTTTACAACACAAATTTTGTAAATATTATATTTAAATAAAATGCATCAAATAAATAATTGACCAATAACAATCTGGTATTATTAATAATTATTACAATTATCTATTAATGATATTAACCTGGAATTATCCAATAATCTGGTATTATTAATAAAAATAACAATTTTATTATTAATAGCAATAACTATTATAACTATTAACAATTATTAATCTGGTAACACCTTGACAAAGTATGCCATTTATCAACTTGAATTTTATCTCCGAATCCGGCACTGCAAACACCACTTCACTGCTTCATTGTAGAATAAGACTTTACGTTATTCACAGGAAATTATTAAAACTTTTCAAGTGCAATTTTTACCCTACAATCAGGAAGTGTAGACTTACTGATATAGACAATTTGCTTAATATTCATAACACGATGACTTTTGAGCTCATTAATAAAATTATATAGGAAAAAAAGGGGATCCAATCCAGTAGCTATGAAAAAGTATAACTGGGCTTTCTCACCTCGGTTTAAATATTTTCTAAATGTAACGCGGTCCGATATTTTTCGCTTTTCTAACATTTTTATGTATCTTTACCTGCTTCGCTGAATTTGTTTGTGACCTGAAGCGCAAAAGATCTTCTAAACTCTTCTAAAATCAAACGGAGAATATATACAGCTGTTGATTTACAAAAATTCGATTTTTTTAGTTTTAAATACAATATTACAAGTATTATTAGTTTTCAAAGTTTTTGCGAATTCGATTCGTTATAGTCAGAAAGGAGTTACTGTGTCAATAAGAAATGTGAGAAGCTCACTTGTGTAGCTTCAATAAGACAATTTGTATTTAATAGCGACTAACCAAGAGACCAACTAAAAATATTCAACGAAAGGAATAAACATAAGGAGAATAAAACCACTAAAATATCTGAAATTGGCAAAAGAATAAACAGAGTAACGTATTGTGATTGTGATTGTGACTTCAACTTGAAAAACAACATAACCTCACTCCGACCATTTAAATAAAATGATTGCAATTATAATATTGATGGTGAAATACGTTGCGTCTTACGGAGGTAACACTTGTTTTCGGAGCAAGGTCAACTTTTAAATAATATAAGTGATGGAAGTTTACTGTTATTGGTAGTAAATTTTCATTACTATTTTTTACATCACTTTTGTGTATATGTCACCAATTCTTGCAAAAAAAATCGTATTTCACTTTCTTCCGAGGTGAGATGAGAACGTACTCGCTTATGTATCATAATTCAAATGAGTCAAAAGCCAGTTCCCGAATATTGTTAATACTATTCCCACTCTTGCCATATTCCAAGAAATTCAACCATGTTCTTTCAGCATAATAACTCATAATGTTGTGTTATAAAGCATTTACAATAAACATAAACAATTTTGTATTTCTGAGTGACGTTTACTTGGAACGCTAGTTCCACCTTAATTTTCTTTGATAATTATTTCGTAGGAGTTAAATGTTTTCATGACTTGATTTATTAACCAAATGAGACCCTAGAAATTTGACAACTAATGATGATGATGAAGACTTCGTCTTTACGAAAACAAACCTCCCTTAAGCGATATCAGACTCCCCCTTCTCCCATGAGTCATCACTCTCTTAGTTGCAGTCGTCCCATTATCTTGTCGTCTCGCGCTCTCGACATATCCGGCATGGGAGGAAGAAGGGACCAGACAGCTAGATAGAGACCCACCCCTGTTTCTGTTCCTCAATGCATCCCTCGTCTCCACCCCCTGGTCATGACTCCCTTCTTCCTGCCGTGTCCAACACATTCACTCATCGCTGACTTATCTTACCCCCACCCACCCTCTACCCCTCCGCGATCGTGCAGTGGGAAACCCCCATTATGTTGGCTCTGATTCTATGCGAATTCCCCAGACGCGAGACTATCCTTCAACGGACGCTACTCGACGTCATGGTGTGTGTGTGTGTGGGGGGGGGGAGGGTTCTGCTTGTTATGCCCTGCATTACAAATATTCTGATGAAGTCTCCCAAATCACTCAGCCTAACACATTCAATTGAGCGACAAATGATATGTTAATGAGCGTGAAAATTTTGAGTTCATCAAAGTGAAAATGTTGAACATTCAATTAACGATATCTTCTACATTCTTTCCTTTTTGTATAATTTGTGGTGCAAAACTCAGATCCGGGATTTTATTAGTTTTTAAAACTGGCTCAATAACATTTGGTTTTCAGTAATATCCTTTCCTCTGCTACGTAAAGACGAGCAAATGCCTTATCATTGAACGTTGATCATTAATATTCAGTGTAACGATCCCATCGCAGTATCTTGAATTTCATTACTTCAATGTGTATACGGGAGTAATTTTAATACGAAAAGTGGTCTATTCTTTTCCCTGTGTATGTTTAACGTGAAGTTTGGGAAAAGGGAAAATACGAGAAGTAATCACTAAAATACATATAGAAATTAAGAGATAAGAGCAGTATTACACAACCTTATTTTTATGATATAAAATATGATGAAAGATATAACCCTTGTCATAGATATGTGATCGTAGTTGAACTAGGATCAAAGTTTGTGCACTACACGGTCATACCTTTGATCATATATCTTTCATCTTAGATATGAGACCGTGTAATATGGTCTAACCAAAGAAACATCGAATTCTAACATTGGTTTTAAATACGTCAGTATGTTGGAACAATTCCGTTTGATAAGTGAACCATGAATAAACGATGCAATGTCATTGTCATGTTGCATTCCAGTGCATTCCACCTCAATCCGAGCCCTCATTGTCCTTCATCGTTGCAGACGATCGCGCATTGTCCTTCACGCAGACAAGGCAACACGCGCGCATCCACGCA
This sequence comes from Laupala kohalensis, assembly GCA_002313205.1. NCBI lineage: Eukaryota > Metazoa > Arthropoda > Insecta > Orthoptera > Trigonidiidae > Laupala > Laupala kohalensis. The sequence goes on from NNCF01133840.1 coordinate 27,271, forward strand.
CGACGATTCCTGGTGACCATTCACGCGCACAGAGAACACAACGGTCTCACGCGGACGCACACAACCTCCAAATTGTTTCAAAACACAAATCTCTTTTAGCATATCTTGTATATTACGTCTTCTCATTCTCTGATTGGCGCATGCAGATCATAACCGCATTTTTCTTTAAAAGTAATTGTCTTTCAACACAAATTTTATAAATATTACTTTTAAATAAAGGGCATGAAATAAATAACTAACAATCTGGTAATATTAATAGCAATGATGGTAGGACGAACACCATGGAATAGTGTGACAACCTGTTGATGACTGAACTTCTATGAGTTCTCGCTTTATTAATAATGTTTTACAATATGACATGTGATCTTTCACAACAGTCTTTTACTAGATGTCGAATACAAACGTTGTTCGCCAATTAAAGTTTAAATGTGCCATTTTACTCATCATGTGATACCTGACAATAAACCAGTGATTTACCTGTGATTTTTATTGTCTTCAATATAATCTGCACATTTTAAATAATATACATTAATATTATCATATTTCTCTAAGGTGTGTATTATTTCTTCATTCATTTTCTCTCACGAAGTACGGAACCCAATTACGTATGGAAATTGTTTAAATTCCCGTATGGAAATACAAGTGTCTGGTAATGCATCGGTACCGACTTTTTATTTATAGATATTTATTTACTATAAATGTTATTAAACAATTGTTGAATTCGCTTCTGTACTATCACATTCTAATATATTTGTATATATAAGGAAAGGTTTTGCATATACGAATCATTTCTACGATGTATATCAAATTTACTTACTCTTAATGTCCTTCATACTTTATCTTACCCCCCCCTCCCCCGAAAAAAGAAAATACCGCCCCATAAAAAAATATTAAAATCTCCTCCATACATCACGTAGATATAACTTATTCTTCGAGATTGACACCATACGTATTTAAATCAAACTCAACGTTATCAGTGGCACTGTCATTGATATTTCAAAGATAAGCATTATCTTTGAATGTTTGCCTCACAATAGACTGAATTCCAACAATTTTATCATACGAATGATAATGAATTTAATTGATTTGCTTTTTAAAATCGTAGTCGTAGATCTTGAAATCTATTAATTTCGTATTTTTAAGAAGAAGAATATTTTTAGAAACGTACAGTTCCATAAATCATACAATTAATTTAGTTATGTGGTTAATTTTTTTCTCAATTTTACAATTTACAACGACAAAAATTATTACAGTACTTATCCATGGTATTTTTTAAATTTTACTTCAACTATAACCCATTACAAAAATCAAATAGTCCGTCTCCATCGTTAGGTGTGACTTTTACAAAGATTTCAAACAAAATTATAAATAAAATAAACATGAATTATGATTACATCTTATTTTAAAATAGAGCATAAAACTAAATAGTATTTATAAACCACCACCTTTTTAATACATGTCATTGTATTGAGGATAAGTGTTAATTGCAGTAATAAGAAATAAGTTGCAATTTCTGCAGATGCCGTCTTCTATTATCGCGCTCTCTGGATTCGCTGGTTGCGACTAGTTAAGTGCTTCCAGCACAGTTAGGTTAGATTAAGGTCACTTCATCGAGTTCTGTGCCGTTCAAACAATCCAACCGTCTGACGCTGGGTAGAGGCTATTTATTTATTTAATTTCGGGACCCTCGCATATACTCCCTCTTGAGCAGCGGCTAAGGGGGCTACATTCGCTTTGACTGAAGTTGTCAACTATTCACACAACTTGGAAATACCGAAGTAGTTCTTATTAATTAATAATCAATTGTACTGATTTTTACTATTCGATAAGGACAATTGTTTGAGATTTTTTAAAACTTTTAAAATAAATTTAGACTGTCGTTTGACTCCTTCTTTGACAATTTGGTGAATTATTCTTGAAAATGCCCCTTGAATTTAGGTTTGAAAATATTAAGTCATTCACTTCCTATTTCCATTTACTACGTTTCAGTAGGATTTTTTTTCGTCATGTTAAAAATAAACAATAAAAACCCACGAAAGTTTCTCCATACGAGCCCATAGTAAAGACAAATAATTCAAAATTTTTACGTAAGATACTTAAGCCTAGTTGCTCTGAAGGACATATTACTTTGAAATGTAAGAAATAAGACATTGATAAAAATTTCAGTTATTGAATGCATTTAATATCCAAGAGATACATCGAAGAAAATAAAGCTATGAATATTTCCCTTGTGAGCTATGACAGTATTTCGATTCCAAGCGTCTTCGTTCTCAAAAGTAATCGTCTTCGTGTTGATGCCTTTGGCGAATTGATGTCCACCCTTCGTCCGCCCTCCGTTTGAAGACGACGCGACGACGATGTAGGCGTAGTCACTGAACGAGGCTTCATAAACGCTTCCTGAACGACTGCCAAAGCGTGATGGGGAAACGCCTACCTCTGCACGCTTCCTCGCGCCGAAGGGCCAGGCGTCGCTTCTCCTGACGGGGCCCGGTACCCTCTGCAGAAGACGACGATACAGAAGGTTCATGAGGTCGCTGCTATATTTATAGTTTATGCTTTTTACTCCGAGATTACAACGACTATTTGACGATGGATTCGCTCTGCAGCTATTTCTTCATACCACAATGGAACCGTGGAACAGCATGTTTTGTTTTTTTTAATTTGAAAGGATGCAGCATAGAAATAATTATAAAGATGCATATATTTCTTCCATATTGTACCCTATACGTTATGTGACAACTTTCAGTGAGGTGAAAATGGCGACGAGACGTGAATCGAACCCGGGTCCTCTCCATTTATTACAGGGATGCTAACCATTACACCACCCGTTCCGCCTTCCGCAACTGTACAGCATTTCCACCTAGACTTTAACCCCGGAAGACCTGAGACACATCCCCAGACATGTGTACAGTTGTGGAAGGCGAACGGGTGGTGTAATGGTTAGCATCCCTGTAATAAATGGAGGGGACCCGGGTTCGATTCACGTCTCGTCGCCATTTTCACCTCACTGAAAGTTGTCAATTATAAAAATGTTAGGAAGCTATGAACATATTTAATGTATATCCGTAAAAGTAAATGATAAGCACAGTGGTCATAATCCAAGTGACACTTTACATTTCGTAAGAAGGAAAATTATCATTATCAAGTAAATAAGGAAAACAAAAAATATTTAGCGCTCATTGAAGTTAATGTCTTCATTCGAAACGGAACAAAAATTTTCTTTGTAATACGGATGTACAATATTGTCCATGAACCAATCTCATTTATTTGGCTAGTTATCATAGAAAATGAATGTGATTCGCGTCCTTAAAATCATGATTAAAAATGTTAATAATTATAAAAGAAACTTAACAATCTCAGCCTTCCTGCTATTTAGCAGAATAAGCGTCTTATCTGCCAAGTAAAATGCAAAATGCGTTTCAAAGAATTGCAGCATTTCGAAAAGAAGCGCGCTCATTGTTGGACTTAATATCACCATAACAACCCAATGTATTTATAATTTCCCGTTTTTTTCTTATTTTGAAGTAAATGTTAAATTTAAGAATTAAGAAACTTCGTGTGATATAAATATACGAAACATTTGTGAATCTAAGAAGGTACCATTAAATTGGAAGACGTAACTCATGGATGCTAACACGACATTCATTTTCATGCTCCGTGTGTTGTTTATCTGGGGAGAAAAATTATGTTCGACAAAAGTGGTCCTCATAATTCGATATCCACTGTGTTCATCACTTTGCATCTTCCCAACTCTCGCGTGTAGATGACGAATAAACATCACGTCCCGGAACTGGGCTCGTAATTTAACATCCCAATCTGAAAGAAGAGATATATGAATCCATAAGCCGCCAGAAAATTCATTGGAGAAAAAAAATATAAAATGAGAACGAGTTTGTTACCTCATAACGATCTTGAAAGCCGAAAATATGTTTCCTGCGTTGCTCCTCCTATGCTAATGTCTTGACACTAAGTTGAGGTGGAAGTACGCTCCTATTTCTCCTCCCGACATCTTTCGAGATGGAAGCTCGCAGCAGTGTTGTCAGTTTAGACAATTACGTAACAACACACGTCGACTGCTTATGACGCAACAATGAGTACCTTCACTCTCCTCATTTATTTTATCCTTTTTTGTGTTTTGCTCAGAGGATGATGCGCTGCTGTCTTGTTCATTGAGTGGCCTTGAGTCCTGTGTGTGTGTGTGTGTGTGTGTGTGT
>NNCF01133840.1:31516-70179 GCA_002313205.1 Laupala kohalensis
GTGGGAACCGTGTTTGTAGAAACGCTAGCCAATTGTTCGGGCATTCAGATAAAGAACGCAAAAAGGTCGTAAGCCGCGTTGCTTCTGACGATGGATGCAATCGAGAGAAATGTCGAATGATACGACATTCAAATTGGTTCAACTTCATTTGACCCTTCAAGTGAGTCATTCAGAACTGAAATCTTTATGAAAACTTTACTAAGTAATTTCATAATGTTCGCAACCCGAAAACTTTGTTTTTAAAATGCTACTTCACCGATATTTGTACCAAAACTAAAATAACAAAATTGCCATTTGATATATTGACTTATCTCGTTCTATTAGGGCATATTTAAGAAATATACTAAATATGCGTCACAATTAATAAATAATTTATTGCCAAATCACAGAGAAGACAATGACCTTATTTACCATCCGAAATCGAACAGGGAACCCTCCAAAGGAAGAAGCAGGGAAAATCCGCACTTCAAATCAAATTAAGGGAAAATCATATTAAGGGAATAATTAAGGGATTCCTTTGCGACAGTTCCCCTGATGACGTCACCACATGCAATCAATTGTTTCTGTGGATCACTGCAAAGACATTCTTTTGTTTGAATCTAGTTGACAATATAAACAAAATAAAAACAAGCAACATGGTAATGGCTAAACACGATAATTTTATTTTGGAACTCATTAATCTGGATCAAACGCCGAAAAAAAAATTGTTTTTTAAATTTCAATGTACTTGGGACATTGTTCTTAGGCTTGAGAAAAAAAAGTACTTCAAGAGATGAAAATAGTGATTAAATTTTGCTATTCACCCCAATAAATGCATAGATATTTCTAACCCAATTCATTTCAAGACTTTCGAACAATTCTTGTTGGTCGTACTAATAGTTAAAAACTATTCAATGTTCAATCCTTAGGACCCTTGATCGGAATCTATGGGATTGTCCCTTCCAGGGCTTACTACCTTCCTTCCTTCCTTCCGGGGAAAGAATGAGTGTGTCTTCCGCAGTTTTAGTAAATGAGTTTTTTGTCAAAAATGTTTTTACATTCTTTTACAATTATTCATTCGTTTCGTGACAGATAGGTGAATTTTTTTTATCATAATATCAAATTAAGAAATCCGGATTATGTTTTTGAAAATAGTTTCCCTTTCCTTGGTCACAATTTGGTTCAGTTCGGTTCCTTTTCTATTACGCGCCTCACGCGCACGAAAACATTTACTGTGATAATTTTTCAGAATAATTCCTTCCGTGAGCCAAAGAGAGATCGCTCTCATTTGCATTAAGGCCCAAAGCGGTGAGCAGCGATCTGGAGACCGCAGTCGAGTTTTGTGTGAGTGGATGGATGGATGCTTATTATGCATATATGACTAACTATTTATGCGTTGTTGTTATTATTATTATTAATGGCATGGGTTGGAATATTTCTGAGTTCGATGAAATATGTACATTCGTGTTAGCGACGCTGGGAATTAAGTTATGTGTAACTGTGTTTGATTCGCGTTCGTCAAAGAACCGTACATTTCAATTCTGTTATTTATGATTTTGTTCTTTCAAAATAACTTGTTTAATTTAAAGTTTAATAAAAAAAACTTCTAAAAAGTTGCGTGTTATTAATGTCGTTCACGTTCTTAAAACTTTCATGATTATATATATATATATATATATATATATATATATATATATATATATATATATATATATGAGAGAGAGAGAGAAAGAGCAGACAGTCTGCACTTAAAAATATGGTTCCAAATAATAAATTTAGTTTGTTTATTTCTCAGTATGTATTGTTTATAGAATTGTCGTAATATCCTCAACAATTCGGATAACTTCAGAGGCGTGTGTTGCGAGGATTAAAATATAGATTAACTTTTTTCTTTTGAATGTGTCCGAAACGTAAAGAGGGAAATTGTATGTTTCGTTATTTACTTGTCATGTGTTAAAAATTAACCGGTTAACAACGCTAGAAAACTTGTGTTCTTAATGATAACGGACTGTATATTAACCGAAACGTTTTAAAAATTTAAGCCCCTGAAAGATTTCGTAGAATCCCTTACGGACGCCAACAACTTTATATACTTGATGCTTCAGGGAGAGAAAATACAATCAGTATAGAAATGATATAGAAAGGTTTCAACACATTTTGAAACAATTTTTAAAAACATTTCAAGAAAAGATTGCATCAAATATTTTTTTTGTATGTTGAACTTACCATTTGTGAATTTATGAACATTAAAATTCTTTGGATACTTCATTCTTTTCAAGAGCAATTCAAAAAAATTTTTTTATGTAGCTTGTTTGTGTTTATGATTTTTAGTTTTCTTTTTAAATTCAGACGTAGACTCATCTTTTTTTTTTCAATTTTTTGTGCCTTGGATTGGAATCGACGGGATTTTTGCCTTTTGCTTCTTGAAAGTAAATTAGCATTTTGTCCGCGATGTACTTTAAATTATTTTTGGCAATTTTTTTGTAATATATTATTTTCTCGGAAGGGTTTTAATTTGCAGTTTTCTTCTTTCTTTTCCTTTGTTTGAAAAATTAGAGTTTTCAGAATTTAGTTTTTAAAAATTAAAATGTATCAAGCAAAACTGTTGTCTGTCCTTTCCTATCATCAGGAAGGTTTTTTAGTGGGTTTTCAGGTTGAGTTCTTCGGTTGAGTCCCACACACGGGGGAAGAGTCACTACGGCTCTTCTCTATGGTGCGTAACTGCTTATTTTCCCTATCTGCAAGGGCTCTAATGACCTAGACGTTGGCGAGCCCTAAAATAAGTGTAATATCTCTAGTAAAGAGCTCATTCTAGATAGTTCATTCGTGGTGGATACAATCACAAAAGGGTGATGAGCTCTTTTCCACCTCGTTGCATCACCACCAAACACGTACACTCGGATCACCATGTTCTATTAGTGCTTCTGCTACTGCTGTTAGTGATGGAGGGTGCAAGGAACGTGGATGACCTGAGAAGATCACACAACAAGTTTCTCTTTCCTGCAACATGGGAGAGACACAAGACCATTCCCCCACGCGATTGAGATTTTAGTTCACATTTTGCTGAATTATTTGCATTTGTGCTTCTGTTTGGATGACCGCAGCACTAGAGAAGTCTAACGTCGATTTAAATATTCAATTACGTAGTAATTTGGAAAGATTTCAATAGAACACAATTTACATAGCAATATTTGTTGAAATTACATATACATACAAATTATTTTCTTTAAAATATATTCTCTGGTAAAATGTAAGCGGAGTCAAAGTAATAGATCATTCATGCATGATTGTGCGTATGTACTAACAAACATCAATTAACAGAGTTGACTTAATTATGATGAAAAGAACGATAGAATCGTAATGGAATTCTTGCTTTTTTAAAAATCAGGTGCCATAACAATAGTAAATTACTATACCCAATTGTAAATGATGCCCTCGCTTCCTCAAAAAAAGGTGTGTAGCCAATCAACATTAATCATGGGAGTTGGATATACTCCCGCGTAGAGTATTCAGCAACTACGCAATGTAAAAATCAGTTGTCATGGTCGTCAGAATATCGGAGTTGACAAATGTATTACGACACCAAAGTTTTTTTTTTACCGAACGAATGTCCTCCCCCGCCCCCTCCCGACACACAGACACTGAAAGGACACGATTGGATTTGAGAAAGAAAGGATTTCTCCAAGCCTTTGGACGTGACATACCATCCTTATAATATCTGAACTATAAGGTTTGGATGTCACATTCAATATTTTGGAGAAATCTTTCCATTGCTTTCGATTTGGACCTCCCACCCGGTGACCGTGTTCTGGTGAACGTGAGGCACCGTAAGGTACGTGGAAACCGGATTCAAGTGCTCCCTGCATGGGAACCGCCTGCAGTCACATATCTCCGTATTGGGGATGTAACCCCGGTTAACCGAAACATGCCGGGAGGAAGTTATGCATGGGCTTGTGGAGTCGAGGCGGGTGGCGCGGTGGGCAGCACATGATCGGTTACAGCTGCAGATCCCGGGTTCGAGTCTCAATTTTCATCTGACCGTACACGAAGGAACCTTACTTGGTACTTTGGTTCCCGATATTTATGAAATCCCCCAGTTACGGGACAGACTCCCCTGCCAGCAGACTGTAGTTGGATACGCTGCAAAAGCAACAAATGAGACGCGAAAATTTGAAAACCACTTTCCTTCCCCCGTCAGAGAAATGAAATGAAGGGTCACGCTGTATGAAACGCAGATTCTGTTATCGCATGAAAACTTGGGAAGTGCAAACTGTGCACGAAAGCTACTTTACTTGATCCTACAATATAACACTGCATTGTCCAATGAAGGAACGGATTTGTTTTTCTTTTTCTTTTTTTTTTTTTTTGTGCTGAATGCAAATAACAATTGAGGTGGAAAGAGAAGTAGACGAGATTTTGCACGTCCTGGGAAGTGGATATTTGGGAGGAAGCGGAAATCCCAAATCCGGTTCTATAAACTGTCAGATCTTCATCTTTAAACAGATAAAAAACAGTGGGGAGATTTGTTGACCGAAATGAAAATCGATTTAATCTGCTCGTACAAATACAATTTGATGTGGGTAGAGAAAATAACTTACCATTGCTTTGCGCCTGCCTCAGCCTCTAGTGATCGATACTTACACCTGGTCTGGCGCAGTAGGAGTAAACTTAAGTCAGCGATTAACTTAATAAATTTAAATACAACAATTTTAGTGAACAGCCAACGACTGCAGGCTACGACATGTTTCAGCAAGAATTAAATGACTCAATGTTTTCTAGGACACGAATTATTACGAAGACATCCTCATCATACTACCACTCCAAAATCATACTAATCCTAGGCATCATGCTATTATTATTTACTTGTATTTTTTTTGTTGAAAATTTCTCACAGGAGGGAGGTATATTGAAATGAAACAGCGATCTTGCATGGGTCTATTCCACATCAAATCAACACAGTTACAATAGATTTTTTATACGACCATTTCATGTTTTGGTATTTTATTAAAAGGAAGATAGCCATCATGTAACTTATAAACTGCTCTAGAAGTTCTCCTAATTGAGATAGAGAGCTGGTACAGGTGTCATTATGAAAAGGCTTCGGTACTTTTCTTGGTCCATCTGATAGCTGTCTCCTTACAAAATTTATCTAAATCTGAGATGGTGAGGTTTACATCCTGTGTCGATATGACATGAAAGGCCCAATGATTTTATTTCCTAGTATGATTGTTTTTTGCGCTCTTTTGACAAAGAAAAAAGTAAGTAATGTACGGATTCAAAAAAAAAAAGATGTATATTGTAGTTCGACTTAAAAGGAGATTGATGCAGTGTATGAAATAAATTACGTAAAATTTTAAACGAAACTCTATGACTAACATCGCAAGAGTTCGTATATTACGTTTGTAATGTGAAGCTTAATGTTCTAAAATTTTACGCATTTGCTACAAATCTGTTTGTATTTTAAAATAAACATGCTTGTTGGAAGTAAATTCTTTTCTTCCAAGTGATCATACAAATATTGTTACTACTTTCGACAAATTATTTAGAGCTGTAACATATTATTCCTTTTTGTTGTTATATTTAACCAATTGTCACAATTGAGGCGCCCTTACGAAAATAATTTCCTGCACAATGAAGGAATTTAATTTTTTTCATTTCTATGATGCATGCTTCTCTAGAAATTTGCTTCCAACTGGAGACTTCAATGCATATATAGATGATGATCCCCCCTCAAAGTGACTTTTTGCCTCCCCAGGAACAACAGTTCATTGTGAAGGTGACTGTTACGGAAAATGACGGAGCAAATGAAATTCACGATTCGAATATTTTCACCTCCAATGTTGTGTTTAGAGCGACTTTGTTAATTAGGTTGCCTCTCAAATTTTTTTCTTTATTTTTACCTCATTTATATACTCATAGATGTTTTGTGATTTATTTGCTCAGACAATATCGGGACACTTTCATATATTTATGATTTTGTTTTAGATGTCCCTTAACATCAGCAATAACTGTAAATAATCAATGTTGAGTTGTAATTTCATCATTTTGCTTCAAACCCCCCGCTTTTTCGTGAAGGACTGTCAAATCTTCTCTAGTAGTTGAAATTACTTGGGTTTCGTATTTCGTACCAAGGGACATGTACCTACATCTACCCTCGGAAGCTTTTCCCCGTCCTGCAGCTTTCGCATCTCCATCTTCAACTGTTCCCTCATACGTCACAGAGCAGTAGATGGCAACTGTTGATAGAAGAAAGTCGCATACTCCACGTAGTTGTTCGTCTGGCCAGCAGGTGCGCTGCGGTCGCTGTCCTCGTGACAGCTCTGCCCTTCAACGCGATACGTTCCTTACGTGCACTCACGCAGTCGTTGGCCTCCACTCTCTCCTCTTCTTCTTCTTCTTCTTCTTCAGCGCGTACACACTACGTGCTCTCTGTCTCTCTCTCTCTCTCTCTCTCTCTCTTCAAGACAATACTCACTTCAGCTCTAAGTCACTACGAACTGTAAACTTTTTTTTTCTTCTCTCTCCGGTTGCATTTTAATTGGTGTTGAGGACCACAACCACAGAGAGACGAAAAATAATGATAACGATAATAATAATTTTACTGTCAAAAAACAGTACAAACTGCGTATGACCACGTGGAGGACAATAAACTAATTTACTCTCCGGAAGCAAGCAAGGGACGTATTCCATCAATGCCGATCAAGGGCTATTCCTAAGGCAGAGGCGGATTCAAAAATTTCAGCTCACTTCTAACGATAAAAATAATTGTAATATGCACAAAATACAAGCAACTTTGTATTTAATAAATCACAATAAGTACGCGATTATCATCAAGTTAGAGATTATTTGGAAAATGTTGTTTACAGAGTATTAAAATACACTAAACTCAAGATGTATTATTTCAAGAGACACAGGCCCCCAGACAAGAGTCTAAATATAAAAAATCCACCCCTCTTCCCGACGGGAATACGGGAAGAAACACGTTCCGGGAACGAATGACTACAAAAAGAAACAACAACAAAGGAGCGACAAAGAAGACAATGAAACATTGGAAAGAGAACCAAAAGTCCAATAAATAGGAAACATGAAAAACACACAACGATTTCACTACGTGATTGCAGGAGTATGAGTGATTGCAGAATTGGTGCTGTGGTCGATATGAACAGAGTAATCATGTCTTAGAATTGTTAATCCTGAAGAAGAAATAAAATATATCGAAATGTTGACATAATTGATTATTTTTTGCCTTTCTTTAATCTTTAATTAGCGTTTGTCATTTAAATTACTCTGCTTTATATTAACAAAACCCGTAAGTCATGTTGGACAATACCTACTCATTTGTTTTCAGCTTTCTCCGACCAAAAACATTCGCAATGCTTCCTCTAAACTATATTTAAAATTTCTTATCTCGAAAATTATACCTAAACCTCTAATGTCACTGTAGATGAATATTTTCAAGTCAGACCCTTTCGGAATTTGGAACAGATAACTGAACTGCATTATTTTGCAGCTAATCTATTATTTATAACGAATCATGCACCAGTGAACAGCAATTTGCTTTATCTGTTTCGATCTGTACGAAAGCTTATGACTCTGTACTTGGGCCGATCCGGCCTCTGTTCCCTATAATCTGGACTTAACCTTCGGAATCCTCCACATGGGTTAACTTGCAACTCAGGATCAGATTAGTAATAAGCGATAATATATGGATGTCACGCTGTATCTGAATAACCTGCCACTTATTCTCTTGAAGCCACACCCAAATATTCAGAACGAGCCATTTTAAAGCGAATATAAAATGTTTTGCCTCATTCATCTATAGACTTCTATATACAAAAAATCTGAGGAGCACCCCACTCCACTTTGCAATTCTATAATTCATAACAAACAACTCAACACTAGGTAGAACTTAAAATGTAAGGAAAATAGAAAAACACTTCAAAAAAGAAATCAAAGCATTTATCAACTTGAGGTTTCTCTATCTATTATAGAAGTTCACTATTAAACACTGTCAAGCTGTGTCTCACTCTGTCAAGACAATCAAATACATTCACTATTTTACATTATCACTTCACCTTCAATTAAATATTTAAAAAAGTAAGCAAGACTTTATTCATTCTCATTACCAACGTTTTGAGATTTGGTTTATCTCTTCATCAGGGTCAGCTAAGGTGCAGATACAATTAATTTATCATCACTCTACGTGGTACACTCCCAAATATCATAACGATGCATTCAAGTACAGATCGCATGGATTCTCTTCCCCGTTAAACTCTTTGCAATAGCCTTAAAGCCAGATTTAAAAAAAAAAAACTCCTCCTAGTCTTCTATTCTCAATGCATTCAAAGTCAAATCTCAACTTTGATTTCGATGCATCAATTTGTTCGTGAGTAATTTTATCCGGGGGATAAAATTATTGACTTTCCTTCTCACACATTAGACATCAAAAGAAAAAATCCTCTCCTGGAGACAACTCGCAAAAGTACGAAGATTGCAATTGATTTTTCCTTTTACTGTGAAATTGGGACAAAATGACTGTGCGTAAAAGTAAAAAGGAATATAGCTTTTTGTGAATGAAGAAAATGTGTGGTTGAGAAAGACACTGGAAATGATGATAATTATAATTACAGGCTACGTCGGTACCCAAGTATTAGCTTATTTAAAATAATTATGAAAACGCCATAAAATTATTGTTGAGGACATGTTGCTTCTTGTTTTGCATTATTTTATTCTTTTCTATCGACTAAGCACTGAAATTTATTTCCTCCCACATTTGTTCGTCGTCAAAGTATAAAAGTTGAATAGTCTTCTTTAAAAACTTCTTTAACTGACGTTTTGTGAATTGACACATTTGACGAGATTGACCTTTTCGTGCAAAAGTGTACGTAGCAGCAGCAAGTGTACGGCGCAGGAAAAGAATTTAATCACTCGAGAATCTGAAGTCTTGCACGACGAAGTAGACAGAGAGTAACATGAATTCAACTTGAAAAAACATAACCTCACCAGTCATTTGAATGAAATAATTGCAATTATAATTTATGGTGAAATACGATGCTTCTTATGAAAAAACCAACACTTGTTTTTTTTAATGCCAATTTTTAAGTCACGAAAATGGTGGAAGATTACTTTGATTTAAAGTAAATTTTCCATTTTTTTACTTCAGTTTTGTTTATACGTCACTGGATATTACAAAATGATATTTTACATAAATTACGAAATCATTGAGTATTTTTACAGATTCTTATTTATTTATATCCAGTCAAGCGAGATCCTGTTCATTGTTTGTATCATTGTGTAACCGATATATAAAAAATTAATTACGGTTTTTTTATTAATGATAACAAAAATCGTCTTATAAAACAACTACAATGAAAACTAGTATACTTAATTTTCAGTGATTTCACTGACTCGTAGCCGCTGCTGTCAGTCCCACCTTACATCGATCCTGAAACAAGAATCTATCCTCAGCGTCGAAATTACTGTTACAACATTTTACCTTAATATCGTTTGTAATATACAGTTTTAGGAGTCTTTTCGTGACGTTTACTGGGAACAAAATGGACAGGACACCGACGTGATACGTTTAAACTCTCTTAATATCTTGATATGAGTGCAAATTAGTGGCAGCAAGAGTTTGAAGTATTTTGAGAGCAGAGGATTCAGTGCTTACAGACCCTTGAGGCGAATACGGTGTCTCTCATTTAGAAGTTCTTTAATATATCTTCATTACCTTTCGTCGTCACCTGCTGCTGTCTGCTGCCTGCTGGGAGCAATTAGCTTCATTCTGAGCAAATACTCCTTTAATGGAGGACGACGACGACACGGAATGTTTGCGTGGGGGATAAATTAACCCCCTCTTCATCCCCCTGGTTACGTCTCATTAGATTTCAGCGGCCTTCTCCTACTCGTCGCCAAACATTTGTCCAATGAAGAAAATTAAAGAACAGACACTTCCTTCTAATCGAGTTTGTAAATTGAGTATATGAGTAAACGGAGAGGAGAGAATTTTGCTCTAGAGTAGTGAGCAAAGCGCGTGGTGAGAAACCCCGGGTTTTTCTCCGGATTTTCTTGGAGTAGAGGCGGACTTTTTATACACGTTTTTATACAGACTCTTGTCTCGGGGGCGTTTATTGAAATATTAAATTTCGAATTTAGTTTTTTTATAATACTTGATAAACAATATTTTCCGATTCTATGGCGCGACAATGCGTAGTATTTTTATTCTTATCATATTTACTCAAATGAGTAAAATTATGTTTGTTTGCATAATGCTACAAATAATTTTCTGTGGTCGGTTTTACATTTTTACCTGAATATATCACATACAATACGAGTACATCAAATATATTCATACATATATCACATATCTGAATATATCACATACATGCAATCCAACATCTCTAGTTCCCAAGCAACTGTTAGGCGGAAGAGCACAGGGCCAAATGACCCGAACCTCGCCATAAGACAAAATAAATAAATAAATAAATAAATAAAAACGTTATTTAATTAATATTTACGTTGATTTGGAACAATGCAAAAAACGAAGCATTTTGAAGTTTGAATTGAAGATGATACACTGTTTCAATGCAAGTTAATTTCGGGATCATAGAACTTTTTAATAAATACAGCAAACAAGTGAAACACGCGCATTGTTCGGTTTTTCATTTATTAAAATCTGCTTTCGATGACGCGATAGTGAATCTATTATAACTTAGTTACAGCTTTCCACTTCCTGCAAATCCTATCGCTTTGAGTTTCCGCATCAAATCACATCCGCCACGCCATTGGACCGAGGAGGGAATATTGCAGGCAGCAGTTCTACGAATCACCGGGGTGGCGGTATGGGCATTAGACGCGATTTAATTAAATTTGAATGACAATCGCTTGACGCTGCGTGATGCGAGCGTGTTCTAACAATGGACGGACGGTGACGCGGTGTCTGGAGATGCGCACTCCACTTGGGAAATTTGCTCAACTAATGCCTCCATCAGCTTCACTTATTCAATTACCATTTATTACGGGATCGCTAGTTTTTTTTGTTTCATTATTTCTTTATTGTTACATTATCTCTGTTGCCCCATCCCCATTAATACTCTTGTTTTATGTATATCGGATTTTTACTGCACTAATATCTACAATTTATTTTGAATAATTAATGGATAACATTACGCGTTTATTAAAAAAATTATTTTATAAATATTAAATCCGCCTCTGCAGCCCTTGGGCCCTTGATCGGAATTGATGGTTTGGTCCCTTGCTTGTTTCCGGAGAGTAACTTGGTTTATTGCGCCTCACGTGGTCATACGCAGTTTGCAACTGCTTTTTTTAGAGTAAAGTTTATTTGTATATTTATTTATTTATTGTAGAACTGTCTTCATGTTAATAGCTTCTCAGTGCATTATTGGTTATGTAATTTTAAGGAATATATTGTTCTTTCCAGTATATAATTTTTTAATTATTCCAGTAAATTTATTCAGTAATATTACTTATTAAAAGATACCCTCAATCTTAATTACGGCTTGTAAAATTATTCAAACAAATGTGTTCTCACAAATGCTCTTTGGATTGGATATTTCCCTACTTACCTTAAGTCTATTGATATAGTATACCGAACTAGTGTAGTAATTTGCCTTGAGATAATAACAAATAATCAATGACATCATTCCCACACTCCAATCTTAACGCACTCAACTCGACTTGAGTGAATTTTCATCATGAACCCTTCGCTTAGAGTACTTCTGGTCAACTAAATTGTTTTAAGGGTCACTTTGATGACGGGTAAAACCTCAACAGCGCATAAAGAACTCGCACATAAAAGTAAAACATGCTTTAAAAAATATAAAAACGCACAAAACTTTTTTATGCCATCATTCAATACTATTAACTGTCGAGTTAATTAATGAGATATTAGGTATAATAGTCGTTATACATATTAGTTCGTTTTGTAAATTTCACCTTCGAGAAAAATGTTTCACAAACGTATGTAGACTCAAAAATGACAAGTGAATTTCTGACGATTTTGACAACAGGCTTATTTTAAAAAAATACACCCGGACGCTCTTCAAACTAGGAGAAACCCGGGGGAAACTGGACGGAAGGCAATAACCCTACTTCTCAAACACGTTAGTTATCTTGCATGATTGTGCAGTGTCTTATGGCTGGTATTAATTTAGTTTTATGTGTACTCAACTTTGGCACATTGGTTGTGTACATAAATCCTGTAGCCCCATCCTGGCCCGGGTTTTTCTCCGTTTTTCCTTCGGGTAGAGGCGGATTTTTTATACAGGTTCTCTAGGCTTTGTCTAGGGGCGTGTTTATTGTAACAATAAATCGTGAAATTTAGTGTTATTTCAACTCTTATGATTTTTAAACACTATACTCAGAATAATCTATAGTTCGATAATAACTTGTACATGTAAATTTACAAACATATTTGCGTTAAATTACAAACATATTGACATTATATATGTATTATAACTCGCAGCTAACTTTTTATCTTATCTAGGAACTTTTGCTGAATTTTTTTGAATCCGCCTCTGCCTTAGGGCCCTTGATCGGAATTGATGGAATACGTCCCTTGCTTGCTTCCGGAGAGTAAATTAGTTTATTGTCCTCCACGTGGTCATACGCAGTTTGTACTGTTTTTTTGACAATAAATTTATTATTATTATATATGTTACCTGACTGTACAGAATAGTGCACGCAGTTACGTTAAATGTGTGGAAGATAATGTTTTTAATATTACGTGTGTAGACACTACGGGAAATAATATAGTAAAAATTCCATGTTTACTATATAAAATCATTCTCTGCGCCGCACAATTAAACGCAGTTTTTCACATGCGTTGAGACGTTGAGAGAAAAATCTCCGCTCTACGTGATAACAAACCCTCAAAGAGTGAAGGTTTTCTAACAAAACTATGATTTCGGAGTCGAGCTCTCTCTCTCTCTAAAAGCGAAACCGCGTGCCTTCAAATTCGGAAAGTCATCGGGGGCTAAGCAACTTTAGACGCAGTGCATCACCACATCTGGACGACACTAGCTATACAGGACATTAATATGAAGAAGAAAAAAGCTAAAAAAAATTTTTTTTTCTGTTGCCCCGTGGGGAAGCGAACTCGAAGTGACTTGGGGGTGAGCGAGCACGCTAACCTCTAAGCCACACTTCTGCGATGCGTCTGTAAACCCTTTTACACCACGGAGCGCTGCCGCTGCGCTGCGTGAATGCGTCTCAATGTGCTCAGCCCTGGGTTATTTATGCTACAATCTGTATAGAAATGACGGAAAAATTCATGACTGAAGTTGGTCCTCGTCCTATTTCACATCACCATCCATTTCGTGAATTACATTTTGAGAGGGAATACGACAATAATTACCTTTTTACATCGTTTTGGGAAAAAGCTCATTATTTTAATGCTTTACTTTCGCGCTTCCCGTTTCATCAATATGCAATGTTTGGTGAAAATATAATTACGAACCGAAAAATTGAGAACAGAGCGCAGCAGATAAATCTGGGCTCTACAGAACGATCCCGAATTCAGGGTACAAACTTTAAGAGCTGGTACAGACAGGGCAGAGTATAACAAATCATTAATTGTATAGGAAGGAATGAATGGGTGATCTCGTTGCTCGAACTTCCTCTTAGCAGCTGCTGCAACTGAAGGGTGTGCGACTGAAATATCTCTTTTGGGTGCGTCTTGGAACGTGAACGACGCCGTCGAGCAGATATTGTAAACATTGCATTTGTCAATTAACAGTTTCATCTCTTATTTCTAATATTTACGCCTTGCGTCCATACAATGAATGATTTGTTAAACAGTGTCCTGTAGCAACCCTGAAAGTTTGTACCGTCAATTCGAGATCATTCTATACTCATTATTCATCTCGTCGCTAGAATCCAATGTCCTTGGCCAAATTCTAAGCTTCATTCTCTATCAAAAATGAATTGTTCAAAAGCGTCGAAAGGAAATAATCTCATAAAATTCAAATAAACTGTGATTGTTGTTATTAAATCTGTAACAGAACCTGAAGGGGAGTTTTCCATTATGAGTGCTTTTTTTCTCTCCCATTTTTTATCTCGCCTCATGAACACACAACGAGGTCGAAATTGTGTATTGTGCTCATTGCAGCTTTCAATTTCTTTTTTTCTTTTTTTTAAAACTCCGATGTCGTTCGGGGTGGGGGGGAGGGGGTGGATGGAGGAGGGTAAAGGGTGCATTGTAATACAAAGAGACGCGCTCGATCCGGAGAGTGGAAAGCAGTAATTAGATTTTAATATGTATCGACGCGTTTATACATAGGGAATGTGCGGCGGTGATACTTTTTTAAGCTCCGCAAAGGGGTGAGCTCATCACCATTTGACACGCAAGATTACTCTCGCTCCCCAAAGTCATGTGCGATGCTAATTTCACCCTCGCCCCCTTCCATCGACGCTTTTGTATTTACGCTTACTTGATCCCTTCTCTACCGATTCGAATTTCAATGTAACTTTTTTACTTTTTCAACAGTTACTTGGACGAAAAGTTAGTTTGAAGAATTGTCGATAAATTTTAAAATCCACAAAAATAAGCACGCTTACCTGCACAAACTATCTTTTTTATAAACAAATTTTCAAAACACACAATTTCATACGATATTTCAATACCGTTTGGTATTACAAAAAGGCGACAGTAGCGCTGCTCATATCAACTGCGTTTGTTTCGTACTACTACTACTACTCCTCCTCCTCCGATGAGCGTCGTTCTGCGTCACGCTCTCATCCATCATGCGCGTCACTCATCCCTCTCGTCGGGGTATATGCGATCGCGCTCACACAACAGAATGAGACGAATTGGGAAGAAGTATCGTAAGCAGCGGCTGGACGGATGTATCTATATCGCTTCATTTGTATTTGCGATATTTGAACAATTAACACATTTGGTCAGTATTTAATGAATTATTAATTATCTACTTCATGAATTTATGTATTATATTACATCACAAAACCGCTGTAATATTAATAATATTATTCAGGAAATTTGTGTTGTAAAACTGTAATTTTAACGCAGAAATGCTCCCCAGATCCTTCCTGCTTCCATTGCCCTTTTCATGTTCACATTTAGCCCCCCCCCCCCGCGGTCTAGGTCTAGGTCACTGATCATGAGCTGCGTCAGATGATGAGTTCTGTTTCAAGTTCAAAGGAAAAAGTGTTGATGCGACTGGAGCGACGAAATTGAAAATATGAAAATGAAAAAACAATATTCCAACTAGAGACCGTTAAGTGAAACAAACAGAAATGAAAACTGACTGCTTTCGAAAAAAAACATGCCACAAAAAAAATTAGAAAAAAAGGTGATCAAAAATTTTTTAATCAATCTTGAGAACTTGTAGGTCCCGAGAGCAACAACACCAGTATTCTTTCAACCATTTCTGCTTGTAATTATTGTGTAATGCTGTCCAACTGCATACGGTGAGCGAGTTACACTCTACATTTTACATCAAACGATGGAGGGGGTGCTCAACTTTGTGTTGAGAATAGATCAAAATGTTGTCAGAATTAATATTTGACGTGACAAGTCTTCCTTGCGATGAGAGAGAGAGTAAAAAAAGAAAAGGAAATTGTTCGTACATATCGGAGTTCCCACATCGTACGTATAAAAATATGAAAATATTTTAATTCTAAATATTAAAATAATTTTTTAAGTATATTTTTTAATTTTTCCGTTTTGATATAATATAAATTTATTGATGAGAATACACGTATCTCCTCATAAATAAATAAATGTGACGCATTAGTTTTTACGTCGAGCAACTTTTTGCTAAACCCGATCTGATCCATCGAAAGTACAGAGCAGTTGACGTCTAAATACCGGGTAAACGAATTTATAAACTATCCATTTACAAGTAGTTCAGATGTCATTCATTATTTTCAAGTGAGTTTCTTAAAGTTCGTACAAATTTGTAGCAACAAAATTCCATGAACCTCTTTTGGGTTGGTAATTACGATAATTTATACATCCATGTGTCACATCTTTTGCATCCTCATTCCCCTTCAAGTATTAAAGGATTATGGAAACCAGAAATATTTAACTCTGTGTGAAAAGTCTGCTGTTTTAACCGCTATACAACTATTGATGCACCAATTTTTTAACTAATCAAAAAAGCTCAGTTCTAACACATGCGACACGGGGGTTTCATTTTGAGTGTAATAATGATGATGATGATATGATGATAATAGGGCCAATTTAACATTGTGGTAGAATCCTTTGCCTTTTTCTTCGTATATTCTTCGGCGAGTGCTGCTAAAGCTCCAGCGTCGCATCCTTCATTAAATTTATACACATTTTCTTTAAACGGAATCGTCGCGAATAAGAAAGAAGCCTAACATCGCCGACTGTAGTTGTTTATTTTTTTTTTACAATTGCGACAGCGCGCAGTCATATTGAAACGATCACACTCCAAACGAGTAATGCAACCGTTGCCGGAGAGAAGAAAATAGTGCGGAACATTTTTAAAATAATTATCGTAAACATCGAGAGAGACAAATAAAACTTGTATTTTCGGAATCGCAATACTATTTTTAGAAAAATGTTTCCTAGTTTTTTTTTCTTGCCTTGATTCTACCGAAATGTTATATTTGGCCTCTGCCTTTTTATTACGTGACGAGGCTCAAGCCATCAGGCCTGACCACCATTTACATGCATACAATACGTACATATACAATAATATAAAATAATAAAACATTCATACACGAATATCTACAACAAGAATTGGAAAATAAATTCTTCCTTACTGTGGTAACATTTGCATCCGATTATAAATGATCTGAAAAAACTGGAGAATTGTTTTTCGGTTGGTTTTTCCTATACTGATATTGTGTTGTTACACGAGAAGCAAGAGCTCAACGGGATCCCGTGTCACAGCAGGACGCGATTCAGTTGTTTATCATCATATTACTGAAGATAGGAAATGTGACATAATTAATTAATGCGATGCACGCGTCATGAGTTATCGACAATCGACATTATGATAGCGCCGTAATAGATAATTCATTTAATTAAATGTGTGATATCGGGATCGCATTCTACAGTGAAGAGAATAACTAAACATCTATTGTGCTAATATCAGCATGTTTCATGTTACAATAAATAAACGGACACTAATTTAAGACTTGTGGCCTTTTTTAACGGACGAAACCGTTGTTTTTTGTGTTTTTAAAGCACTTTCCTTTGAAGTTGTCTGTATAATTTTTCTTCTTCTGCCGCCCGACAACGACTTGAACATCAAGTAGAAACCTTGAGAATTTTGAATTAAAAAATATACACGGGTCGTAAGTCTTGAAATTTTTTATTTAATTTCATTATATAACGAACGTTGATTGCAGAAGAGTAAACTCATTCAATCGCTTTGTTTTATACCCTACAATGATTCTATCCAATAAATTTTCAGACTAAGGAGGTGAATCGTCCAAACTCTGTGTGATTACAATTTTGTAAGAATTTTAATAACAAATATTTGAGATCAACGTATACTGAAATATTTGGTACTAACCTTTTGATTCATTTATGTTAAAGTCAAAATTGAGCAGTTTCAAACTTATCGCAATAATATATAAATCGTTTTTCTTCATTCATAGGGCATTTATCCTCATTCTGTCCATAAATATTGAATAAGATAAGCAAAAGCTTTTGAAATGTCTAAAATTAAGCGTCGTAAAGTAAGTTCTTTAATGTCTGGCTTCAGTACAGTGAAGAAATTTTCTTCCAAGCACACAAAAAGTGTATGAATATTCTTTCCCGGTTTTGTCAGTTATATCCTTTTCTTCTGGTCACAAAATGATATCGAACAATAATAAAATTCGTATCATAGCTCACGTGAAGAGAAAACTGAAACTTGGAGCGAACTCGCCAAAGAAGTTAAAAGAATTTCGAGATTAAACAGGGTGAAAACTACAGTTGCTTTTTTGTTTATTTATTTTCAATTTTGATTTGTTTATGCGAGAGCTCTTCCGGTCGAATACCGACCATCTTCAGGCCCTGACAACGCTCTAGTGTATGACGTTTTGTAGCCCATTCTTTGACACATTACTAAAAAGCGAAAATCGTCGCCAGTGTTCTCTTATCGAACGATGCATTTCCCCCCACCACTCTTCTGAACGAAGCTCAAACAACAGGAGAAATTTAATTACGTCCTATATGAGAAGACTCTACTTCTTTATTTTATTTTGCCATTAAAGTAGGTTCACGTGACGTACATTCCCAGGTTGAAAGATGATATAATTAGAGAGTAAAAAAAAAATGCAAAAGAAATAATAAATGTTTATTTTAATTTTACATTAGTACACTCGAACTTCGGTTTGGGGACGTTAATATGACCACAATTCTTGTAAACACCATCTTCTGCCCACTTCCGTAACCCATCTGGAGTCCTCCTAAAGACTTCTGCATCTGGGCGACAAGTGAATTACGACGGCAGGTCAAGAGCTCAAGAGTACCACATGACCAATGTGGAGCAATGAATAAACAAATTTACATATAAACACGATGAAATCTAGCTTACTTTTAAAAATATGGAAAGTTGAAGTACATATTTTTATTTTTAAACTTTTAATGAACAAAATCTATAGGAAAACCGGAGAAAACCCCAGGTTAGAATCGGGATGAGTAGATCTTTTGCTGTTTTTTCACCTCCACCCTGGTGAGAAGTTTAGAAAGGAAACAATAGGGAAGTGGGCACATTCTGTCCGTCTGTCTCGCTCCGTATTCCGCGCTCGGCTTCCACCACGAGGCAATTGCTGCCGGTCACATGTTCCCAGAGGTGTCCATGTGTTCCAGGGGCAGTTCATGCAATTTCACGCTGAGCTCACAATACGAGCGAAAAGGAGGAGGACGTGCGTTGACTCTCTTATAGAGTTTCGAGGTGTGGAGGAGACTCACGGCTACGTGTCTCTCTCTCTTATTGTCCTCTTCTCACACCTTTATACGAATATACCACATTCGTGACATTATTGTCCTCGAACTTAGAATGTAGTTCCGAATTATAACCTGTAAGTAGGTTAATTAAAATATGAAATAATCAGTACAGTTTCTATTTCATTTTTCGTGTATTCTTGAGGAGCATCTAATAATCAGTTGTATTTATGTCATTCAATGACAATTTTCCATTCTTCTTTATATTATCTGTTTATTTATCTTTATTACGCATAATGAATTTCTCCAAATAATTCACATTTCGCTATGAAAATTTATGTATGAAAGATGAAATACGAACACGTCGAATAAACAATTAAAAAACTTACGTGAAGAGTTGTTCACTTAAATGTTATCAAAGTCCATAAAAAGGTCGTAAGGTTTTTAATTGTTTATTTATTTCATTAGATTTAACGGACGTTAATAGCAGTATAATATTATACGTCCTGATTTATCACTGATATCACCGTAGATTACGTATCTCTCAACGTCGTCATACGTTCAGAAGAACTTTCTTGGATCTTTCTTGCGTTTCTCGATCAAAGAGGCAGAGAACTTACAAGATGCGAACTTACTTGCCGAAAGCGTTTATCCGCAATACTCCGAGACGAGTTGCGTCACGCCTTGAAACGCCATTATTAGTGAAATTTTATTCTTCGTTTACATCAGTGTTTCGCTTAGAAGTATAACTATTCTCGGAGGAGGAGAAGAGTCTCTAAAACCGAAGTTACGCCGAGCTTTTAATAAGTACGACTGACAGAGTATTATTTGAACAGACCTCTGCACAAGAAGCTTTACCTGCTGTTATAATAATATAATTTCCTATGCACGAATGGAAGGAGTGATTAAACCCCTTGTAATGAAAGGGTTGTAATTTGGTCGAGACGTCCGTGCAAACAGCGTCATTCGCATTGAACAACCCTTAGAAGCCCTCTAAATAATAACGAGGGACGTGTCGGTGGTTGTGTCATGAACAGACCACGCGACCAACTAAACCAAAACCCCTTACGACTCGATTGCGAGCGAATGGTATTGTTTCTGTTGAAACGCGGTCGAGCGACTCGGCGACTCTGCGTCACTCGAAAACGCACCGTCTGGACCCCGTCACCATTGTCGTCACCACCATCACCGACTCTTGAGATCCCCTTTCCAAAGCGATTCCATTGGCGAGTTACGTGAACGGAAATTCTCTTGATTCAAACCGTTTGCGTTGAGGAAGTGGAAAAAAAATATAGTCTTTAGGTTACAGTCTATAAGAGTTTAATGTGGAAGAAATCTTCATGAAATCTTCGCTCGAACGTGTAAATATGGTTTTTACGAGTTTCTACTATTTAATGTGATGAGAAATGCTGTGAAACAGATTTTTTAAAATCTGTCATACTGTTTAAGAATTATAACATATTTCTTTTTTGAAGTGTTTTTGTTGTTTCTTAAATTTTTTTCTTATGAAGGGTGTGTAGTTCCGTGAGTTTTTGTTATGAATTATAATTGGAAAGTTTAGTTGTTGTTTTTTGTTTTTTGTTTTTCAAAATTATAGAACATAGTGGGTTGTCAGTGGCAAACGTACTTTTGAAACCTTTAGAGATGGAAATTTAGAAATGGAGGACACAGTCGTCTCATTGCGTCACGTGCTCCGTATCTTCATTACAACAGCACTGAAGGAATTCTTAAACAAATACAACGAAGTGTCACACTTCATTCATTAGTATATAGATTGTTTTAAGCTTTTTGCATTTCATGTACTCGCCTTCGAAACAACTTCTATATGAGTGTAGATGCTACCATTCATTTCCAACATATTTACATTGATCACTGGGTATCAATTTACTTATTATATGGTTTTGCTTACAAGAATTATATTATTTAATATAGTTATGGTTTGGGATTTATTTGTACAAGGGTTGTGTTTGTTGCAAAGTTACGAATCGACAGAAATATTCTTTGAATTGTCATTGATATAACTATCTTCGATGTGTTAAAACATTCTACATGTAACGTCCATTACGTGATCTAAATAAATAAAATAATAAATCTACATTTACGAGCTTTTGATTGACGAATACAAAACGTTTCTGCTCTCGTTGTGAGTCGTCGTCAGGTGAAACAACATCATCAGAACAATTGAACATTATATTAAACGTAAATATTAACAGAAAATATGTTTACGATGAAGCATAAATAACAGAAATGTTATAATATTAAGTAAATAATTAACGACCTTTTTTAGCAGACAATTTATTTTTTTAGAATTTAGTGGAAAAACATTACTAAGTAAAAAAACAAGAACACTTTGAACAATACAACACTTCGAAGAAAAAAATTTAAAAACTCACGACGCTTCGGTACCCAGTTGCACAATGGTACCCATTGGCACCACCATCATCAAGAGAAACACATTTTGCGAGTGAAAGCTCAAATCAAACTAAAATGGATCAACGGTAAAAAATAAAATAAAAAATTCCAACGGGTGTTCGAAGGGTTATGGAGGGGCGATATTCCTGGAGTAAACACTGTATTGTAACGTAGCTTATCTGAAACGATATAGAGAAAAGTTTCACATGGGAGTTAGAATTTACTCAGTGTCCAGAAACGTTATCGGGTGTATACAATACAATATTATTACATTAAAAAGTCGTAATTCTTTAATTATTTAATAATAATAAATTTTATCTTAAAAGAAAAGCAATTGCAATCTGCGTATGACCACGTGGAGGGATAAATAAACTTATTTTATGCGGAAACAGGCAAAAGAGACCGACCATCCCATTAACTCCGATCAAGGGCTCAGGATTTAACACTTATTTTTAAAAAATATTTAATAAAATTCGTAGTCACCCATTGATTATCATTCGAAAACGAATCGTAGATATATAATGTGCAGCAATGAAAATTCGTGATTAATAATTACAAAAGTATTAAATGACAGTTACAAATTAATATTACAAATGTATTTTTTTTTTTTTTTTTTAGATTAACACGACGACTTAGATGAATTCTATTTTGTGAGAGCGAATTTCTTACAGACCTTATTTCTTTCTTTCTTTCTTTCTTTCTTTCTTTCGCGTGTCTCAACTTCTCAAAACGCATTCATTAGCCAAAAGTGACAGGAGAAATATCGAATGTTTTAAAAAGTGCACTTTAAACGACTCTTTTCGTCTTCTCCCATTTAGCTTCATTTCGCACGCGCCGTCTGGAAAAAAGGGCTTTTAAAACAGAATCCGTTCATTCTCCTACTTCCAGAGAACTCCCGCAGTTATTCAAAGTAATACCCAGAAGGAGCTACGTTATACTCTATCTCCCTCTCTCACTTCCGTGTGGAATGGCTCCTTTTTATGTTTTACAATGTGTAACACGCGTCAGGAGGTCGACTTTAAGTGACGATGTACTCAGACGCGGAAGGACGGCTTAAAAATTGAGAACCACTTTAAGTTGCTCGCAAAGTTTAGGCCTCTAGAAATAATAATAGTACATTAGCTGAACTTCCGCAACTAAATTAGACTCACCATAGATGACAAAAATTGAAAATACACTCTCTCCTCCTTGATAATAAATTTGTATTGTCAAAAAACAATACAAACTGCGTCGTATGACCACGTGGAGGGACAATAAACTAATGTACTCTCCGGAAGCAAGCAAGGGACCATCCCATCAATTCCGATCAAGGGCAATTCCTAACGCAGAGGCGGATTCAAAAATTTCAGCAAAAATTCCTAGATAAGACAAAAAGTTAGCTGCGAGTTATAATACATATATAATGTCAATATGTTTGTAATTTAACGCAAAAAATTACATGTACAAGTTATTATCGAACTATATATTATTCTGAGTATAGTGCTTAAAAATCATAAAAAGTTGAAAAAAACAACACTAAATTCGCGATTTATTGTTACAATAAACACGCCCCTAGACAAAACCTAGAGAACCTGTATAAGAAATCCGCCTCTACCCGAAGGAAAAACGGAGAAAAACCCGGGCCAGGAAAAACGTTTTTGATACAAATAACTTCATACATTCACTAAAGGGGTAACATTATCAGCCGACACTGTTCATACGTAAATTTTTTTTGTAACCTGCGACACCATTCTTAAACAAATAAACTGTATTAACAAAAAAAAAACTGTAGCAAACCACGTGGGAGGAGGTAACAAACTAAGGAACTCTCTAGAAACACGAAAGAAACTGTTCCCATCAATTCTAATAAAGTGCGATCAATAATGGATTTAATATTTATATAAAAAATTAGTTAATAAATACTTACCGTTTTTCCAGCATTGGCCTTCACACGTTGCTACACTGAAAAATGCATGTAAGACAGTACCCAATCTCAATTCTAAAACACGCCAACGCTAATTTTAAAACTGACCGACGCCAATTCCAATTTTTATAGCGTGGATTTATATAATATTCGAAAAAACCGTCTGTGATATCAGAAAATTAAAACCTTTTAAGGAAAATAATTTTAGCTTTAATCTAATTACGTGACGCGCTCTGCGATTCCATAAAAGAATCTTAAAACAATAGCTTCTGAAAATTTACTCTTTCGAAACTATTTCCAGATAAAACAAAATTTTTATTTATATATCGTGTTTCAAACATAAAACAATACATAAATATTTGAAGAGAAATGTATCCTGTGTATGTAGTTTACACATATCTTAATCCTTTAAAATCACAAAATCAATCCGTTTTTTTTTCTAAATTAATACATATTTCCAAATTTTTCTATTTTTGTGATATTTAATTTTATTAACGAACAAAGCGCATATTTAAGAACCTGTATTCTTTGTTGTTGTTTTTTTTTCACATTTATTTTATATTGTTGATTACCATGTTATTTGCTGCGTTCATATAATTTCGGTGATGACATTTGACATAATTTTGCTTCCTCCAATGGATCCTCGTCTCTGCTCCACACACACAACACGCAATCGAACTCTGGCGGACACACATTTTAGTCAGAGCTTCACATGTATAGTGTGTGTGTACACAGTTAAACGAGTGAGAAGATGCACATCTGTACTGATCTTAATCCACCTTTCTTAATTGTTGGTCTTCTCTTGTAATACATTGATATTAACCACACTTTGCATTTCAGTTAGACAACTCAAATAATTCACTCTTATTCCTATAGATATTTCGTTTANTCGTGAATTTAGTGTGTTTTTTTCAACTCTTATGATTTTTTAAACACTATACTCAGAATAATCTATAGTTCGATAATAACTTGTACATGTAAATTTACAAACATATTTGCGTAAAATTACAAACATATTGACATTATATATGTATTATATCTCGCAGCTAACTTTTTATCTTATCTAGGAACTTATGCTGAAATTTTTTGAATCCGCCTCTGCCTTAGGAATTGCCCTTGATCGGAATTGATGGAATACGTCCCTTGCTTGCTTCCGGAGAGTAAAATTAATTTATTGTCCTCCACGTGGTCACACGCAGTTTGTACTGTTTTTTGACAATAAATTTATTATTATTAAACTATAGATTATTCGTTTAGAGGCGTGTTTATTGTAACAATAAATCGTGAATTTAGTGTGTTTTTTTCAACTCTTATGATTTTTTAAACACTATACTCAGAATAATCTATAGTTCGATAATAACTTGTACATGTAAATTTACAAACATATTTGCGTAAAATTACAAACATATTGACATTATATATGTATTATATCTCGCAGCTAACTTTTTATCTTATCTAGGAACTTATGCTGAAATTTTTTGAATCCGCCTCTGCCTTAGGAATTGCCCTTGATCGGAATTGATGGAATACGTCCCTTGCTTGCTTCCGGAGAGTAAAATTAATTTATTGTCCTCCACGTGGTCACACGCAGTTTGTACTGTTTTTTGACAATAAATTTATTATTATTAAACTATAGATTATTCGTTTAGAGGCGTGTTTATTGTAACAATAAATCGTGAATTTAGTGTGTTTTTTTCAACTCTTATGATTTTTTAAACACTATACTCAGAATAATCTATAGTTCGATAATAACTTGTACATGTAAATTTACAAACATATTTGCGTAAAATTACAAACATATTGACATTATATATGTATTATATCTCGCAGCTAACTTTTTATCTTATCTAGGAACTTATGCTGAAATTTTTTGAATCCGCCTCTGCCTTAGGAATTGCCCTTGATCGGAATTGATGGAATACGTCCCTTGCTTGCTTCCGGAGAGTAAATTAGTTTATTGTCCTCCACGTGGTCATACGACGCAGTTTGTACTGTTTTTTGACAATAAATTTATTATTATTGTTTGATTCCATGTAACCATGTATATGTATGGTGGCTGTCGTTGACAACAATATTTAAGTACTCTATATTCAACTCACCCTAGAGCTTCTCTTTATGAACCTTTAGAAAACTTGTACTTTTTATGCTCCCCAGAGATAAAATGCGTAAAAGGAAACAACTGTACTAAAAAGTAGTATGTGATTTGTTTCCAGTTATGGTCCTTACAAAATAAAATGCACCTAATGTTGACCGTAAAGATTTTTAGGAGCCTTTGTGGATAAATTATTAACTTCGAATCTCGTATTGCAAGAGACTTGTAAGTGGGTGACCGACCATGTAACGTCTCTCCTTAAGAGAGGTGTAGAAATGCATCGAGAGAGGAAAGAGTTGAGTTTACTCACTAGACTCGTCTTAATGACCGACATCGGAGCAGCGTCTAGATATGATCCGAATATTACAACTGCGGTTGGTAGTCGCAGAGGTCGGACTCTTTGTTCATCCCAACAGCTAATTAAACCGGGACATGGATACAAAGAGCTACAAATTTTATCTTGCCCCCACCCCCGGGTATCGAACCCGAGATGACTTGGTGACAAGCTGACACCGTGGCCACGACAGGCTATAAAACGATTTAAATATTATTTCGTGATTTTGGGACACAAGCATTTAAACTGATTAGCCGAATTGTGCTTTACGTCGGTATATTGTACCCCTACGACCCAAACACGAAGTGACTAAAAATCTCTCTTCTACTTCTCTGAAGATTTAATTCTCAAAGAATAAGGATGTCACATAGCCCTGGAGTCCAGTCACATAGCAGCTCGAAATTTGACGAAAATGTCGTGGTTTAGGATCGATTAATATAATGGACGATTTTTTAAATACAGTGTTAGTGAAGTAGATTCTTAAGGTTACTTCAAAAAATACGAAAAATATTACAAGGAAGCGATTTACACACAAAAGATAATAATCGAGTAGCATTGGTGACACAATTCAACTTCTTGTCTGCGGTTTTGATCAAATTACTTGATTTAAGATATTGCTGTGCTAAATTAAAAAATAACATTCACTTTAGTTACGTCAGATTATTTTACAACCGCAGACACAAAATAGATGATAGTCCAATTCCAGCATTTTTGTGACACTAGTTGCCAGATAATGTTTTGTCAATGTTGATAAATTCTAGTGAAATTGGAAAAAAAATTTGAATAACAAATAAAATTTATTAAAACAGGAATTGAAAAATATTGAAAACAAGGGAATGATTAAGTCATAAACAAAAATATTACTATGAGATTTGGTGTCCTTCAAATGGTCTTCGTCTCATGGCTTTCATCTTCTTCTTCCGTAAGACATTTAGAGAACAGCTTTCTAAACACCAACCATCATATTCAAATACCACCCACTTGGGGAGTCATGACAAAATTCTTTATATTACGCTGTGTCCCGCCACTTATGAAACAAAAACATATAAACGGACAGTATTTCTTCCCAACGCAAATGATAAAAGAACTGCATGAAAACTTCCTTTGTATATGAGCTCAAACACAGCGTACAAATTGTTATATCTCATTCTGTGACATTGTTTTGTAATAATAGTCGTTGTGATTAAGTAGTAGTTTGAAGCCTAAACTTCTAAAACATAAACTTAACTTGCCTTTTTCAATATCCTATCGTGATAGAGAAATACAAATATCATTTTTGAAATCAAAATTCACGAAATTTTGTAAAATACTTAATATCTAGCAAACCCCAAAATCATGTAGCCTCGTGTAATGTGAGGAGTATTTTTCATTATAGAACACTACGTCAGCAAGAAGCAGAATAAAAAAAATGTCAGATACAGAAATTATATAGCTGCGTTTATTAAGACCTTAACGGGAGAATTATCTCCAGGAAAAGAAAAGAAAAGAAAATGTCTTGCAAAAGCAAGATGGTGGCGCGTTAAGTAAGAGAAGGATGGTGTGCCCGGTGTGCAGATGCGCTTGAGTGATATTGATGTTTTAGATATATTGTAAAAAACCTTGAGGATGAAGAGAGTTACGTAGTGTTGTGTTTACCTATTTCTCAAGATAATACTCCTGTAACACCAAGAAAATATAACATGATCAAAAATTATATAACATTAAAACTTCAATAAAATAAATTTCTATTTTCTTACCAATAAAGAGGATATTGAATGTAATAAATAAATAAATCAGATCAACTTCAAAAATTATGAAAAGACATTTACGGTTGCGTTTTTCATGCAAATTTTTTAAACAGGAAATTACGATGTATGAAATTTTAATTACTCTAAAAATCGAGTAGAAGCTTTTTAGGAAGGGTTTTAGGAACCTATTAACTTGTTAATGGCTTAATGGGAAATTACTGAATCCTCGCCAACCCTGAGATGAACACGAGCCGTTACAAAGTTATACAGCTCCCAATTTAATTTACGTAGTTATGGCCTCACAATTGGAAAAGAAAGTTTTACATGGAAATGAAATATTTAACTCTCATTATCGTATTAATGCGTCATATTTTATTCGTTTGAATCTTTAACTGAACACACTGAGCGCATTCTTTCCAAATAATTTATCGAAACATTATTTTCTTCATTTTGATACCGTTCTCTATTGAAATTTATTTGCATCTAAAAAGGACTTATTTTTGCAACAATTGATGGAATTTCCTTGAATTTAAAATTTCCCCTTTTTTAGTATTGACTGATTCATTGTTTGTATCCGTAATTGAAAAAAAAGGCAATTACAGATCAGTAAAAAAGTTAAATATTATTTTCAAACGTAAATAAATATTTTGAAAATACTGTATGAAATTTTCCATAATATATCTCTTGCCGCAGGTAAACGATTCTTTAAAATGTTCTTAACGAAATTGACCCTAAGAATAAATTGAAAGTGATTAAGTTAAATTCTAGATAACTCATTTTTTATTTCAATCTATTGAAAAAGACAAATTTATTCTGTTGATTATTCTCACTCTGTGATACCTCATCCTGTTTTTTCTTAACAACAACAAAGAAGAATTGAAAATTATGATGAAATTATTTAGTTGTCAAAAAAATGCAGAGAATATAGCTTTTTAGGGAGAAAAATTGATCTCTCAAACTTGCTGAGAAGATTCGTTTTTGTTAGTACCAATGTACTGATTTTAATTAGATATATAATAAACTCCAAACAACACAAAGTTTGATGTGGGATAATGCATAATGCATAATGCATAACGCCGTCGTGTAACGTCGTGCAGCGGCGTCTCCACAGACCTCTACATACGTAGCACGCAGTAGTTTTTGATGGAAGGAGTTATGCTGAGTTTTGTGAAAAGTCTTTATCATCCTTTGAAGTGGCTGAAGGAAACCCCCATTGAAAACCTCTCACGGACCTCTTTTGTTTATCCTCCTCTCTTCGTAATAAATGACGTTTGCTTGAATCTCCTGCGTCGTCATGGCAACGCAATCGCTGGTGACGTTCACTTGACTCGATTGGTGTTTATCTGATAAAAAGCAACGAGAACGACGTGGGGACGACGGACCCAAGGACGCTAACAGCCCAAGGGGTGCAGAACAAGCTGGCGATTCAAGACAAAAGGTACAGACTCCGTGGTACAGAATGCTTCTGGCTTAAGTAAATTGAGATTGGATTGAGATTCATTTTAGGGCGAAAATTGTGAAAAATAAAGAGTAAATTGTAAAAGGAAGAACCATAAGCTTCGCAAATTAGAGCCATAACATTCTGAACAATCTTGCTTGAACCTATTCCAATAAGAAACGAATTATTTGGAATCGGAAGAAGTAATCGATGAGATTTGGAAGAAGAAGAAGAAGAAGAAGAAGAAGAAGAAGAAGAAGAAGAAGAAGAAGAAGGAGAAGGAGAAGGAGAAGAAGAAGAACTCTTCTGAAGGATCGTTGCTACTAAAATGATATGGTTAACGCTGATGAATTATATCTAACTAGCATTTTACTTCTTTCTTACTTTAGGCAGCGTAATGGCTTATAATTTTGCATTGGGGGGGGGGGCGTAAAAATATTAGCTCCCCCGCCACTTTTCGAGCCGTTTCATTGGAGTTGATGGTATGATCTCTTCTCCCAATCTTTGTCGTGCTGCGACCTTTCGGTTGTTATAATCTTAGTTGAAGCGACTTCCCTCACCAGGATGTGAATAATAATCATTCTTATTAAATCATCATTTGTATATGTTGAAAACGTGTGTCCTATTCATTTGAGGAGCTCAATAAACGAAACAAAAAAGTGGATCGTAGAAACAGGATGACAACCAACAATCAATCTCATTGTTGAGAATGAAGAAAATGAAGATAGGCAATACTTACATCGCATGTGTTGCGTTCGGGTCCTCTTTTTCATTAGTTGTAGTTGTTATTATTTGGCACCTAACCGAAGCGTTCAATCTCAGTATTATCAATAACAACAAATCTGATTTACAAGACGAAGAAAGACAGTTGGTGAAATGTTCGGTTTTAATTTATACAATGCTTAATAATATTTTCGGAAAATTATCTAGCAAATATTTCGATATCAAGAAACCTTACATTCAATTGTGGGACGCTCTATTCTAGGTTTTTAATATTTGGTAGTTTGTGGGTGCTCCATTTTTTACTTTCGTCTGTTCAAAATACAACTTTTTGTCTTTTTTTTAAATCTGTATGACTAGGCATTTCATCAATTTTTTATTGTTTTTATAATTTCTTCTCTGATCTCATTCTGTTTTCTTTCTCTTGAAGTATTTCTTAATGCGATACGATAGGAACAGCGACATCTCTCGTTCGAAATCCACCATTAACTTACTCGTAATGAGCGTTGCTTGCGTGCCATTCGCCAATCACCGTTGAAACGCCGTATTTGCTCATTCTTCGTAAATACGTAAAAAGCCGCACAAAAAAACAGATCACTAATCGATATTATAAAGCGAAATAGAGAACTGCTAATAAGGGAACGCCATTTTTCTCAGCTATTCCTGTAATATGTAGGTAGCTCTTATGGAGTTGAATTTCCTGGACGTCTGTCACCCACTTGTTCCGACTCGACTTGAGCTCATCAAACATCTCGGGGCTTTAATTGCGGGGCTTCAGTTGCGTCATTGAGTTGAGAGGATGAAGCAATTTCCAGCAGCCAGGCAGCAACATATTGCCTGCAACGCTGCTTGTCAACGTCAAAAGGTGGACGGGACGGGGGAATTCAAAATGTAATTCGCGGTTGGGCAGGAAATATCCATGTGGTGAAACACCAGGCAGCCCTGGCAGCAGATAGGCTAACCACCCAGTAGGCTAACCACAGTCGCCGGATCTTAGCGGCATATGCTGTGGTAGCTGTCTATGAAGAGGACACACATCGACTTACTATCTAACTCGCCTTGCTCGCTGGGGGTGACACCCCCAGACCCCCAAATAAGTCATTCAGAGGAGAAAAACCTTATTGCTAAATTTAAATGATTCACCGCGAAGTCCATCGAACGCGTATTGCATCCGGTGACACTTCATCTAAAAGCAGAAATTAGGTCTTTCCGGCACCCTATAATGGGAATAAAAATTTACAGCAAAATGACAGATTTATTGTATGTATTTACTATCATGAATCATTTTCAATTATAAATATGAATACTGCGGATCTGTTTGTCGTAAATATTCTAAATAATACTCTAAATTTTTGGTTGATACGTACCTACGTTACCAGTGTGTTTATTAAAATAAATTATGCCTACAACTTGTGTATTGCCGCTGCACTTNTTACCAGTGTGTTTATTAAAATAAATTATGCCTACAACTTGTGTATTGCCGCTGCACTTCGTAACATTAAATAATTTATTATCAATTTATCAAACACACTTTGCACTATCTTGTATTTATCGCACGCACCTTCATTTTTCTAAAGGCTGGATACCAATGATCTTTAAGAAAATATTATATTTCAAGTCATGTTCTACATTCATTCTCTCTTAATTAGTAATTAAATAATTAAAAAAAACTTAAACACACGTACGAAATGAAAGAATAAATCGATTCAAATTTTCGATAAGCGCAACAAATTTGATTGAATATTGATATATTATGCTTTAACTGGTAATGCTCATTGTATTGTATTCTAGGAGTAAACAAATGGGCCTCCAGCATACTGAAGTTACAAGGAGTAAAACAACTAACTTATAATGATAGAAATATAAGGCAGATGAAGCGTTTTTCAAGAGAAGCGTTGAAACACAAACTACAATTCTGTATCTTAAAGACCCTTAAAAATTACACAACAGCAGTTTTCTAAAATAAGTCATTCCAAGTTTAAATTCAAAATTAAAATTAAGTATATCACACAGAAATTGTAGAAGAATCAAACTCTGCTGCATTCCTTAAAATCTGTAAATCTCTAAGATAATAATTAAGCTAAAATTAACAGAATAATGAAGTTAAGAAGTTGTGTTTATGAAATAACCCCATGTATTACCTGTATTGAAAACCGATTTTGCGGTAATGCGACTCCGAGGTAATGCTCCGATAATATCTTATATGCGTATGTCGCATACCTTATATATGCGTTTTTCCTATACATGCGTATTTCGCATACCACATATATGCGTCAAAACCAGATACACAATTTCCCCATATCCCATATATACTTTTTCCCATATACCATATATGCTTTTTCCCCTACATGCGTTTTAAACATATTAGCAGTAATCCCACTCTAGGGTAATCCGAGTTTAGGGTTATGCGAGTTTAGGGTAATGCGACTTTAGAGTATTTCCAATTGAAAGATGTTATCCCATATATGCGTATATCGCGTATTTAATTAATGCGTTTTTCCATTTACGCGTTTTCTATTTACACGGTTAATCCGACTATGTGTAAAAAAATAATTCCACTACTGTAGGCTAATCCCACCTCGGTTAATCCAACCATGTGTTAAAATGCTCGTTATCGCTATGCGTTAATCCGACCTCGGCTACCCAGTCCATGCGTTAAAATGCTCATTATTGTTATGGGTTAACAAAACCATATGTTAAAAATGCTATCATTTATGCTGTTTCTGGCCTCGGTTAATCCAACCATGAATCTAAATGCTCATTTTACTACGGTTTAATCCAACCACGGGTAATCCGAACAAATATCAAAAATCTTAATAGAGTTCCAAGTTCACATTGCATCGGTTATTCCGCCCCTTTGTTGAAAACACTTGGTTTTACTCCGCGTTATCCTACATCGTTTAATCCGGCCACGCGTTAAAATGATCGTTATTACTATGGGCAAATCCGGCCTCGGTTAGTCCGACCATATTTAAAAACTCTTAGAGTTGTTAAAAGATAACATGACACTGGTGAATCCGACCGTATGTTAAAAATGTTATAAGTTTTGCGGTTTGTACAACCTCTGATAATCCGACCGTGAATAAAATGCTTTTTGCTATGGCTTAATCCGACCTCAGTTGATCCAAGTATTTTTTAAAAAATCTAGATGAATTTCAAAGCTTACGTGGTCTCGGTTAGTCCGACTATTTATTGAAGTCATTTGGGTTTACTTCGGGTTATCCGTCCTCAGTTAATCCAGCCACTCTTAAATGGTTGTAATTACTATGAGTTAAGCCGGTCTCCGTTAGTCAGACGATATAAAAATCTCAGTGTTATAAGTTAACATGACACCCGTTAATCAGCCCATATGTTAAATTTTATGTTTTTCCGGCGTCGGTTAAACCGACCAAAGGTTATATGTTGTTTCTTACTGTCGGTTTATCCGACCTCGGTTAATCCGAACATTTTTAAAAATCGTTGTATAGTTCAAAGTTTGCGTGGCATCGGTTAGTCCGTCCATTTGTTGATGTCGCTTCGCTTTACTCCGGATTAGCCGTCCTCGGTTATTCCGACCACGGGTAAAATTATCGTTATTACTCAGCGTTATTCCGGTCTCCGTTATCCAGACCATATATAAAAATTCTTAGAGTTGTTATAAGTTAACATAACACAGGTGAATCCGACCGTATGTTAAAAACTGTTTTAATTTTTGCGGCTTGTCCGACCTAGGTTAATCCGTACCGTGAGTTAAAACGCTCTTTATTGCTTAGCTTTAATCCGAACACCGTTAATCCAAACATACATCAAAAGCCTAAATGTAGTTCCAAGGGGGCTTTGGACATGCTTCAAAGACCACCATTTGTGCGATGGTAGAAAGTTGCATATTTTGCAGGGCGGAGATCTTGCCTTCTTTGGCCGGGTCGCGAGGAAGGATTAAACCTCTATAAAAAAACCCTCAACCTCAAGGTGTGTTACGCGCCGATGAAGTGAATGGGTGTTGACGACAAACACTCACTAGCGGACAACCTCTGGGGCAACTGCCGCACCTCAGTTGAGCAAGGTTTAGTGGCGTGATGCGGGGGCTCCACGTCACCGGACATTTATTTCCTCCGAACTCGTGGGACAAAATGAAAGATTCTCCGAAAACACTGCCTTACGGAGTGGGCGAGCCGCAGGGTACGTACCACGCCTCAGGATCTTCGAAGCGGCCGAGGGTTGATAGCCCTCCCACTTCAGAAATCTCAAAGCCAAAGTTACAGAGCATTCCATACGAGAATGTTTATATCGTTATTACTCGTATAGACGGGACACTTGAAAAAGTGTCCCCGTTCTATATTTATAAAGGTTTAGAAGGACTCGTTGGTTCACTGAAGACCATTAAAAGGTTAGCAAACGGTCTAATGCTGCTTGAGACAAAAACAAGCAAGCAAGCGTTGAAACTACTTGATTGTACTAAGCTTGGCTAGTTCCCTGTAAAGTGCAAACTCCATGCTGCACTTAATCGCAGCAAGGGGGTCGTAAGTTGCAGGGACATTATGGAAATGGCAACAGACGACCTTGTTGCAGAATTGAACGCTGACCATGTAGCTGAGGTCAGTCTGATCATGAAGATAAATGGTGTTCTTGAGGAGACCAGTTTCTTCATCGTGACTTTTGACTGTCCTAAACTACCAAAGGATCTGAAGGCTGGATGGCTGAACCTTCCGGTCCGTCCCTTTATTCCGAATCCTCTGCGCTATTTCAAGTGTCAACATCGTGTAAGGGACGTGATACCTGTGGAAAGTGCGGAAAGGAGGCACACGAACCCGGCGTCTCATGCCCAGGGCCTGCAATGTGCATTAATTGCACAGGCAGTCACCCTGTATGGAGGAGGGAGTGTGTCGCCTTTCTCGAAGAAAAGAAAGTGCAGGAAATTAAAACTACGGAGAAGATCCCGGACGGGTAAGCGTGGAAGAAATACAGAGCATTACACCCTGTATTTTCTACTAGTTACTCCACAGCAGCCATGACTCCAAAACAGATGAAAACCGTATCTGTTCAGGCCGATTTCACTGACGTGTCTACGACAACGTCGTGCACATGTCAGTGCAAATGCGGAAAGAAAGTTTCTTCAGTCCTTCCTGTTAAGTCACAACCACCAACAACAGCGCCTACAAAGAAACCATCTAATCCAAGAGAAACATCAAGTAGTATTAAAATTACCACCGTAACCACAAAGCCACAGACAAAGATAAAACTAGGTTCTACGGCGAAAACCGTGAGATTAAAGTATAAATGACATCGGTTAGTCCTACCTTTTGTTGAAGTCACTGATTTGCTTCGGCTTAACCGTCCTCTGTTATTCCGTCCATGCCTAATATGATCGTTATTACTGTCCGGTCTCCGTTAGCCAGACCATATTTATAAAATCTTAGAGTTGTTATAAAATAACATGACACTGGTGAAACCGACCGAATGTTAAAATATTTATGTATTCGGTTTTCCGGCCTCGGTTACTCCGACCAAGAGTTAAATGTTGTTTCTTACTATGGTTGAATCCGACCTCGGTTAATCCAAACATTTTTTAAGTATAATGGTGTAGTTCAAAACGCACATGGCTTCGGTTAGTCCGACCAATTATCGAAGTCGCTTTGGTATACTGCGGGTTATCCGTCCTCGGTTAATCCGGCCACTCTTAAAGGGTTGTAATTACTATGAGTTAAGCCGGTTTCTGTTAGTCAGACGATATATAAATAATCTCAGTGTTATAAGTTAACATGACACCCGTAATCCGCCCATATGTTAAAATTTATGTATTCGGTTTTACCGGCCTCGCTTAATAAGACCAAACGTTAAATGTTGTTTCTTACTTTAGTTTAATCCGACCTCGGTTATTCCGAACATTTGTGAGAATCGTTGTATAGTTCAAAGTTTGCATGGCCTCGGTTAGTCCGACCAATTATCACAGTCACTTGGGTTTACTCCGGGTCATGCGTTCTCAGTTAATGCGGCCACTCAAAAAGGTTGTATTTCCATGATGTTATCCGGCCTCGGTTGGACGGACCATATATAAAAATCATGGTGTTATATGTTAACATAAAATTTGGTTATTCCGACCATATGTTAATATAATTATGTATTCGGTTTTTCGGCCACGGTTAATCCGACCGAGAGTTAAATGTTTTTTCTTACTATGGTTGAATCCGACCTCGGTTAATCCGAACATTTTTAAGATACATGGTGTAGTTCAAAAAGCCCATGGCTTTGGTTGGTCCGACCAATTATCGAAGTCACTGGGGTTTACTCCATGTTATTCGTCCTCAGTTAATCCGGTCACTCTTAAAGGGTTGTAATTACTATGAATTAAACCGGTTTCAGTTAGTCAGACCAGATATAAAAAATCCTAGAGTTATAAGATAACATGACACTCGTTAAAACGACCATTTGTTAAATTTTTTATGTATTATGTTTTTCAGGCTTCGGTTAATCCGAGCAAGAGTAATATAATGTTTCTTACTATGGTTTAATACGACCTCTGTTATTCCGAACATTTTCAAGGATCATTGTATAGCTCAAAGTTTGAATGGCATCGGTTAGTACGTCCATATGTTGATGTCGTTTGGCTTTACTCCGGGTTATCCGTCCTCGGTTATTCCGAACACGGGTAAATTGATTTTTATTACTAAGCGTTAATCCGGTCTCCGTTAGTCAGACCTTATATAAAAAATCTTAGAGTGTTTATAAGTTTACATAACACAGGTGTATCCGACCGTATGTTAAAAATTGTTTTAATTTTGGCGGTTTGTCCAACCTCGGTTAATCCGAACATACATCAAAAGCCTATATGTAGTTCCAAGGGGGCTTTCATCTAGTAAGTACGTGTTTGGCGATCACGGGGCCCCGAACTGAATCTGGTACTGCTTCCACTTGCATGTGCCATGTTCCTTTCTTTATCTATACTGACCTCCCTTGGTCACCTCTTGTTCCTTTGGATCCCGAAGCTATTAGAGCTAGGGTATCTTTCATTCTCCCCTTCTTCTCTTTCTTATTCTTCTCCTCTTTTTTCTTCTTTCCTCCGCTCGGAACTCAGTTTCGAGTGAGTATGGGCTTGGCGAACCCACGGCCCCGAGCTGGGGACAGGTACTGCGCCACCAGTCCACGGACACCGTAGGCTTTGGACATGCTTCAAAGACCACCATTTGTGCGATGGTAGAAAGTTGCATATTTTGCAGGGCGGAGATCTTGCCTTCTTTGGCCGGGTCGCGAGGAAGGATTAAACCTCTATAAAAAAACCCTCAACCTCAAGGTGTGTTACGCGCCGATGAGGTGAATGGGTGTTGACGACAAACACTCTCTAGCGGACAACCTCTGGGGCAACTGCCGCACCTCAGTTGAGCAAGGTTTAGTGGCGTGATGCGGGGGCTCCACGTCACCGGACATTTATTTCCTCCGAACTCGTGGGACAAAATGAAAGATTCTCCGAAAACACTGCCTTACGGAGTGGGCGAGCCGCAGGGTACGTACCACGCCTCAGGATCTTCGAAGCGGCCGAGGGTTGATAGCCCTCCCACTTCAGAAATCTCAAAGCCAAAGTTACAGAGCATTCCATACGAGAATGTTTATATCGTTATTACTCGTATAGACGGGACACTTGAAAAAGTGTCCCCGTTCTATATTTATAAAGGTTTAGAAGGACTCGTTGGTTCACTGAAGACCATTAAAAGGTTAGCAAACGGTCTAATGCTGCTTGAGACAAAAACAAGCAATCAAGCGTTGAAACTACTTGATTGTACTAAGCTTGGCGAGTTCCCTGTAAAGTGCAAACTCCATGCTGCACTTAATCGCAGCAAGGGGGTCGTAAGTTGCAGGGACATTATGGAAATGGCAACAGACGACCTTGTTGCAGAATTGAACGCTGACCATGTAGCTGAGGTCAGTCAGATCATGAAGATAAATGGTGTTCTTGAGGAGACCAGTTTCTTCATCGTGACTTTTGACTGTCCTAAACTACCAAAGGATCTGAAGGCTGGATGGCTGAACCTTCCGGTCCGTCCCTTTATTCCGAATCCTCTGCGCTGTTTCAAGTGTCAACATCGTGTAAGGGACGTGATACCTGTGGAAAGTGCGGAAAGGAGGCACACGAACCCGGCGTCTCATGCCCAGGGCCTGCAAAGTGCATTAATTGCACAGGCAGTGACCCGGTATGGAGGAGGGAGTGTGTCGCCTTTCTCGAAAAAATGAAAGTGCAGGAAATTAAAACTACGGAGAAGATCCCGGGCGGGTAAGCGCGGAAGAAATAGAGAGCATTACACCCTGTATTTTCTACTAGTTACTCCACCGTAGCCAAGACTCCAAAACAGATGAAAACTGTATCTGTTCAGGCCGATTTCACCTTAACCACAAATCCACAGACAAAGACAAAACATAGTTCTACGGCTAACCCATTAACTTCGGTGTATTTTTAAAAATATCGAAAACAACTTCCAATAAATCGCAGAGACGTAAAAAGAACGTCTCTGTACTTTCTTCCTCCGAGTCAGAATGTGTAATTTCCGACGGTGACGCGGAAATGCTCATTCACGAGCCTTACCCAGAAGGTTCCAAAACGTAATTGCTTCCATCCTTCAGTGGAACCTTAATGGTTATAGAACACAACGTGAAGAGTTACAACTCTTAGCGCGTCGTAATCCGATATGTATCTGCCTACAAGAGACACATCTTTCACCAGAACACTCACCCTCTCTGCGAGGATACAGCAGCTTCAGTTATAACAACACCACGGGAGATCGAGCAAGAGGTGGAGTTGCCGTGTTTGTTAGAAACACTTTCCTCTGCTCGCTTGTTCTCATACAAACACACATCCAGACTATAACAGTCAAAATTCATAGTGAACCATCTATGATCGTGTGTTCTATATATCTTCCTCCGACACGAGATTTTTCGGAGACCTTCCTCAGAGATTTAATTCATCAGCTCCCTCGACCATTCCTCCTCCTTGGAGATTTCAACGCTCACAGTGTACTGTAAGGCTCGTCGAGCGATTGCACCAGGGGCCGACTGCTGAATTGTCTCTTTGAGCGGGAAGATTTTTGTCTACTGAACACCGGGGAGATGACCCACTTCGAATTTGGCACGGGGTCATGGACTGCTATAGACCTATCAGTTTGCTCTCCTGAAGTTGCTGATATCTTTCAATGGAAGGTAGAAGATG
>NNCF01133840.1:85591-99856 GCA_002313205.1 Laupala kohalensis
TATTATTAATAGTCAATACTTGAGCAAGGTGATCACTGTATCCGGCGATAAACACTTCAGAGAGATACGAGATTCCATTGTTGACTATAATTTGATCTAGCAATGTTTGAGATGAGCCGGAGAAGCGAGTGGGCTCGTTTATCGTAGTAATAAGGTTGAAAGAGTCTATGGGATTCTTGAATCGATTAACTGGTGAATGTGCAGAGTCGGATGTACTCAGGAAATCGATGTTGAAATCACAACATTTAACGATAGATTTAGTAGATTTATGTGTAATATGTTTTAAAACAATTTCGAAGTTCCTCAAAAATATGTCAAGATCTGATTGAGGAGGTCTATAAATACACAAAACAACAATACCGGTGTCGGTCAGATTAACTGCAGAAAATTCGAACACACTATCTACGCAGAAGTTCTCGTAGCCTGTCAGTGGAGAAGATAAAATATCATTACGAACGTAGATACACGTACCTCCGTGGGGATTTTTGCCTTTAAAATTTTGCCGACAGTAAGAACTTGCTAAATAATAATTAGAAATAGCAGTATCGTTGATGTTGTTAGTTGAAAGCCAATGCTCTGTGAGGCATAGCAAATCGAATCGATTTTCGTGTACCAGAATTTCAATGTCTGTCAATTTGTTTGAAAGGGATTGGACATTATGATGAAATATAATTATTTTATTTTCGCAAAGAGTTTGTGACTCACGAGAAATGGAATCGACGTTAGATTGTGGAGAGGAATTTGAAATTTGTACAGTTTCTAGTTCCGGATCAAGCTCGCACACAGAACCTGAACGCGATTGTCACCTTCGAGTACCACATCGTACTCCTGAGCGCAAGTTGTAACTGTGTATGGGGGCGGCTGGAGGAATAGATGTTGACGTGGGAGATGAGGAAGNCGTGCAAGATGAGGAAGCAGTAGGTGAAAGAACGGGGACAGGAGAAGAAATGGGTGTCGAGATAGGAAGGAGATGGTGTTGAGGTAGGAGCAGAAGGAGGAGATGAGGTAGGAGCAGAAGAAGGAGATGAGGTAGAAGTAGAGGGAGGTGGAGGAGGAGGAGATGAGGTAGAAGTAGAGGGAGGTATTGAAGGAGGAGATGAGGTAGATGCAGGAGGAGGTGTAGGAGTGGGTAGTGGGGCAGGTGGATGATGTGAGATCAGATGTAAAGCTAGGAGAGAACCGAAGTAATGTTTCCCAGACGGTCTCAGGTGTAAACCGTGCTGGGTAAAGTCCTTGGCAGTCAGGTGTGGTTGAAAATCAAAATATGTGATTTTTGTGTCTGCCAGGTGATGTTTTAGGGAGATGTTTGTAACATTCTCTAAATTCTCCATCCGTTTTGAACGAATCCTCTAACCTCATTTCTCCTACTCCCCTTTCTTTAGCTTCATCGTGACGAGTTGTTCCATCGTTCGTTGCGTGTTCGAGAGCGTTCTATTCAACTGTCAAATTTCTAGGGAGTGGAGGGTAGGGATTGGAAGAGAAGGTGGGGTACGCAAATACCTTCCGCTTGCAGATGCCTTCCGATGCGCGTTACTTCTACACTTAGAGAAAGACTCGCGAGTGAGTGGGTGATGCAGGTGGATGAGACAAATGGTCACATTTCTTGTTTTGAAACAACTGAAGCTGAAGAAAACAAAAGGAACGAAAACGATCTTCGCTTATTATTATATTATTTTATATCAGTTGCAGAAAATTACTCTATTGATATTTTCCAAGTGCAAATACATTAATGACATCTAATAACAACGATACCAGTCTGGTTTATTACCAAGATAACTTTTGGGTAAAATCGCATTTGTGATTTCAATAATAGTGATCTTAATAATAAACCAATGTTGTATCTGGTTATTGATTGTCTTTCTGCACATCGAAAAAACTATAA
Organism: Laupala kohalensis; assembly: GCA_002313205.1. Taxonomy (NCBI): domain Eukaryota; kingdom Metazoa; phylum Arthropoda; class Insecta; order Orthoptera; family Trigonidiidae; genus Laupala; species Laupala kohalensis. The sequence goes on from NNCF01133840.1 coordinate 87,474, forward strand.
TAATATATTACGAGACAATCAAAGAGTGAGAAGACGTAATATATAAATTACTTTATTGTCCTCAACGTGATCTTAGGCAGTTTGTAGCAGCTTTTTTTTTTGTGGGGCTTTAAGGGTTTGTCAACATCAAAGGTCATTAGAGCCCATGCAAGTAGGGAAAAATGCAGTTTCGCACCATAGAGAAGAGCCGTAATGACTCTTCCCCGTGTGTGGGACTCGCCGAATATCTCGACCATACCCACTAAAAAACCCTCCTGAAATCAACAAGTATCTAAATAGAAAGATGAAAGAAAAGAAAACAGTTGCCCAATACATTATATCACAAAAAAAGGAAAACAATTTCTAAATATTATATTTTCGAATTACAGAAACAAAGTATGAAAGGAAAGAAGACAGGAAAGATGAAAAGGGAATGCAAATTTAAAACCCTCCTGAGAATTTGTGGGTGGAGTTCCGATTTACTCAAAAAATTCAATAGTTTATTAACATTATGCGTTACATTTCCGAGAATTGTTGGTAAATCTGCAGCCAGACCAATTTGTCTCAGTATACTCGAGTATCTTCCGCAATCAGTTAGTAGGTGACGTCCCCCAGGGGACTTACATCTAGTAAGTACGTGTTTGGCGAACACGGGGCCCCGAGCTGAGTCTGGCATTGCTTCCACTTACTTGTGCCATGCTCCTTCCTTTCTCTTTTCTGACCTCCCTTGGTCACCTCTTGTTCTTTTCGATCCCGACGCTATTAGGGCTAGGGTATCTTTCATTTTCCTCTTTCCTCTTCTTCTTTTTTTAAATTGTTTTTAGTAAAGTCTTGAGATGTGTTGGAATTTGTTTTGAGTTGTAATGCAGGAGGGTTTTTAGTGGGTATGGCTGAGTCATTCGGCGAGTCCCACACGCGGGGAAAGTCATGTTGGCTCTCCCTAGTGTGTAACTGCATTTTCCCTACCTGTACAAGTTTTAAGGGCTCTAATGACCTCGAAGTTAACGAGCCCTAAAGCTCCACAAAAAAAGTAGGTGACGCACTGTAAGAGAACAGCTACACTCCTCACAAACGGGTTCATCATCAAGTAGTAAGAGATACCTATGAGTGAGAGGACAATGACCTATGCGCAGGCGGGTCAGCAAGACCTCGTCGCACCGGGCTGGCCTACAGGAACTGCTCCATTACTTAACAGAGGATTTGATAAGTCGGAGCTTATTCCCTTCAACAGCCAACCAATCATTGTTCCATTCACTCAGAATCCTTGTCTCGCTGGAATTTAGGAGATCTCGTATTGGAATTGTGAAGAAATCCACGCGATTTTTGAGGCATGCCGCCTTCGCGGAAACGTCTGCTTCCTCATTTCCTCTTATTCCCACGTGTCCAGGAATCCAGCAAAACATTATGTTCTTTCCATCACTTTGAAGCGAGAATAGCACATCCAGGATGTTCTGGATCAGCTGATCAGTCGGATACATAGTCTGGATTGCTTGAAGGACACTTAGAAAATCAGAACAAATCAGGAAATGTGATTCGCCGGAGCACTTTGTAGTTCGCAATGCTCGCAATATGGCGTAGCATTCAGCAGTGTAAACACTGCACAAGTCGCCTAGACGATAGCCACTGGTCTCACGGGGAAACACCACGGAGCAGCCGACAACATCGGCTTGCTTCGACCCACCTGTAAACACAGGAATATGGACCCGGTGTTTGTCCAGGTTGTAGCAGCTCTCTTCACAATAAATTATTTATTTATTTGGTACACAGGGTACAAAGTGTGCAAAGTGTGGATCGAATATTACCTCGCGTGTTATTATAACTTTTATTTCTTTACAGCAAATAGTCGCTTTTATGGCTTCTATGAATATTTATTCGCATAGAACTTAGAATTCGTAGCTTGTGTTACGTAACTTTGCGAAAATTATGCCAAACATCGTTACCTCACTTTGAGTATAGAAAGATACGGATCAGGAAGAAAGAAAGAAAGAAAGAAACATTTAACTCAGCCTATGATCATGATTTCGCGTACAAAATAGCCTTTACAGAAAGACAAGACATTTATGGTTTTCATTGAAAGTTTTAATTGAGTTACTTGAGAACATGAACTATCATAAAACTTACAAAAAGATGTCATTATTTAAAGAAAGATTTTCAGTGCATGTGAAATTCTACCTTTATATGGCAATTTTTAAAATGAGTTCATGATTAAAAGAACCTCCCTCCCCTCTATTGTGGAGTTTTTTTTATCATAAAACATTCTATGTAAATAAATAATTGGGCTTTCTGATGTTACTCCACACACAAAGAAAAAAACATTATTACATTTTCATGGGTAAGTAGATTTGTTTTAGGTACATTTTCAATATTTCAGAGTACTAGAGCAACTAGAGCATGTTGACAAATAACACATTTTGAGATAGTAACGCCTCTATATTCTGGTCCAAGTTAATAATTGGTTTGTCATCTGTAATCAGCTAAAAATTTGTTACTCTTAATATTATATCACATTCATTCACTGACTGCGGTGGTGTAGTAGTAAGAGGTCATTGCTCCTACCCCCCCTACTGCTGCTTGGGAGTGTATGGGTACGATTCCTCAGTAAGGTGGAGGAACTTGTTCAGTTATTTCACTTTTTTTTAAATTTCATATCGTATTGGTTTCTCAACAACTCTTCTGTCTCGCTCAGACGGGGAAGGGGGGGAGGGGGAGGGGGAGAAAAGATGTAATAAAATCTCAGTACATAAAATAATTGTGAAAAGAATGGTTTATTGAATGCTTAATTTTCACATTCATCACAGATACCTAGGACATCGTGTCCTAGCATTAGCAATTGGACCTCGTCTCTCTTTCTACAAAGGCAGAGTGAAGAGTACCTTTGAGAGGGAGAGATGCTGATGAATTCAATTATGACCCTCAGAAGCACCTCCCTTTCACAGAGTATCAATGTCTCCATCAGTTGTGAACAGACTCTGTTCCAAAATGTGGTTGCTTCCTTGGTGCGAGACCAGGCTCTTAAAAGGTTCCAAATATTGCTCTTTGAAGCAACCCAAAATGTAGAAAATTAACTAGTGAAATTTATACTCGCATCTTACATTACACCAAAATATTTCCTTTAAACGAGAAAACGGGGCACCGATAATTACAGGGATAAAAGGGATCAAACTGGCATATCAAGAAAAAAAGAATTGACAAATAAAAATATTTTTTGTTTTAAAATAATCCTTATTAAACGACAGAAAAAAGAAAAAAAAGATTCTTGTTTAATCAAAGTGGACACTTGAAGATACCAGAGACAAATGCGAAATAAACTTTTCAAGACAAATAACCCTGTTGAAATGACTTTTCATTGGAATAATAATTATTATATTTATTAGAGATGGATTTTCGCGGCTTTCCTCGAGTTGATTCTGGTGAAATATGAGAAATAATGTGTGTATTGTGAAAATGGTGATAAAATCATGATTCATCAGTGAGACGGATGTTTGTGATGTTCCTTTATTTATGACGTAATGAAAAACAAATGTTACTCATGTAATTACAAACAGGAAAACAAAATTATCATGCAATGGAAAACAAATAGTCCGTAATATTCATATGCAATGCTCTATTACCGACTTCCAATAGATAAATAATATACTATAGACAGAGGCAGAGGTTAGCACCCGGAATTTTGTAATTGGCGGACAGTCAACAAAAAAAGTATTTTTTCTATAGTAAAAGAGACAACGAAAAAGAGCTGCGAAGAATTTGAAATAAAGCAAAATCCTGAAAACAGTAAAATATTCAACTATTTTAGTCTCAACGTGTTCAGCGTCGAACGAACGGAATTTTTTCTGGTTTGAAGATAAAGATGTTATTTTTTCAACATAATTTATTCGTAAAAAATATTCAAACCGAAACTTTATAGGCATTTATTTCTTCACGAGCAATAAATGAAAAAGTCCAAGTCAAACTCTCCTTAACTTCTTTGAAGAGGATAAAAATAAACGTAAATGCTTGATTCGAAGATGAAATTTTCACGTTTCCTTCCAACTGATGTGTAGCTTCATCAAAAACATGAAGAGGTAATCCAAGTAAGAAATAGCTGCATTATCTCTTTCCATTGATTGAATTTACAAACAATTCTTTTCCAGGATCTGCATAATAAGGGCGTGACACACTGGAGTTCTTCTGCTTTCCGTTGCACTCCTCCCATTACTTGAAATTCAATGCGTGAGAGCTTTTCTTCTTCTTCTTCTTCTTCTTCTTCTTTTTCTTTTTCTCGCCAGGGCGCATGCACTGCTTCACCCAGTGACCCTACCGCTGGCAATGCGCACAGTAGGCGTTCGCCGCAGCGCGGTCACGTTCTCCTCCTCAAGACGGATGTCGCAACTCACTAACGAGTCTTAGTATTAACTGAACGCCTCAGTCATACATATGGAAAAGAAATCGCTTCATCTCATGCTGCTTCTACCATTTGCTGCTTCACGCTTTTCATGCACGTGGAGAAAAGAAAACTTAGTACTTGGGATGACTCTACATCTACTGGGAGGCGAGGGAGATTTTCAATAGTTGGCAGACCAAGTGCAACAGAAGTTTATTAAATACAATAATGTAAAAATATTAGTATTTCGTTGTTGGAGGAATAATGTGATGCGAGGCCGATCCGCGACACGCGAGTAGTGTTAATATAATACCTCCTATTATTTCGCGGAGAGTTGGCAATGGTTTTAATTAAATCCTATAATGGACGACAAATCTTATTAATGTGCCCGCTAGGAATCAGTTTTAGTGTGAAATGGCGTTTACACTGAATTTTCGCACAGCTTCAGGAGACACATAATCACGAAGGAATAAACAATTCGTTTAGTTCAGATGTTGGTTACTTTACGTCGATCAATTCACGAAGGGTAACAATCAGTTATTGACATGTTTAAATTATTGAATAGCGTGCTATATATTTTTAGGTAAAGCTCTGCTTCTGAAAATAAAGCGATGGGAAAATTCCTAGTATTCTTCCAGTATTATTTTTATTGTCTCTTTCACAACCGTATTGTTTTTGAAGAAGGACTGTGGATCTGACGATAATAAATATTATGACTGTGAAATTGTCTCATAGACCCCATTCGGGGAATAGATGGTATTAAATCCACAAACTGCTCTTAAAATTCTTTGTTGCGTTTTACGTTTTACGCAACTAAAAGATATGTTCGGTAATGTAGAAGATCTACTCTTCATACAAGCAAGATATATAGTTTCAAAGGACCACTTTTTATTAAGGAAGTCGCCTAGTAAAAATGAAATCCATCACGACTTCTCTTAGTCTGTTTTATCTCTGATTTATATAATCCGTGGAGTACCGCAGGGTAACTGAATGGCCTCCGTTCTTCTTGAGCTGGTCATTTAAAAGAGGCAAAATGGAGACGGCCTTGCAATGTGACAGGATTTACGTTTTACTTAAACGAGAGAATCTCTCCCACTCTAGAAACAAGTGTAACTGCGCTGTAATCCTCGATTAAGCAGCGCAAAGTCTTTCTTCCATAAATTTCATAAATTGAGTCGGTGGCGCGGCGCAGGGAAGATTAGAATTGTAAATGGATTCCATGTGCGTTTGGAAGAGTAGAGGCAACTGCGATACAAGAGTCGTAATATCATTTCAATGGGGTGGACGACAAATTGTGTACGACTTAAATATAATATTTATAAGTGTAATACATACCACGAAAGGATATGATACAAACTTAGAAGTTAATGTCTATTTAATGTTTAATATGAACAAATACAAGGTTTAGGATTTTTGTTCAACCTTGGTTTCCACTGATCCTTCTGTACTTGAGGAAGGATTTTAATACTCTTTACGTCTCCGCGCTCTTCATCTTTTCTAGTCACGAGTGCTTTTTAGCGGGGGTTGAAACATTGCGACATGTATTCATTGTTTTTCAGACTTTTTGTACTTTTTGTGCGAAACTTTCCATTATAACAACTGCCACAGAATTACAACAAATGTGTATATTCAAGTTTTTTATGAAAATCCATAGTGTTTTACAAACAATACTTTGATGATAAAATATGGCTCTTTCAAAAATATAATTCATGTTGATTAATTTTGCAATTGCCGAAACTGCTAAAAAATATTTCCTGTAAAAGGATATTTCATCAGTTGTTCTATTTGTAAAGCAAATTGCAGTTTTCATTGGTTGACCGTATAAATTCCAGATGGGACCTAAGTATAAAGTCACATTTTTCAAAAATTTCCTTTGTTCGAAGGTGAATTTTTCATTATCATTTTCATTATTAAAAGGTTTTTGGAAATATAGTTCATATTTGATTATATTCGTAATTGATTTAATTCATTTTGTTTACTTCAGCACATGGAAATGTGATTTCATTTATCTTGAAATAAAGTTCGAGTCTGTCTTGAGTTCTAACAGCGTAGTAAGGAAATTAATAAGATTCAAAATTTCTTAAGGATTCAGTTGAAACAAAGAAGAGAACTAGCAAATTTGACGTATTCAATACTTTATTTTTTTAAACTTAATTCTAGAGAAAGTCTGGAATTGACATGAATTCTTCACGTCAGTTTTTATTCACTACGACATTTCATGAGATTTATGTTTTAAACGTAAAAGTAAAAAGCACATAAAATTGCCGAAGGTAAATTTATGATATTTCGCGTATATCTGTGTAACGTATGGTTTGAATTGACTTTAATTGGAAAGGTTACAAATTGCTCTGACATGCCCTTAAATTTTATTACCTTCACAGATATTTTGTAATGTTAAAATCCTAAAGGAGGTACTGGAGTAAGTGTTAAGGGAAATAACGAATCATTTTGGAATTGAATTAATACTGATGAAGTGATTTTGAATAAATGCGTCCGGAGATGTGTCAAGTATACTTTTGTTGATACCGTCTCTGATGAAATGATAAATCGAGAGAAATGTCGAGCTCCAACAATTTGTCAGAATTACTTTTGAATTTTACTTATTTTATAAGCATCGCACGGTAACTCTTATTTTCCTTCTAGACCATTTATTACGAATTATGTCATATCAATTTTTCGTACATTCATTCACAGATATATTTGTATAGTAATTTGTAATAATATTTGTATTTTGCGGAAAACGTACCAAGGTGGTGTTTCGAAAAACCCAGCAAACACGGTTGAAACGATTACGAAACACCTGGAGCGCGCAGTCGACCTTTGCTTACAGGCGAATTAGTCCCCACTCACACACTTACACTTACACTAACAGTGTACAACGCACGTAATGACCCAAGTACTCTCTCTATACACTGCAGAGGGTCGACTGCACCTCAGACAGGAGTCGCGGAGAAGGAGAGAAAATATACGTATTGTACTTTGCATTTCAATTCATTCATTGGTCATTTTGCCACACTCTAACAACAAATAACCATTCGCATTATTGAATAGCGTGAATTTACTTTGCATTTCAATTCATTATTGATTTAACCAATAAAATGTTATTTTGACAATGAACCTGTATTTTTTAGAGCGCCCAATCAGATAATTTTTTCCTCAAACAGTAAGCTGTGTTTTTTTATGGGTTCTTCCTTAATCTTGTTGGCAGTTGCTGGAGAGTTGCTGGGTGCTGGAGAGGTGAACGCGTTTGCAGCTCTTATGTTGTGTGTAAACAGAGGTGTTTCATTAAATTAATCCACACGTCTGGTTAATAAGCAATTTGATAGTAAATGGACAGGACGTTATGATATGGAATAATGTATGTTTGGAAATGGCAAATTATTTCATACTTTATGAATTTGACATTAATAAATATCTTTGCATTAAATTGGAATGTGTTTGCCTTGCTAGTTTGAAAGTCAAAGTTTATCAAGTCTACCAGGTTTATAAATATTTATAAATTGTTACTTCAATTCTGGGAGAAGGTTAGAAACTAGATTAAGTGGAAACGAACGATTGAATGGAAAAGTATCTATAATAATGAATTTCGTACAAATTAAATTTAAGAATTAATTACGCATATTGTTATTAAAACACTGCATAATTAACAGAAACACTGGATGGTTTGACATGTTTTGTTTGACACTATAAATGACATATAAGTTGTCATATTTTCAAATTATTGTTATAGAAATTTAATAATAATGTTGAAGAATTGAAATGTTGACTTTAACGACATTGCATTAATTATAAATCTAGTTTTGAACTCTGAATTTTCGAACATTTAAAATAACAGAACGATGTACGCTGGCTGTTGTTGCAGTCATGGTGTAATTCTGAATAGATGTTAAAACTGTGTACTGCTCTGATGGTAATTTTATATATATATATATACATATTGTATTAATTGTGTTCCTCGTCTGAATAAAAGTAAAAGAAAAGTTGTTTAAACAATGACCGATTGAAATGCTTTCACCTTCAAATCCTTTCGTTCAAATTCTTTCAAATCCTTGATGTTGAACCGCGAGATCTGTATTGCCAACTGTGGAATCGAAAATATATTTCAACTCGTGGAGTTTAATTAAAAAGAAAATATTTTTATCGTCTCAAAATTTAAGTACAAATAATACATTTGGACGAAACAGGGACACAAATTGAAAATTATACATATCATCTAAACTATGAGTATTCACACCTCGTTTTTTAATTTAAATTTTCGTTTCTTGTTTAATTCAATTTGTTAATTGGTTAATTGGTTCGCGTTTTTTTTTTTTTTTTTTTTTTTTTTTATTTTTTTTGGGAATTTTCTGTCCCGTCATGCATGAAACGTTTTGAAATAAATTACGCGAGTTTTATGAATATAGTTCCAAGCACCACGTCCGCATCTGTATGTGTTAGTCACCTTTATTTCCAGTCTACCTCCCCCATGCTTACATATGGGATACCTCACAGATTAGTTATAGAATGATGAATGAGGTCCGGTAATCATTCTCTCTTCCGGTCGGTATACTACTTCTTTTATGACATGATTGACGATGTGCCCTTAATGGAATTAAACCCAAATTGATCTTCCATGTAAACCTAGAACACGTTCGATTTGCCGTCTCTCACCGCCGCTATTGATTCGTCCATCTTTCATGACAACCAACGACGACTACGCCGGAGTACTCATAATTTTTTTTTCCTCTCTTGTTCTGTTCTGTCATATACTCCAAACCATGTAACTTTGCCAATATGGCTGCCTAATACGAACTGCCAACTTCTACAAATTGAAGTTATATCCAAATAAACATAAATAATAGTCACAAATGCGACTATTTGCTGTAAAGAAATGCAATTTGAAACCATGACAAACTAAGACACACGGTTATATTTATTTCACACTTTGCTCGATGCAAAAAAACAAGAGCAAATGAAGTGCATTGAATTGAATTGAATTGAATTGAATTGAATTGAATTGAATTGAATTGGTGTCCAAGGTTGGCGATAGATTTAAGTTTTCAGAAATTCGAATGTCCTGCCAACATAACGCGAGGCACAAACATCATTGGACTCTTTTATGGACGATGGCGTAATAAAAGCGTTGGCTACACTGTGCACAAGCCCTGTACCAACATCAATGAAGCCAATTAGACTGACAATAAATAAATAATTTACTGTCAAGAGAGCTACCCATGACCACAATAAAGAAATTTACTTTGACTAATACGCAATAGACTAATAAACGAAGTGCATTTCCGCTCATTATTGTTTTGTTGTTGTCGTAAGTGGAATTTCTCGAAGCAAAGAAACACGAATTCGGTGTATAGATAACCTTGTCCCGATATTCCGCATTGATGAACTGCGTTTGCGCATTTTCAGAATGCACTCTCTCCCCACCTCCGGCAAGGAAAGGAAGGAATACGCAGCTTTTGTTGCACCTTATTTGCGCGCGGAGCTATTCATCTGTTGACAACGCATGCGTCAGTGCGCGTTTCGGCCACCAAACAGCGTTGCAGTCGCGCGACGCTTCAATTTATCTCGTATTTGTCTCTATTAAATGTAAATTTCTGGCCCGGGGAGGTAGGTAGTCATAACACAGTAATAGCCGCAGATACCTATCCCGCTGCAAATGCCGTCGAAGGGCGCGATAGTATCTCTCTCACTACAGGTCAAAGTGATTGTCTAGACTGAAAAGCGTAAAAGCATTAATGCTTTGAGCAAACTAATGGCTCGTGAGCATTCGTGGTAATTTCTCGAGATGAGCTCGGGATTAAGCTCCATCGCTGACAGTTCGAGTTGGGTCGTAAAAAGGAAGATTTTCAGGAACATGAGTTCGGACGAGTTCCCGTCTAAGTCTGTGTTAAATATCCCATTAATCACGTGTTATATTCAAGAAAATACTATAAATTATAATGTGTATTTGTTACTTTTTTATTAAGTATTTTTTTATTATCTTCATTTTGTTTTTTATTAAGTCTCTTTATCACACCACTGCCACAGTTGTTTCCATTAGTATTGACTAAAATAAATATAATTGACATTATTTACGTTTACAATCATTATTAAATTTTTGTAATTTTTTTGCATTTTTGTACTTTTTCATCGATAACGATATGATAATGATACATAGAAACGTTGACAAGTTTGAAGAGAAGAAGAATTTTTGTACATTTTTTATTTGCGACCTAATTCAAAGACATTACAGTTATATTTTTTTGGAAATCTTTCTTTTGAATGATAAGTTTGTGGATTAGCCCCATTACAAGAAGAAGAGGAAGAGTAATTCGCCCATTTCGGTCCATTCGTCTGAGCAGAACTTCAAGTAGTCATTGGTCTAATAACACTTGCCAACCCAAATGAATGCCCACTTGCCAACCAGAGGCGCAGAGGGAGGGGGCTTAGGGTCCAATACATTTGGGTTTAGGGTCCACCGCTGCCGCTGACAAGAAGCTAGCTGAACCCTCATCCGTTGTAAGTCCTCTCGTCTCCTTGAGGATTGGAGTGTCTGTCTGTCTGTCCTCCTGTTAGAAGAGGAGGTGGAATGAATGAGCGTCCTTTACTCGTACGAGGATGAAATCCGAATCGGATGAAGTTAGCTACAAGAACTAGGAGCAATGTGTGAAGTGGGAGTTTTTGCCTTTATGGAGATTCTCTCTTCTGCACAAAAATCTCATACACAAAAATTAACTCTTTAATACGAATCTTGCTCTTCGACACCAAAATTATCAACTTTTTGGATTATACAAATTTGGAAATACGTTCATTTATTTTTATTATTTTACAGATTAGAAATGTCGATGAGTTATACAAAAATGTAGGTCTGGGTGGAAATTGTGTAAAATTTGGGAAGGCGAACGGGCGGTGTAGTGGTTAGCACCCCTGCGAACAGTGTGTTCACGTGTTCGATTTTCGTCTCGTCGTCATGTTCACCTTCCACCGGAAGTTTTATCTCACATAACCTTCTCCATGTGTGTGTGTGTGAGGGGGGGGGGTATGTGCCAAAATGTTTTAACACAGAATGCAATCGTTGGGAAATGATAAAGAATAAGATTCGTATCGTAACTTGAAACACCTCGCCCTGGTGTCGCTTACGGTACTTCAGTTGGGAGTTGAGTTACGGTGAGGAAAACCCAAAACAGTTTATACGCTGTAAAATTCCTTAATGTTTCACATATTTATAAAGGGAGAATTTGCATGAAAGTAACAGATGACTAAGTCGCTTAAAGGAAGATCAAAATAAAAAAATATGCCTTGTGCCCCACTTAACTTTCCAATTACAATTCATAATAAAAACTCGAGGCTCTAAACACCGAACAAAACGCTAAAAAAAATTAAAAAAAGGAATAAGACACATCAAAAACGAAATAATTATATATTGTAATTATTCAACAAGATGACATATTTCTAAGATCAATGCGTAATAACTTTTCGCTGTATCTCGAAAGCGGTGAGAGGTTTAGCAAAATCTGTACTTGGCAGAATTCACTGACTAATCAAAATACTTGTATTCACATTTTTAAAGTTTTGAATATCATGAAACCGAAAGTGGTGGCGGTGTGTAAGTGAAGCCGGAATGAGCTTCTGTCCAGAAATAGGCTTCTCCTGTTCCCCCAACGCATTCAAAGTCAAATCTCAAGTTTGGTCTCGATGCATCAATTTGTTCGTGAGTTATTGGAGGAACAAAATTCGTAACACACATGCGATATTGGACGTCATGGCCAAAATTTAAAAATTGACTCTCGTGGAGCCAATTCGCAACGATCCGCAGAGATCTCAAAGTTAGTTTTTGGACCGATTACAATGCTTCTCTGTGTAATTGGAAAGGAAGAGTATTTTTTTCTTTTACTTTTACAGTGAAATAATTGTGCTGATAAACGTTGGATCAGTAGTTCCAGTAGTAGTTCCAGTAGTTGTGGTGTAGGAACGTGGGTGGTTACTAAGAGTCCGGATCCCTTGTCTCATTAAGCCCTTTGACGGCACAATGTGAAAGGACGAGGGGGGGGGAGAGGGGGGAGGGGAG
>NNCF01133840.1:107971-125369 GCA_002313205.1 Laupala kohalensis
AACTTATTGTATTTTGCATGTAGAAGCTTCAAATTAACACATTTTGTTACAAACGCAACAGAGTTCATTCGCTGAATAAGAATTCTTTTTGTCTTTTATGAAAAAAAAATGAAGTCCATGTCTCAGCAAAAACCGAAAAGTTTCACGGTTTTTGAAACATTTTAGGTTTTAAAAAATTAACATTCAATTGTGAAAACAAATTTTTACTTGTATATATGCAAAATAAAATTATAAATCCACTAATGATGGCAACTGTGTTTTTCTGCTATTTTTGTTGTACTCTAATTGCATCTATTAAAAAAGTCAGGGGTCTGTCATTTTTTAAAAATCGGATAGTAGGTAAGAGCCTAGAGTGTCTGTGTATAAAATCCACCTCTATCCGAAGGAAAACCGGAGAAAAACCCGAACCAGGATGGAGCTACAGATTTTGTTAACAAACAATCGTGCCAAGGATGAATATCTTATATAAAACAAAGAACCTTTATATGAATAATAAGACACAATACAAAAGCATATAAAGAAAAATAGTTTATTTTTATCGTGAATTGTGAGAGTTGAGATTTTGGAAGAAGGTGGGAGGGGGGGGGGGGAAAAAAGGGGTTTTTNGGCGCACTTTATCACGTCATGGTTTATTGTTCACGATTTACCGGAAGCACTTTTTAAAAAATTAAAACAAATTATAGTAGAATGTATTTTTTGAAGTATTATTGTTTTCATGGTGATATTGAAGCTTTCATATGCTTTTTTATTTTATATTTTATTACTACAATCAAAAGGAATTAGCGAATGTCCTTATTTTGCTCCAGTAAGGCATTTTTCGATTGGTCTTCTATTTTTTGTTTAGGACCAATTTTTTGGTTTTGGAGACTTCATTTGAATAGGGTGGTAAAATTAGTTATATGAATATATTGCTTTGTTTACAAATAAATGGCAAATAGCTGAAATTCTCAGTGATTTAAAGTTAGTGGGTCATATTAAAGATGGTTTAAATTTAGCGTTTGAATTCATTTATAAAACATGGTAAAATAGCAATTTATAAAACAATTAAAATTCTAAGTGATTGGAAACGTTACTCAGCCAAAATAACAGTATAAATTTGTTAAAATTTGAAAAATTGATTTTTCTTAATATTTCATCAATAATTTTCACATGAGTATTAAATTTTACATAAATAATCTCATATGTATAGAAATGAATGTTTTTTAAAATTTGTTGTATGTTTAACAATCATGAAAACGTACGTTCTTCAATAGATAGTACAAATTATGACATTTACCAACTTAAATTTCAGGTCCAATTGGGGGGAGGGGAGTGTTATAGCCCCCCCGCCCCCATATATATATATATATATGAGATTTTGGAAGAAGGTGGGAGGGGGGGGGTGAAAAAAGCGGTTTGTTTTTTTTGATTTTGTGAAAATGTTGGCGCACTTTATCACGTCATGGTTTATTGTTCACGATTTACCGGAAGCACTTTTTAAAAAATTAAAACAAATTATAGTAGAATGTATTTTTTGAAGTATTATTGTTTTCATNAGGAAGATTTGGCATATTTAATTCTTTGATCAAAAGTTTATATTGAACTCTCTTTAGGATTCTAAAAAAATCGGATGTTCGGTCCCATTAACCCCTTCACTGGTAGGTCAGCTTTTTTCTTTAGCTCTAGTGCATTCTGAGTTATATCTGGAAAGATATATCCTGACAAGGATCATAACTTAATATCTCCGCCATATTTCAGACCAGAGAATACAAGCTATGTTAATCCCATGCATATGGCTACCGGCAAAAGAAATAAGAGCTCTGGCAGCGCGCGACAAAAACGGAAACGGAAGTGGTGAGGAATGACCGAAACTTTTGTTTTTCTCTTCGCATCGCGAATTTCCTGTTGAACCGCAAAATAATCAGCGAAGAGGAGGTTTGAAGGTTTAAATGCTATGAAACAATTATTGACGATGAAAAGGAAAAAAGATCACAATATTTGCGTAACTCTAAAATACCTCTTTTACTTTTGGAATTTTAACTTTCAGATTAACAATCGTATTACTTTCTTATGTACGTAGTTATATAGATAGTTTTGTAATCGTGAAGAAATTAGAAAGCGAGATTTGGACGGAAATATCCGTTTTGGTTTTTTCCCCAATTCTGAAAAAGTGGTTTTTTTGGCATAACGACCCTCGTCTGTTCGTCTGTGCGCAGCGATTCTGAGTAAACGGATGAACCAATTTCATTCGCATTTCGTATTTACGGTAAAATTTACTTGTTGTTTGATGCACGTGCTATAATTTTCTATTTTTTACTTTAAAACAAAGGGTACTTCACATGAAGGTCAGAGTACTCTTTTGAATGCTTCTCAAAAACTGGTCCAACGTTTTTGCTTAAATTTTTTTACGTGCAGTACAATTAGTATGCATTACATCCGCATTAGCGGTATTTCGCTTCAAAGTTTGGTATAGACGCAGTAAAAGAATTTCTGTCCGCTGCACTTACACATTTAGTTTACTGTTTCAAGATACTTTAATAATATTTAGCTTAGTGTAAATGGACCAAGCAGACGTAGAATACACTTTTCTTACACTGAAATGAAAAAATATGATAACGATGAAATACATAGGAGGACAGCAAACGCACTGCAGATACGAAAATACAGAAATTTCTGTCTACAACGAAATCACATTTATACGATATTTTTTGTCACTCTCTTATGCTGCAGGTGGAGAATGGGACACCCCCACTAATATAGTAAGCACTGCATCGCGATTTGCTCGACATTTTACGTTTTATTACGAAGTTCATGAACGGCCCCCCAGGTAGCACTGCTCTCGTATACACTTCAAAGGAACGAAAGGAAAACGCAAAAACATGTGCCTTCAGTTGGTTCAGCGAATTTAAATGTGCGTCATGATAAAGTTCGTCGTGAAGGATTTAGTAGGTGGCGAGTAAGGAGTGAGAGAGAAAATAATTTGACTAAACGCGTCATCTCTCAGTGCAGTTGCTGTCTGTCCAGTTGGCTATATCGACTAGAGGACGTATTGCTTGTGATTTCCTTCTCGTCGTTCGTCAAAAGAAAAATTATATTTTGTGTCGGTGAAACTTCATAGAGTAATATCTTCTTCATACATGTTTGGCGAACACGGGGTCCCGAGCTGAGTCTGGCAATTCTTCCACTTACTGGTGCCATGCTCCTTCCTTTCTCTTTTCTGACCTTCCTTGGTCACCTCTTGTTCTTTTCGATCCCGACGCTATCAAGGTTAGGGTATCTTTCATTTTCCTCATTCCTCTCATTTTTTGTTCTACCCCTCATTTTTTGTCCCCTCTTATTCTTTGCCCCCCCCTCATTTTTTGTCCTACCCCTCATGTTATGTGCCCCCCCCTCCATTTGATGTATGTTGTGAGATATGATTTTGGTGTGTTGTAGATCAGGAGGGTTTTTGGTGGGTAGGGTTGAATCATTCGACGAGTCCCACACGCGGGGAGAGTCATGTTGGCTGTCCCTAGTGCGTAACTGCATTTTCCCTACCTGTACGAGTTTTTCGGGCTCCAATGACCTTTGATGTCGACATGAGCCGTAAAGTCCCACAAAAAAAATGAAGGAATAGTCGACTGCTTCCAATGTGCTGAGAACCCAAAGTGATTGAGATCGTTTAAAAGAATAGTATTAAACACCCGTAAATATTCCCGTGACAATGTCCAACTCGAGATCTTGGCCTAATTGGAGATGAAGCAGATAAGAAGAGGTAGCGAAACCGAATCGTAAAGAAGAGTCGGTGATTAATACTCGAGGAGGGTTGACAGGCAGTAACTGCGGAGTAATTACTCCAACGAAAGGCCAAGGGCTGAAGGGAACAGAGTCAGAGTGACAGGCTGCGTTCTTGCGTTAGATTTTCGAAACCGCCATCTGTTTTAGCACGACGATGGAGCTACCATCCGCCCCCTCCATCCCTCTGGTTGAAAGGGGGTCGGGAGAGGGTTGATCTTTGACCAGAAGCGTCTCGAGTGCAGACAGGGTGTCGATATGGCGTCCGGAGGTCGATAACGGTTTCAGATATCTTCCTCTGACAGAGCTGTCTGGCCACATGAGGGTTGCCAACTTTTGAATATCACCCGTCAAGAAGCTTTGAAAATAATATTTCATAGAGTAATATACTTCAAAGTATATTGACTGAAGCTTGTTTAACCTAAATTCTTTAAGTACTCCTAGTGTAAAGAAATTGTCACAGTTTCAAACATTTTTTATGGTCCAAGAAATTCCTGGAGGTTTTTTCATTCAAAATTACATTTCAAAAAAACATTAATGGACTAAAAGATGCGAAATACATGTAATACAATGAAACAAAATAATAATTATCTATTCATGAATTAGAACAAGAAGAGTTGTCGAATGAGTTATCTTCCTTTCCGTCTGTTAGAGTTGTTAATTTATAAAGGTCTCTTCGAAATAATTTTTCATACAAAAGTTCACTTAAAATTTTGGGTAACAAAGAATATTTTAATGGGAATATTCACCATAGTCTCTTTGATTTGTTATAGTAACTTTCGGTGGAAAAATAGGACCCGAAGTCTTGTTTCGATGTAGGCGCCGTATGGATATTTCCGTTTCCGCTGAACAAACGTCCTTAAAGCTAATCTATCATCCTTAAAGCTAATACAGAACACTAGAGAAGGAGTTAAAGGAATAAACTCATCCTAACATTTAACGTCATTTCGCAACGGATTCAGAGCGAAGAGATTTTTTTGAACGTCAGATTAAATCAAGAGGGGTTTCCCCGAAGACTGTAGAAAACACTGCAATGATTCGGTTTATTTTCTAGTCGACCAATCAGGTCGGTATCTTCCAACTCTCAGAATAAATAAAGAGTTTGAATGAAATTCCATGAAAATAAGTACTTTTCAAACAATTTTATTTTAGCTTATAAAAATTCAAGTTATCTGCGAAATAATAATTAATACAAAAATGGTACGTTCGTGACGTCTTGTTAATTTAACTGTAATTTTTTTAAAGATAAAGACACATTAAAAAATTTAAAACTCATTTCGAACTTGATATATAGAGCGCATACACCGTTATCGAAGCTGCAATAAAAATATGACGTGAAGACACCCACCAATTATACAAAAAGGAAGTAAATTTTAGACCACCAGAAAATTATAAACAAATATAGTATATAAAAATTTACAGAAAAATATATACTCCGAATACATAATTTGACATACTTAACCTAGTTCAGAATTATTAATTTTATAACCTCGAAGCTCGCATCAATTGGTGAGTTATGAGTTATGAGTGATTCTTTTCGTGTTGTACTATATTCATTTGTAAAATTTACTTTTCTTTTTACGTTGGTATTTTGTTTTCTATATTTTCTACTTTCACTCTGCACCCCTCTGACGATGATTGGCAAGATGGAGGAGAATTTTAATTTCTTATTTGTACCTTCATCTTTAAAAATTACAGTCAAATAATTGATATAAACATTATTGTAATATTGAAAAACTACTGAGAGCCTTTACAAGGTACCGTTTTAATTTTGAAGTTTTTTTTTAATATTAGCTATTGAAATATGAGCACCTTCATGTAATTACCACAATTTCTTTTTTAGATGCTTTCAATCCAGGTGATTCATTGATGCCACATTTTTCGTGAACTTCCTTTTTCCACGACTGAATTTATTATAAGTCAAATCAATACACTTGTTAATATTAAGAGCTTTCTTTTCGTCGACCACTAACCGATCAGTTATTTTACTCAAAATATCCCGAAGTGGTATACTTCTGCTATGAATCTATGCCGTGAAGTAATGCAGAATAAAATTGCAAATCACCCTCTTAAGCTGGATCAATCCATTCCATATCGGAGGCAGAAAAGTGAGAATTTTTCTGTAGACATAAATCGAGAAGCAAAACAACATTTTCTACTTTTTCTCCCGCTGTCACTGTTTCGTTTGCAGTTAATTTACATCTAATTTTTCAGTGAAACCTTTCGCTGGCGTAAACGAATTGAACAGAAACATTCTTTCAAGAGAAACACGTGGATTTTCGTCCCGCGATTTCGACCAGGTAATTTTTCACCATAAATAGAACGGGACGAGGAATAGAGAATCAGGTTCTTTTATGCTGCGTCTCTCTCTCCTCGCTAATCCCGTATCGTATCTCTGGCGACTTATCGCTTTTTCATATTACGTCACAGCCGCCGCACTTCTAACAGGAGGAGGAGGATGACGCAGTGGATAACTGCCGTGTCATAGTGTACGCGCCAATCACTAAATACATTTCTAATCAATAAAAAATTATAATTCCAGTGTCATCTTTACTACCAACTACTGCTATTAACGCCCATTACGTAATCTTAGATAAAATAAATAGTTAAAAACTTCCGACCTTTTATGGACTTTGTATAATATTTTTTCAGTTGATGGATTGGGAAAATGCATTAATTTTGGACAAAGAAGTTAATTATTACAAACGTTGTATAGAAGAAATGATATTTATAAAAAATACACACGGGAGTTTAAATCTCCGCACGGACACTGAAAAACTATCTGGTTTATAACAATAAACAAATTATAACATTTTTCCTAACATATGTTGTGTTTATATTTATATTTAGCATCATGTTGTTATGTTTATTGTTATAATTTGTTTATTGTTACTTGATCACCTGACGACGACGAGGACTTCGATCCAAGTCGAAACGTTGTGAGCTCTTCACAGAAAATATAAATGTTGTAGTTCAAAGTCCATAAAAAAAGGTCGTAATTTTTTAATTATTTATGCATCTTCACTAAGGTTACATTTTCACAATTCTGCTTTTTTTTTTTTTCAATCACTTCGTACATTTCACTGATTAAATTACACTATTAAGTCACCCAATTGTAAATACGTGCACGTAAATTTTATTTAAAGATTGAATTCTATTTATTATCGTATATTACTTGATCGCTACTTCAGAAACATGATGCAAATTACATTTGATTTCTGAAATTTTGCGAAAATCTATTCGTCAAAATTGCTTCCAAGCTCTATTTAGTTATAAAGTTACTTCAGCACTAAACAAGTTCTTTCTATTGATTTATTAGTGCATGAAAATGAAAATAATTTTTAACTATTTTAAAATTGACGACATAGATGGTAATAATAATAAATCTTTTTATAGATTAGTTTCAGGTTTTGTTAATGTAGAATATATAACGTACAATGGTATAACGTGATTTGAATGAGTTTGCCGCTCCTTAAGCCCCAGACATGCGATCGATCCATTTGGAGCATCGTCAATTGGCTTCTGTCCAAAGTGTGGGGGGTAAAATTCACAATCATCCGACCCCCCCCCCCCAACACACACACACACACACACACACACAGACATCACTTTCCAGTGATCATTGACAGTGAAAGCGTGAAACGACTTTTAATAATGTACTTAAAATGAAAACAAAAAAATTACTCACTCGAATTGCAAAACAACTGCCGTACTGGTGACGCGCATTCATTTAAACTGTCTCTCTGAAGTTAAAAGAACGAAAACCCGAAGAGTATAAAAGATGAATTTTTTAGCCACAACACATATAGTTATACGTTTTTTACGACCATGAAAATACTTGAAGAATGTTGCAGCGGGTGGGGGGGTGTCTCTGTCTTCTTCTTTCCTTTCCCTTGTGGCGGCCACACGTCAATGTCTGCTTTAAGCTGCATTAAGCGTCCAGTAAAATAATTTATAATTGAAATTATTTTATGTAATTTTGTCTGTCATGTGACTCAACAGAATTATCAAAAAGATGGCGTTGAAGAATAAATTACAGAATAAAACGACCTTATTTATTTATTGACTAATGAAGAAGAAACTCCAGTGTCAGTCATCATCTGCTGTACTATTGTCGTCTCATGTGCCTTATTTCTTCATTTTGAATATGATCCTTTTATTCTGTGGTTTTGATTTGTATAAACTCTCTCTTTTCCCAATGTAAACCCGTTACAATAATTTTCCATTACTTGCCTGATGATGGCCTAGTGTGAGTCGCCATGCTGTGAAACAAGATTGTTTTATTCAATAATTATTTATTACTGTACAGACGCAAAATTAAAGTAATACATATTTTAATATAAATTTATATAAATTTTGTAAATAAATTTATTGTCAAAAAACAGTACAAACTGCGTATGACCACGTGGAGGACAATAAACTAATTTACTCTCCGGAAGCAAGTAAAGAGACCATCCCATCAATTCCGTTCAAGGGTCCTAAGGCAGAGGCGGATTAAAAAATTTCAGCAAAAGTTCCTAGATAAGATAAAAAGTTAGCTGCGAGTTATAATACATATAGAATGTCAATATGTTTGTAATTTAACGCAAATATGTTTGTAAATTTACATGTACAAGTTATTATCGAACTATAGATTATTCTGAGTATAGTGTTTAAAAATCATAAGAGTTGAAAAAACACTAAATTCACGATTTATTGTTACAATAAACACGCCCCTAGAAAAGACCTAGAGAACCTGTTTAAGAAATCCATCTCTACCCGAAGGAAAACCGGAGAAAAACCCGGGCCAGGATTAATATATAACCAAGTTCTCAATACTATTACAAAATACGTTTTTTTATAGTTCAATTACAGAAATATAAACTTTTATCGCGAAAATAAATATGAACAGGGTGGAAATTGTCTGTCACTTTGCCAAAGAATCTGCCAATGCCCCTGAGTTATGTGACCCATTCCACACGGAGGGGGCGGCAGTAGAACCACGGTGTGGATTTTGGATTCTTAAATCCAACCACCCGCAATCCATTTGCTCTGTTGAGTAGCTCGTGTGCGGCCAGTCGGTTTCAATCCATTAGCGTACGCTGTGCGACCGAATGGAAATGCAGCATCGGCGTGAGGCCAGTCCAGATAGGCTTAGAACCGCTCCGACGTGCGTAATTAAGACATAACCTGACGAAGAGCTGGTTCTTGGCTGCGGACACCAAGAAGGTGGACGGGATTGGATTGAAATGGCTTTGCTTCTCAATTACTCGTGGAGTGGGAGGGTTAAAACTGTTTTTGGAGGAGCGGGATTTAACAGATCGAACTATTCATGAAATAAATAAATAAACTTTTTTGTCAAAAAAGCAGAAGTTACAAACAGCGTATGACCACGTGGAGGACAACGAACTAGTTCATTCTCCGGAAGCAAGCAAGGGACCATCCCATCAATTCCGATCAAGGGCTCTAAGGCACAGGCTAAGGATTTAACATTTCAGCTTTACACTCCAAAGATAAGAATAAACATAGTTTGGTACGTGTTATAATATTAACAGAATACCAAAAAATTTGTATTTAAAAAATCACAAAAAAAATTCAGTAGTACGTATTACTATCAAGTTTTACTTCAACCTCAATATTCTTCTTGATTCGGCTTCTCTTAAGACAAGTGAATATATATTTAAAAAAAGATGATGTGTGTCGTATAAACCGATAAAAATCTCACTGACGTTTGTGAAATGAATTTAATCAACCGATTTGATGGAATCGTCTCTGAATACAGTTTACGTGTTATTTTTTACCTGCTATTCGTGTTTTAGTTCTAGTTTAATAAAAACTAAAAATCAGATCGATGGATGGATCAAAGGATGTGTTTAAAAATAATAACTGATGATTAACTAAAATTAACATTTTTCCCTTCAGAAGTAAAGTCTAGATTCGAAACACTTAAACACGAAACACGAAACACACACACTTAAACACGAAACACAAATCGCGTATGAATTGAAATGAAACAATTCTGAGAATCTGGTGAAATAAACCCCGAATCAAATTTTGGTGGAGGGTAGCAAATAATTAAACATTGGCGAGGTGCTGTGATTATTATTTGACCAAATTCCCAAGAATCGTTTTCGGTATCACACGAGTGGTCAAAGACACAGAATATTATCTACCTTTCCTTCAAAACAAATCGAGAAGTGGTTAAAATATATCGTTTGAAAGAAGTGTGGTACTTGTTACACAAGTTTTGAACTACTTACGCGGAGAGGCTTCGAACAGTATGAAACTAAGAATCTACGTGATGTCATGATGTGCGGTAAGAGGTACAGTTGTTATGACCGAATGGACGGACGCTTGCCTTTGATTGGATTAGCACCCACCCTCAACCCCTGACGTAATAATGGTGCGCGTGGTGTATAAAATCTCCGCCCTTCGGTCTTCGCACGTGAGCCTTTGATGTGCACCGGTGTCATTAAGTGGCGAACAGACTCTTCTTGGCTTCCGACCGACGAAATCCTAACAACTTAAGAGCACGTGGACACACTCGCGCAGAGGGAGGTTTAATGGGGGAAGGAAGAAAGAAAGGCAGAAAGGAAGCAGCTTATACGCTGGTCCCTTGTATCCCTCCGCTCCTCTACTGTACAATCCATTCCTACATTATATACAAAATACCCAACCAATTTGCGAAGAAGGAGAAGGGAACAAATGCATGTCAACTAACAATCTATAGAGGATCGGAAGATTTATATGGAAGCACAACTCAAGAACATTTTATTTGACCAATGGTCAATAAATCGTTCTTTGCTAAAACATTTGTTTATCTCAGTCCAAAACGTTTTGACATGTTCCCTAATAATATTAAATCGAGTCCAAATTTAAACTTTTCTTTTCAAGGAAAATCAACAATTGGCACAATGATTACAGCTTTAAACTTCCTTGTTAGTATTTTAAGATAGTTTGGATAATTAGGTACTATTGTTAATTCTATGTTCATAAATGATAAAGAGTGCTAGTGTTCAGTGACAATTCTACCGTAGCAGATGAGAATGCGTTGCAGTTACCGCTCAATTCATTTGTAGTTTTCGAAACTAAGACTGAATGGACTGATGATTGTTATGCCCAATTCTATTATTATTATTACTATTATTATTATTATTATTATTATTATTATTATTATTATCTAGTTCATTCTCTTAACTTGTGTTGGTTTTTCTCTCAGCAGTGGATTATTAAATCAAGTTCTGCTGTGAGGAAGAATATATTTCAGGTCCAAGAACTTTCTGGTAATGTGGGCTGAGGACAGAAGGACGCTGTGTTGCAATCTACTTATTATATTGGTGTTGATTTCGAGTTTTTTAATGGAGTCGACCAGGGATTGGGGTACTAGTCCTAGGGTAGATAAAATGATAAGCACTATGATCACTTCTTGAACATTCCAGAGGTTTTTTTACTTCAAAGGCTAGTTTTTTATATTTTGATATTTTGTCGTTCTTTGTTTTTTTCTTCATTGTTGTAATTTACGACAGCAAAATCCATGAGATACACTTTTGATTCTTTTCTTTTCCAAAGGATGGATGAGGTCTGTTGTGAATTGTTGTTAGGTCTGTGAGAATGCTTCTGTCCCAGTACAAAATATTTGCTTTCAAGTCGTCTTGCAGGACTGGTTTTAGGTTTATACAGATGGTCTCGTGGTATGGGATTCTTAATGCAGTTCAGTTCAGTGATTTTGCAATTTCCAGGTGAATTATTTTTCCCATGTTATCGTGTCTAGTTTTGTAATCATTTTGGGCCAACTGTGTGCAACCACCAATGATATGCTCTTATTATTATTATTATTATTATTATTATTATTTTCTTCAACGTAACCACCGGTACACTTGATGTTGGTGGTTACTAATTCCTACAATTCAACATTTATAAAAATTGTATTATTGAAGGATTACTCTCTCTCCAAATATAAGATGTAAATTTTACAATATTCATCTATTTATTGAAAGGCAAATAAAAACGTTTTTTGAGGAAAATCAAAAAGATGAAAATATCTTCGAAATCTTTTGCTCTCGTCAAACGAGACGCTAAGAAATTCACTTTTTTCGGCTATTCATTCTTACCAATTTTCCTATAAATCTATTTATTAACGAGAACTCAATAGTGACGTTTCATTTTCAAGATTCCCCTAACATTTATCAAGGCGTGAAGCAATAAGTTTATAAATTATCTTCTTGCTCATGTTTCTCTGTACTGCCAATAGAGAGCATTGCTAATGGACATATGCCAAGGAACTATAAGTACACGTATTCGCATTATTGGATCTAACGAAGCTATCGCCCATACGGGATATGCTTATCCGGAAACCGCTTTGAAAAAATATTTTACATTAATTTTATTGTTAATAAAAGAATAGCTGCAGTAAAGAAAGAGTATTTATCTGATGTGGTTAACATTAGTGTCTACAAATAAATATTCATTGTAGTGTCTTCAAATTTATCGTGTGTTATCTGTTGACAAATATGCAAGTATATATTTGAATATATTTTTGTTAACATGTAATTTATGTAAATCGTAGTCAAATGTATACATGAGTATTATATACATTTGTAAATAAGTTTAACAATCATTATATTGTTAAATATTCTAATTGCCAATTCAATTTTTAACATAGGTCTATGGAGGTCCTGCTGAAATGCATAAATAAAAAACCCGTAAAAGAATATAATGTGTTGACATAATTACATATAGTTTAATACAATAGTACAGTATATTAATGATGTAAAATGTGTCTCATACACTGAATTACATATGAACTACTCCCTACCTCACCTTCGGAATTCTAATTATATTCACATATCAAAACTAATAATATATGTAAAATGCATTTTCTTTCTTTGAAACAAAATGTTGTGTTATGTACTTTAGTACGTAATGTATTATGTACTCTAATGTCGCAATTTGAGTTGACGCTCAAACTTCCAGTCTTCTTGGTTCAGTTTTGACACAAATTCACGCCATTATAAAAACTTTAAAAAATCAAATCGTAATGTTTCCGTATCACGATCAGACACAGAAACTATACACAATTGAATTTCGAAATTCTTTTGCTTCAATAAATTCTCTAAATTAAATCGGCGCGAATCCTGTGTTTGCGAGCGCTACGTCATATTTTTGACGTCATGTTAGATTCAGAATGGCGCATGCGTTTCAGACTTTGTCCTTTGTGCTTCGACATATGACACATGAAGACCGTCTCCCATTTCTTTACGTGTCGCTGTATTTGCTTTGGCTCTATAATCAGTGTATGTTACTGACGATGGCTGCTATGCAGCCGAACCAGCTTTAAAATTAAAACTACGAGCAACATACAAACGACGCTTAATTTATCATTCTAATATAAATATACAACTATATTCTATTATTTAATAATTTATACCCTAAAATGATATTGAATACTATCTCAATTTTCTGAAAACTAAATTCATTTTATTTTGTAGTTCATGGCGTATAGATAATAGAACACCCTAATAGATGAGGAAAGAAAACCAGCCTTCTATTCTTTAAAGTAAGTTATGCCAACCTAACCAAACTGAGTGTATTTCCAGCCATTATGCAAACAAACCTCCGACGCGAACGCAAAGCTAGATTGATAGTTTGTGGCGTACCAACCATTGAATGCGTGACCANACAAACCTCCGACGCGAACGCAAAGCTAGATTGATAGTTTGTGGCGTACCAACCATTGAATGCGTGACCATTGTCTTGCACTAAAGGTCAATCCATCGGATTCTGATGGTTCCTCGCTCCATAAAATATTTCAACTCCGCTGCCAACCTTTCAAAGGAAGATTGAGCAGGATAATGCAGTGAGTGTGATACAAGCCCATTACAACGAATGGTACTAGCGGAATACGCGTCCCCCATAATGCACCCTGTGGCCACCCCGTTACTCCGACTGAGATTAGCAGAGGAAATGCCTGGGATACAAATGCGGAGCAGTACAATTCCTCGACTCCATTGCGCCAGAAGGGCGAAGGGACAAGGGCTTTACGATGTGCACTTGCGTCCATTTAGTCGGAAGGGGAGCGTACGGTACGTCCCTTGTTCCCTTCGGCCGAGGGACACGAACAAGTAGCCCTTTGGCCGCCAACTGCAACCATACACCACTTTTCATTTTATCTCAAAATCGTATACGTTTTACAAGATACTTCACAACTTTAGTGTGCGCACCATTTTACACAATCTCCTCCTAACTCTTCATGAATTTCCTCTTTAATCCATGTTTTTTTTATCGTTTCTATTTATAATAGTTTATTTTTAGCTGTACGCAACATTAGCACGGTAGTATACATTATGTCTAGACCCATACTGACTCTGGTTTTTCTCCTTCGGGTTTTCCACAGACGAAGTTTTCTCGTGGGGAAACTCTGTGACCCTTGTGTTCCCGAAAGCAGATAGGTCATCGAGGAAGGAAATTTGAATGTTACAATCAGTTACAAAATCTAAATATGAGTCTTGTTATTCACAGCTCAAACTAATTTCGTAGTGAGTAGTATTGAAACAAATTCATAATTTCTATGTCGTGAACTTATGCTACAAAACAGGAAGAACAGAAAATTTCAATTGACTAATAAAAATATTAGAGCAACTCTAATTATTCATAGATCAGGCAAAATAGGATTATGTCTCTTATTAATTTGCGGAATGCTGGAAATTGTTTTAATCTCTTAGAATATCCCAAATAATAATTTGAAGTTAGCCCCATTTATCTCCAGGTGCTCGCGGTATAGGGGTTCAAAAATTTCGAAAACTTTCGAACATTTTTCGTTGTTTCCACCGTTTTTCGTATTTGAAACATCTCATCAACTATTAAGAAATGGTTTAATATTTGATTTCGTTGACAAACCTAGTTCAATAAAATAAATCAAAAGCTTATATCCCCCCTTCCCCCAGGGCTTAAACGCTCAACCAAATATTTTCTATACTTACTAACGATTTGAGATTTTTTGCAATTGCTCGAATGAAGATCGAAAAATTCAGCATTAAAGGCAGTTAAAATATTTTTCAGATTGTAGCTTCGTAAACATTTATCAGAGTGAAATTAATTTTCTTAGTCTCGCCAACCATATAGTAATTATTAGAGTCAATTTTTGACTCTAAAGTAGCAGTCATCTTGGGTAATCTAAAATTAATGCACTCAAAATAGTTACACAAAAGGTACGGAAAATAAACAGGAAATAGTATTAAAGGGACACAAATTAAAGCGAGTACATTCTACCAACTGACGAAAAAAAAACGGCAAATGCGCCCAGCGGTTGTCGAAATGGAGTTGCGTACATTTCAACTCACGCACGATTCATCTTTTCTACCTGCGCGCCGGAGAAGGGGGGGTCAAGCTGCGGTGATGATGTAGTTGGTAGTGCGCAGGGTTGGACAAGGAAAATGTTTTCACACTACCGTCGCCGTCAACGTGTGGCCCTTCTAAAGAAATATAAGAGTCATTTCAATAGACATGCAACACCATATTTATATTTCCTTCGCCGTAGTAAAAGTTAATGTATGAAAATAAATATATTTACAAATTTTCGCGGTATATTACTAATTATCAAAATTAATATAATTTTGTATTAAATTTGCCAACAAAAGTTTCTGACACCATCTCTATTTATCAGGGTCCAAGTAACTTCCTCGTAATTTTCCTTTAATCTTGGGAATACTTCCCACTAAATAATATATCTGCGCCATTCTCTGATTTGTCGGAGTCACGGAGTCACAGTGGGGGGTGTCCATCAGCCTCCCTCCCTCGCCATAATTGTCCCCCTCCCGGTCATTGTCAGCCTGCGACGCCGCCACAGATTTCTCGTGCGCGTATTCATGAGAGTGCTTTCCACGTAATTTCTGACCCCCTTTGGTCGCACGTAAATCGAGTAGGGGTCGTCGAGACGACGCCGTGGAGCAATAGAGAACGCGATTGGATGGACTCTGCTATTACGAATTTGTACGAATTAACTTCGTGAACGTTCGTCTACAAGGATCTTGTTTATTTGATAATAATATAAATAATAATAATAATAAATTTATTGTAAAAAAAGCAGTTTCAAGCTGCGTATCACCAGGCGGAGGACAATAAACTAATTTACTCTTCGGAAGCAAGAAAGTAAGGGACCATACCGTCAATTCCGATCAAGGATTATCATAAGGCAGAGACTAAGGATTTATAAACATCTCAGCTTCACTTTACTCCTAACGATAAGAATAAAAATAATGCTGTACGCGTTAGAATATCAACAAAATACCCACAAAATCGTATTAAATAAAAAAATACAAAATTATTCGCAAATAGGTATTATTGTTATCAAACTATAGATTATCCGGAAAGTTTTTTTTATATAAATCGTAAAATTTCATTAAAAAAACTTTTATAAAAATAACTTTAAGTTCAAGATATATTATTTCAATAGGTGCCCCCCACCCCCACCCCTACGCAAGAGCCTAGCGAGTCTCTATAAAACATCCGCCTCCATCCGAACTAAAACCAGAGAAAAACCCGGGACTACGGAATTAATATACACAATCGTACCAAGGTTGAGTACAGATGAAAGTAAACTTACTTGAATAAAACGACACAATATAATCATGCAAAGAAAATACTTTTAAAATTATCGGTTATTTGGAAAGTACTACAGCAATTTATTTAGGTTGCTATTTAGTATTGTTAATTGTTGATTATCTATTTGAGAAGTTGATGTATTTTGCTTAAAAGATGCATCCCCCCCCCTCGTTGACTACGGTGGCCTACATCCGCCAATGTGAGCAAAATGGCGTACAAGACGACTGGAATTTATTCATTTTAATAAAAATTATTCTTTCGTTGTAGGAGCACTGGTGCAGGAGTAGTTTGGATTTGAAGAGATTCAATGTAATGGTGTCTTGTATATTTTTGGGAAGGGAATTATAGTTTGAAAGCGATATAATACTTTTCGTCTCAAGCCATTTGAGCGAGAACCTTGAGATCGAAGCCCACATCTGGACTTCTGTGGATTCTACGAAGGACCGTGAAGATCCCTTATGAATATTCATGTGCATACAACAACGACCCATCACACAAGCGGGTGACATCACACGTGGGAACGGAACGTTTGTTTTTCTTAAAACATGGTTCAAGATTTTTTCAAAATAAGCAAACTTAAAAAAATTAGTTATTTGAGTTAATAATAAAGTTCAAAAGTTAATGCCCATTAAGCGGTACAACCATCGAACCATCATACAAGAAAATTTAAAAGGTAAACCAATCACTCAATCCGCTAACGATCCGCAGGAAAGCAGGAAACCTAATTTGAAATTTACACATTTTTATTGATAAATTCCCTTATAACATTTCAGCTAACTATCCTACACTTCACTACAGAACAATGTCCTCTAGATTTTTCGATTCTCTTCTGGAGTAAATCGTGGAGCAAATGATGTTACGTTCTTTATTGAAAGATGCGTCTACGGTTTTCCTTGTTCACTTTTTCCTTCCCGAGATAACAGCATTTAAAAAGACGCTGCTTATCTCTTTATTTGTTTTATAACAAAAAGTAATTTTGTCTTCGAGACTCCTGACAAATGAAAGCCTGGAAAGTAAATAAACGCCATGTTCTTTTGTGAATATTCCTATTTACACTGTTTAATGC
>NNCF01133840.1:153647-176243 GCA_002313205.1 Laupala kohalensis
AAGAAAGAAAGAAAGAAAGAAAAAAAATCGCTTACAGAATGTCCTATCAGGCGGCAGAGATCCTTTTCGTTAAGGAAAGTAGAGGAAACGGCATAATTTATTATTTCTTTTTCATGAAATTCAGATCACCTCCTCCTCCTCCTCCTTCCTCCTTCCTCCCGTGGAGGAGCTGTGGTAGGTGTCCGGGGGTTGGTCGACACGACTGAGAAATTGCCTGCGCGAGGGACGCAAAAGCTACGGCTCTGCAAAGGGAAATAGGGAGGGGGGTGGGGGTGTAACAGAGTATGGGAAAGGTTTAGGTGAAAAATCAATTGTTGTGCAGTGAGAAAACGTGACATCATTCTCGTAACAAAGAAAAAGCACAAAAGAGAGAGACACAATTAGAAGACATAAGGGTTGCACTGAATTATATCCTTTGTTAAAGCAACTATGTTAAAATATTTGAGTCCACTACTCTTCCAATCGTATAATCAAGACATTTTCATTCTAAATATTAACAAATAAATATCTAAATATTTTGTTA
The DNA here is from genome assembly GCA_002313205.1 of Laupala kohalensis. Classification (NCBI taxonomy): domain Eukaryota; kingdom Metazoa; phylum Arthropoda; class Insecta; order Orthoptera; family Trigonidiidae; genus Laupala; species Laupala kohalensis. Next base: position 154,171 of record NNCF01133840.1, read on the forward strand.
GTAAAGACAGTAACCAAATACAACAAATAGATACAATAAACGTAAAACGTAATGTGCAATTAAATTAAATATGCACGTAGTATGTTTAGTTTCGTGTTATTTAAAGAATTGGTACTATTTCGAATTAGGTAAGTAATGAGCAATCAGCTTTTTCATGATCTTTTTTGCCACTCACCAGACATCTGAGAAATATAATATTTTTTTCAACGAGGTGCATATGTCACGAATACGTTGAGTTCATAATAAAATATAAATTTTTAGATCACTTCTGTAATTTCTATCCTCTTTAAATTATTCTCTTCGCGATCTTTTCCCGAACATTGCAACTTCAGCTGGAGTTACAGCTACAGTTGAATCAACGATACATTTTCTTCTTTAATGTATTTCCATTATCCTCTCTTTTGTCTAATATTCAGCTCTATCTCTCGTTCATTTTCTTCTTCTTTCTCTTCTTCCTTCTTTCTATTCTTCTTTCTATTCTTCTTTCTCTTCTTCTTCTTTCTTTCTCTTCTTTCTTTCTCTTCTTCTTCTTCCTTCTCTTCTTCTTCTTCTTTCTCCTCTTCTTTCTCTTCTTCTTCTTCTTTCTTCTTCTTCTTCTTCTTTCTCCATTCGCATACGTTTACGACCCTCGTATAAAACAACGTAAAGAGAACATAGGGAGTATCTCTATGTTGTCTAGGTATATACGATGAGAACACTGTTTCCCCAACGAGTGCACAGGCGATAACTATGGAAACACAGAAAACTTTATCTAGGATAGAATATTCCCTAGCGAAACACTTGTCCCGGTGTTGGTTGTTGAAGTAACTGTTCCCTTTAAGCAGTTGTTACTGTTCCATTGAGGGTGATTTAATTTTATTAGAATTTAAAGAGATTAAAGTAGTCCACGCAGTGTATGTCTCATTCAATAGTATGCAGTTCTTGGTACTTTCGACAACGTTCTACACATCTTTGTTGACTAGTAACAAACGAGAGAAAGTACGAGTATGTTTAGTAATTCAGCGTAATTGATAAATTATTTACTTATATTTTATTCTGTTCAAACACATTTTATTACAAAGTTACGTCAGTTTGTCCTAAAAAATATTTTAACTCTTTCTTTTCGTTGGATAAGTATATTAAAAGTGTTTCTATAAGTTATTATGTGGATTTCTTTCAACTATTATTTATTTCTATAAAGAAGGTAAAGAGTAACGGCATCTCCTTTATTTTCAGTTTTAAATGATTGATATTCGATTGAACAAAATATTATTATGAATACATTTAACGGTGACTATACAACTAGTCGTTTACAATGTAATTCAAAAATATTACTTTCGGAGATGTTTCGCTTTGAATTTTTGATACTCTTCTCAGTAATGACCCTCGATTTCCAAGAAAATAATAATTAATATTACAGTTTCTCTTGATAACCGATTTCCATTTCATGTGTAGGAAATAATTATGTTTAAATTAATCACTGTTTATGTTAAGACCCCTACGACTTCTTCCCAAATGCGCGATAAAGGTAGAATTTATTCTTATACAATACTTAGGATTTATCAACAATACTTTCCGAATAATCCATAGTTTAATAATAATACAAAGTACTTGTGAAATAAATACCGAACTATTTTCATTCTCATCTAATGTTTTCGATCCTTACCCTTCCTTGATCGGAATTGATGGAATACGTCCCTTTGCTTTTGCTTCCTGAGAGTTAATTAGTTTATTGTCCTCCACGTGGTCATACGCAATTTTTACCATTAATATATTTATTTATTTTAAATCAAGTGGAATCGAGTTAGAAATAGACGATAGACGTACAAAATATAGAATTGAAATATTTTGGAATTTGCACATTAATAATTATTTCGGGTATTGTAGTTTCTTTTCGGTAAATTTAGGTAAAGGAAGGGGAGTTGTGAAACTTTGATAAAATAATTGTTATGGATAACGAAAGATAATTGAATTCTGAGTTTGTGGGGAACGGTAGGGGAGCTGAGCGCTGTGGGATACTTGAGGGAGACGAGACGCTTTCGAGAGCCCTTTGTGCTGTCCTTGGGAGCAAGTTCGTAGCCAGTTGGGTGTAAGCGACGACGAAGGGATACCGTGCGACGCTGGAGTTACGGGCATCAGACTCCGACAGCACGAAACAAGTGACATATCACTAAGAGCAGCAGGGGTGAACAAAACGTCTCTCTCTTCTCCATCCACAAAGTAATCTTCTAGAAACTTCTGCCGTACCCAGTTCCCTAATCCAAGTCCCGGGTAGATGGAAGAGCGGATCGAATGAACCAACCCTCGCCATAAAACATGGAATTTGAAAAAAAAATTAAAGAAAAACGTCTTAGCCGTTTTTATTGATATTTTAATTTATTGCAAGAACAGTTGTTTTTTGGGGAAAAGAAATCGGTAATAAAAATAGTTCAAATTTCGAACACTAGGTGAACGATGAAACTCTGAATATTTTATTTTATTTTATTCATTGATGTAGAATTGAAGTCGAACTTTATCCAACTTCGTCACGTGAAAAAGTTGTGGTGAAACCCATATTATAAACAAATCATTAATTTTCATCAAGAAAACTGTAGTTATGTATTACAAATTATATTTTACAAATAATGTGATACTCTTTCATTATTTTCGTATAAACATGATAAACGGTTGATTCCCTCCCCCCCCCCAATTTCGTCACGCAACGCTGCCTTCCTCTGTTTCTCCATGTGTCGGATGAAGCCACCAGATGGCTCTGTTGACAAGCGTTTCCTGTCCAGAGTCTCTGGATGATTTAAGAGATTCGGACGCTCAACGGAGAAGAGGCATTAGTAGCGAACAATTTACGACCAACTCTCACTTTACCTAAACGCTTCTGTCCACTCTTCCAACGGAACGAACTACAAAGAGGGGGAGAGGAGGTCTTGGGTGCGTGACTGCGACCCGTCGCTTTCTCATGACGTGTCGTCGCATACCACCTCAGCGGACTATTTGCTGGCGAATGAACTTCTCCCTTCTTTATATTCATACATTTCGTAGAAGAACAAAAGTTTCATTACGCGTAAAAAGTTACCGTTTTATCTACTTAAAAGACCTTACAGGATATTACAATTTCAATCATTTCGGATGCTGACTATTTGAGTAATACGTAATAAAATTTATTACTCTGTAAGCGAGAATTGTTCGATGGCAGATAGAAATAAAGAGACATGATAAAAGTATATGCAATAACAATAACAAATATCTATAAAATACTCTCTCTCACACGGGGTATATAATGGTCAGAAAAATTGGTAAAAACAAACTACCGAGATATATACGAAATTAATTTATATAACTTTACTTTTCTTCAATTGCACTAAACAAAATATGTGCTACGGAAAACAGTTTTAATTAATTTATAACGAACGTATCTACTCCTACAAGTATTTTCATGATACGTCTTCTTCCCATTCCATCATATTGTGTCTAGAACAATGTCGTGCATCAGCAGTAGTTTTTTTTTTTTTTTTGTTTCTTTTGTATCTCAGTCCGTCACTAAGACGCAATATTTTTTTTCAATAATAAACAAACTTTTTCTTCTATAGACTCAATATGATTCTTTTTCGTATTTGAAATTTCTTTACTAATTAAGAACGGTATATAAAAGCCAGACGGTTACGTGTGTGATTTTCATACGAGCAGGATTGTACCAATTTTAAACTTACTATTTTTATTATCCACCTGGACATCATTTGTAAATTTTTTTATGAAAATTAATTATTTAATTAGGACCTATGTTACACTCGTTCTGAATATGTGCATGTAAAATGAATATAAGATATATTTTTCCTTATGTTTCAGATGCGTCAGATGTTTCCGCGCGGAGTGAAGAGCTACCAACTTGACAACACCCGCACACCTTCGCTACAAACGAAGGTAACTAAGACACGAAGGTAACTAAGACGACCGTTTGTGTCCGTCTCTCTACAAACGCGAAGAGGTAACGGGAAGTGACCACACAGTGAAAAATGTTCAAAATGTAAAAAATGTACAAAATCAGAAAAGAATTTAAAAAAGGTGACGGTGTTTATGAAGCGAAAATGAACTTAATTCCCTTTGATGACAAAAATGAATTTGATTGCAATTAACAAACGAGCTCTGATAATTAATGAGCGTCAAATTCATACTTATTTCCTCTTTGAAAAATATATTGTAATTACGCGTATCCTTTTCATCGCCTCTTCATAAATTAATTGTATTGATTGGATACGATGAAACTGAATAATTTAGTATAATGATTAAGTTATTTTTTCAAATAGATTTGATCGAGCGAGTAAAATTGGTTGTATACACAGTTCGCGACGTATGCTTCAACTGTTCTCCAATACTTTTGGTTCCACCGTCTAATGACTTTTCAATTAATCCTTTTTCTGTTTTTGATGTTTTTTATACTTCCATCGGCTTTTGCCAAAAAAGCGAGATGTGTTTTTTTAAATTCATATACGAGAAAGAACGTAGAGAAATTAATTATAATATTATTTTTTATTACTCTATGTATTTTAAAACAATATCACGTACCAATATGTGTAACACGTTCATTTAATCTAAATATTATAATTAATTGATGTTTCGCATAAAAATCGTCAATTACACACAAATGGAAAACTATGGAAGAGTCTAATTTGGATGATTGAAGGTTACGAAAAAGAAAATCTAAGATGTAATTAATATTGTTCAAAATATAAAAAAAAACATGTGCAATAAGAATATGTGAACAATTTTTGAAAAATGTGATACTAAACATGAGAAAAGAATAATGTGTGAATACAACAAAATGATTATATAAAGAAGTATGAACTTTATTTGAAAATATTGACGTAGTAAAAAGATTATTAACTTTCTTTTTTATGGTACGAATAAAAAGATTACCAAAACAAGGGATAACTTTTTTAATAAATAATTACTCTTTACAATAAAAATTTTGTGATCTAAAAAAAATTAAAAACGTGAAATTAAAATATGGATAATCCTAATTTGCAAATTTATTGTGCACTATATAATCAATGTAAATAATGTAGCTGGATAAATATATCCACCTTAATTGTTAACATGATAAATTTGTAAAGTAAATTAGATTTGGATCAGTATTTTTAATGCATGTCTGGTGAATGGTCATATATTTGATGGTGTATGACGCAGAGAAATAATTGATTTGTTTGCAAATATTGTATATATTTATACATTATTTAAACTGTCGGTAGCAATGTAGCGACACTAATTTGAAAGTAATGGTAATTTGGAATAGTTGTTTTTGCTGATCATTTGAAAGAGGGTGAATGAACTATAAGTTGGTTCTGGTGTATGGTGATTGGTTTAAAGGTTATGGTGAATGTTAATATGATTGTGTACAAGAACTAGACCACAAAACGGACACTATGCTAATTGTTTAGATGTGATATTTTTGGTCATAAACGAGTTGTGTATTTTTTGTATACAGCTTTATATGTTGGGTAATAAATAAATAAATAAATATTTCTTGATTTTGGAATGTAAATTATGTTAAAACAATGGCAAACCGATAATTAGAGATAATTCAGTTTATGAAAAATCCAAAACCAAAAAATCCTTATCCCGACATGTTACATTTCTTTCTTTATTTATTTTCACTTTGAGCACATTGAATATAAACGTTTCTTTGAACTGTTTTCATTAATAACATTTAACAAAATCAAGACTTCACTCACAGCGATGCGTCGCTGGTTTTTTTGCAACTTCGTCGGAGGAGGAAAAAGAAAAAATGATACTCTCTGTTGTTCTCTTTTGTGTGTGCGATATGTCATATGAATAAAACTGCGTGATATTTAGCAATCAAAAATTTAAGCAATGAAACAGAAAGGGACGCCATATTGAGAAATAAATACCCAATCAATGATTCGCATACCATATGGAAACTTTATTTACTTATCCAAAATTCAAAAATAGAGAAATATTTTAAACTATTCGATGAATTAGAAAAAGCGGTAAGAAAATTACCGTAAGGTGTTAACATAAGCGTTATGCGTGTTGGTGAGTAATTACAGTTTCTATATCGAAGCAGCAGGATCAGACATTTGCATATCATCGTATAATACTCCCTTTGAGGAAAACTCAAAAACCCATTCGCGTATCGCGACAATTCAAGTCTTTTACTCAGCAGCGGAGAGATTTATCTCTGGCTCGTGTGTGTATCGTAGACGCAGAGGGGAAAAAGAAACACATGTAGAGGTCACTATTGTCACATAAATCTGGGAGCAAATTCGCGCAACTTCGTGTTCGAAGTCCTCTTCGTGTAGAAAGAAATGTAGATGTAGACAAAACAATCCGCGGTTGGGTAGAAACGTGAATTTGCAAGTTCAGAAATCAACTTAAATCTAGACGTCTCGCGAAATGAAAAAAGTAACATGAGAGAAGTAGTATTAAGTTCGTGCAATGTATGGGAGATACTCAGATTTCTTTCGGAACATTTCTATTCCCTTGAAACCAAAAAAAAAATAATAATACTCCGCGCACTTTCGACCGCGCTTGTTTCAACATCTGATCAACATCTGTTTCAACGAACTCTTGTCGCCTGATTTTAATGATTTTAAATTCACGCATGAATGTAGTCACCTGACCTTTCCTTGCAGAGGAAACTTAATTATTTCTTAATACACATTCTAAACAAACGAGTCCGATCAGTCTACAGTTTGAAAACATAATAAAATATTATAAACTACTTTAATGAGTTTAATTGTTTATTATTGTTCGTACGAGTAATATTTTTACCTCAACTAAATCTAGAATTCTGGGTAATATGTTCTGTTGCTGTTTCACTATTTATTGTTACAAATTGTCACACTTGTAGAAATTCCGAAGCAAGAATGGAAATGTGTCAATAAAAAAATATTAGAATAAATGTGGTTTATAAGTCCAAATGAAATGTATTTCATAAATAAATAAGATACCAAAGAGTTCTACCTTGTTTTAACTGAGAGGAAAAGCTTATAAGTCTTTCAATTTAAATTATCTTTTACCATTCTATTATTCTGATTCTCGATCATGTGTTTCCATTATGAACAATACTAGGTAAAGATTTGTCATTAGAGAAAATAAAAACTCCAAACGTTTCGGTCTTCTTTATTTTGTTTTTTATTTTCATTTCTACAACCAAATTCAGAAAATTCTTTCAACATTCGGAATATAATTTATCATTAGGAGTAAAAACCCTCACAAAGAATTTTATAACTTTCGGTCGGGTGAAAATGGCGACGGACCGGGAATCGAACACGGGACTCCTACAATGATCGCAGGGGTGTTAACCACTACGCCACCCGTTCGCCTTCCACAACTGTACACCATTTCCACCCAGACTGAAACCCCGTAAGACCTGAGACACGTCACCATACAGGAGATGAGATGGAAATGGTGAATACAGTTGTAAAAATAGCAGAAGAAGTAATATATGCTTATCAAGTATTGTTGTAAATTTTCTTTTTCCACAACATCTGTCAATATGGTGTCTCGTTTTCTTTCAATCTACTGGTACCCTCCAATTAGAAAGTTCGATTTTATATTCTCGTGATTAAGAGATTTTGATAATCTCAATGCACTGTGACCACACACTGGAACATCTGTAGCTGAAACACGGTTCTTAGATAGAGACTCTTCCCTTTTCCAACCGAAGAGACCATGGGCATGAGCGAAATTCCATGCGAGTGAGTATAAGCCTTGTATAAATTATACGATAATATCGAACTGTACATAAAAAAATATGCTAACGTGTGTACAAGCTATGAACATTGAAGTACAAGGTCAGAGAACTCACGTTGAACCACAGCCTCGCTCACAACTCAAGAACACAGCTGGTAAAAATAGTCTCTGTGATATATTTCTTAGTACACAACTTCCTTTCATGTATAGAAGTAATTTAAACTCATAATTCAAAATGTATTACGAATGTTTTGTGACGTGGATCATTTTTAGATTTGATGTTATGATGATAACTTCGTGTCCTTGTCTTCATGTCCTTGTCTAGATGAGCGAAGACGCGACTCAAAGAATTAAAAAGTCGTGGATTTTCTGGTCTCCCGCCATCTTTTTCTTTTGGGCTTTAGGGCTCGTCAACGGTCAGGTCATTAGAGCCCTTTACTGTACATGGATACTACCTTTTCTGAACTTTCCAGAAATAAATGTGACGTTGAATTCAAGGATTGAAGAATTAAAATTATTTTTGTTTAAAAATTAAGGTTTTACAGCACAAATTTCATAAATATTAGTTTTACATAAAATGCATTAAATAAATAATTAACAATTAAACATTATATTGTTAATAACAATTATTTATTAATAGTTTTAATTTTATTGTTAAGGTATTATTAATAACAATAACAATTAAAACATTACAATTATTTATCAAGTAACATTTATACAAAGTATGCCATTTATCAACTTCAATTTTATCTGATAAGAGTTCAGGTCCAATGCCGGGGTGGGGGGAGGAGATAGGGCTACAGCCCCTTTAGATAAACAGACACTGTTGATAAACTTGAGAGAAAACTGTCACCAACGAATTAAGATATGATAACGCTTTTTGTATGTTACGGTCTACTCTAAATTATAACGAAGAGTAAACATTATTGAAAACATTAAAAAACGTACGGGAGAAGCCCTTCTCTTGTTCTGCGACAATGGAGAGTGGCGACGGTGGCGCTGCGCCGGTCGATGAGAGAGATACCGTTGCGTGACGCTTCGCAATTAACAATCTCTCTCGCTTTGCCTTGTTGCAGTGATTAGCAGCGACGAGGTATTAGTCCGCACGTAACTTATTAGACGCTGAACAGAACTCAACTCAAGAGGCCAACAGACGCGAATACTTCACTTCCATCGTCACGAGGAAAAATTATACTTTTGCGCGAATTTGTGCTTCAAGATTCGTGACCTAAAAGATCCAAAATAGAAATACCAAAATTTAATATTTTATATGAATTAATAGTTAATGTCACGAAACGCAAGTTTACAATGCTTGTTATCGTAATAACAATTTCTGCTTCCAAATAAATATACACGACCTGTCAAAAGTAAAACAGCGGGTGAACTTTCTCTCGAGACCTATTTTTTAACATTTTGCGACCATCCCCCCCCCCCTCCAAAAAAAAAAANATGAAATGTTTATGTGAATATATTATTTCGAATTAAAATTTACTTTCCATGAATTTTGGTAGATTTAAATTTTAAAACTACACGTAGCATCCAGAAACGTCAAGAAGCACCGTAATTTTACACCTACATATAAGAAAATTACAGCACTTAAGTTTAGGACGAAAGAATGAAAGAAGCTACATTTCTCTACCTTCGGTCACTTAGCAGATAAACGCAAACTCAGGTAATTCTGAGAACTTTTACTACTACGCTACAATGCAGTTCCAGTTCTTCACCAAATAAAACAAAATTCTCAAAGGTTTACCTTAGAGATCATTTTTCCCGTTTCGTCTGTATGTCTTGTTTATTTCATTTGATAGAGGTCTCCTAGGAAGCTACTGTAAAATATATGTGAAATTCTATATTTTGTATTTTATAATTAAATTCCTGTATTTTAGAAGGGACTTAGGAATATGCAATGATTGTGCGCTACCACTTTGCCTTCTTTAATCGGAAATATGAATCGGGACAAATATAGATTCAGAGTATGTCATTCTGAGAAAATTGAAACCCCCTTTCTTGTTTGTACGAGCGAACACTACATATCATGAGAATTATTTAAATTTCAGGGTGGTTACATCAGTTTTTAAATCAATTACACATTCACAATTGAAAGTATAAGTTACAAATGATGTAATTATTTGAAAAAAAAAAAATTACTATCATCAAAGACGGAGCTCTTGAATTTTTAATTCGTCAAAAATGAGTAAAAAAATATGAAGTGTGGCCCCCTCAATTTTCCAATAACAAAAAAAATCATTACAAAAAAACATGGGCACTGAACACCCCCNGGGTAAAATCGCAAAAATATAATTCAAAATAAGTGTATCAAGAAAGAAAGAATATAGTGTGATTATTACACAAGATGACATATTTCTAAGATCAATCCGTATCATCACAATACACAATATCCTAAAACACAATAACATATTCAAGTATAGATTGCATGATTTATCTTCCGCATTAAACTCTATGGAATAGTCTTATGGTGAGATTCATTAAAAGCACCTCCAAAATAAGAAACCGGAAGTAGTTGGGGGTGGGGGTGTAAATGAAGTCGGAATGAACTGTCCAGAAATAGGCTTCGTCTAATCCCAACACATTCAAAGTCAAATTCTAAGTTTGGTTTCGATGCATCAATATGTTCGTGAGTTATAAAAGGGGGATCAAAATTCTTAACATCCACACACACACACATAAGACATTGGACATCATCGCTGAAATTTTTAAAACAGACTCATTTCCCATCCTGGCAAACCGGGTTTTTCTCCGTTTTTCCTTCGGGTAGAGGCGGATTTCTTATACAGGTTCTCTAGGCTTTGTCTAGGGGCGTGTTTATTGTAACAATAAATCGTGAATTTAGTGNNAACATTATATATGTATTATAACTCGCAGCTAACTTTTTATCGTATCTAGGAATCTGCCTTAGGGCCCTTGATCGCAATTGGTGGAATACGTCCCTTGCTTGTTTCCGGAGAGTAAATTAGTTTATTGTCCTCCACGTGGTCATACATTGCAGTTTGTACTGTTTTTTGACAATACATTTATTATTATGACTCCCCTGGACCCAATTTGCAAAGATCCGGAGAGATCTCAATAACCTTCTTTTCGGCCGATAACAATATTTTCCATAGACGATCTGTGTAATTGGAAAGTTACTATTTATCAAAAACCTTTCTTTAGTTTCCGTAGAATGATTCCTAGCGACATTAGATCGTGTAACAAGTATTCTAAGCAACATGGAACAAAAATTTTACGCTCTTTAAATGAACCCCACGTTTCTTAATTAAACGTGCTCCCTCGCTTTATAGCTCTTGAATTACTAATAGCACCCCCCCCCCACACACACACACACACACCTCCGAGCCTTTCTCTCTTAATAGGGGATGCCAATTAATCACTTGAAAAGCCAATGTTCGCTAATGAAGGTCTAAAATCAATTACAAGACAGGTGTTAAAGCTGCTCACAGTGTGATGTGAAAGGGCGTTTAAGTGAAATGTAATGGGGATATCGTTACATCTCCATCTACGATATAATTTCATCTTCCTCCAGTTGGTAACAATGACATTTCCTTTGATGGATACCTCATATAGGAAAAAAATCAAAATTGAATGAAGTAGCGATCGTAATGCGAAAATGTCTTTTGGGGACGTTCGATACACGAAAAAGACGACTCTTCTTTAGTTTCATCAAAAATTGCTCGCGTCATACTTTTATTAAAACAGAAAAAAAACAGAAAAGTAGTTTTTCCAATATATTGGAAAAACTATTGGTCGTAGAGAAAACTGAACAAAAAGCTATTGCATCTACGGCGCCCATGTTTTGCACACTTTTTAAGCATCGCATCTCACGTATTAAGGAGTGTTTTAATAATTATTTGCAAAATTATAACGATAACAAAAAATGGCTGATTTTCATGTTTTTTACAATATTTTTTTTACTTGTTGGCCTATTTCAACGTACCAAGTCTCAAGTTATTTCATTGATTCTTTATAACCAATATATAATATATAATAATAATTTTATTTCCAGCATCACATTTACAAAAGAAGATACACTTTAAACATCTAGGAATACTCTGACCAATATCCAGTTGTAAGTCACTTACGTGAATGAAATATAATAGTATGACAAGAACAAAAATAATGAGTCCATCATCCACCAGAGTAAATTTCGTTGCAGTGAACGTGCTGCTATCTGTGGCGTCTGCATGGAAATTTACTTGAGTCTATTAAGCTAATTATCAAAACCATAATTTCTTGAATAATACATCGATAAAGAGTAAATACACAACACATTCAAATTAATTTATTTAGGAATAACATTAAATTTTATCTGAGAAAAACGAACAAACGAAATTTTACTTGTGTACAACTTTCGTGTATAAATAGATATAAACGTGCTGACATTCGCTGATGCAATAATGAGATGATAATTCAAGGCAAATTAATGTATAATTAGTGTACATTTATTTTCAATGATTATTTGTAATTAATTAATATATTTAAATTATTACCTCGCTTGAGTAACTAATATCGGATGCCCTCAACAGCCAAAAGACTTTAGCTACATTTTCACTATATTGTTTCAGTTTATTGCAGGATTTAATTTCATAAGGCAACTGATTAAACATTTTAGGTCCAAAATCCCTTAGGTCCTAAGGGATTGTCTAAGCAATTCTTTTGTTTCTTTTAGCTTTAGGTGTTCTGAAAACTCTATTTTCCGTATTTCGTGTTTTGTATAATAAATCATTAGTTCCTACATTTCCGCTTCTTATATATGAAATTCTTAAAACTTTAAATACGAACAAATGTTCAACGGGCAAAATGTTTAATTCTTCAAACAATGGGAAAAGTACTCGCTCGTTTATTTTCGTACAACATAAGACGAACAAAGTGGTTTTGCGTTGTTTTTAACTTTTTAATTCATACGTAACTTCCCCAACAGTTGATAGCATCCATTAATCTAGAATGAATTAACGCAAAATATAATTTACGCATCAGGTCAGTGTCACAAATGTTGCAAAGGTAGTGTACAGACATTTTTTTTCATGTCATCCTATTATGCCAAATGAGTCATCTCTGAAACACACTCTTTGTATGAGTTGAGTGACTCTTCATTGTTGGCTCTCTCTGGAAAATTTCCTCGAACACCATAGGTTTATTCGAATTTCTCGCCATGGAGTTAAAAAAAATAGATGAAATCATTGGACATCAAATAATCAGATCCATTAATTACAAGTTCCTTTGCTGATTATATTTTCCAATCACGATCCTGTATTATTTAATTCGGACGAGTCCAGGAATTTCATCATTATTACGTAGTCCTTACGACACGGATAAACAATCGATAGCTGATCGAGTCATAACGTCACGCAATCGACTGCACTCATCGACTGCACTGATCGAAGACGAGAGATTTCAGCACATGTGGGTCTTTTCATTCGTAAGAGGACACCTCTGTCTCATCTCAGCACTTCTATCGCCGACATTTTTATCCAGTTCAACCCTTCGCCACCAGGCTACAGAAGGCACGCGAACATCGGTCATCAAACCGTGGATTTCGAATGAACACACAGATTGAACCATCTTCAATATCAACTAAACTACGTACAAGATCATCTCATCTCTTGGAAAACCAGTATTGTATCTTTATTCTTCATTACTTTCATGCATGTGTCATTAAACTGTTTTCATTGTTGGCAATCAATATTCATCTTGACCCCTCATTCTTTTCACACTTTAGTTTCTACTACAAATCATCCCTGTGCAGATAAGACCAAACAGGTACTAAAAAACAATATTTGACGATTTCAGCTTACTATGTAAATCTCCGATGTGGTTTTCCTATGATCATTTTTTATCCATAGTTACACCAAGGTATTTAAAACTAACTTTTTCTATACATTGACAAATACATGCATTTGTGGTACAAGTTTCTAAATGGTATTTTATACGTCCTGGAAAATAAAATTCTTTATAGCCAAAGTTGATGTATTTGGTTTTCGTAACAATCTATTGCATAACATTCTGAGTCCTCCAGTTTTTTTAAGTATTTAAGTCGTCATTTATATGTTCGTATAATATTAATATATCTGTTGGTGAGTAAGAGAGCACAATATCGTCTGCAAAAGCATTTAATTTTTTTCCCAAAATTTTTTTCCTAATAAATCATTGATAAAAACAAAAAAATAAGGGGGCCAATAAAACAGATCCTTAAGGAACTCCTGATTTTACTTTCAAGGGAGAACTCATATAGCCTTTAATACGTACTTGCTTTACTCTGTTATGTAGAAGACTCTCAAACCAACTCCCCTTGTTCCTGTCTGTGTGTGTGTGTTAGTTCGTTGTCGAGTCACCAAGACTGAAAGTGTTTTTTACTTTTTCGAAAATGTTTCGCTGTAAACAATATATTTCTACCCATGTATATTTCACTTCCATGTATATGTTAATGTTAATTTTCTTTAAACTTTCATCGTCGCTGTGAAGAAACACTAATGGCGATGAGAGATTGACTCTTCAAGTTCCAAGATGGAAGATTCCATCGCATAATTCATTTACCTCATCTTCGATTTTCACGCTGCGTCAGAGTCAATTAATTTTACTTCGTTCCCAACACACGTGCAGCGAAAGAGAGAGAAAGAAATCTATGATTCAATCAACTTTTATTGGCGGAAGTGTCATCTACTAGTTTGTCATCACGATGCTTTTGCTTTTCTTAATCTACGAGACTTATTCATCGCTATTGAAAAGGAAAAGTTGTATTAGAAGATGAAAGAATATTTTACACACAGTAGAACTTCGTGTATCCGGTTCGACCTACGTACTTCGGTAAGGGTAACACAAAATCCGTGAGATGTTGAAATAAGCCATAACATAATTTATTGTAGACTGTAGAAAATCCACTGGTACTCCATACTTGTACTCGCAAAATAAACAACAAAAATAAAGATGTAAAACTGGATTTGCTCAATGCGAGGCAACGACCCCTACATACCACATGAAGGCCACCGACCCATGAGATTATTTCATTAACAACAATTAAATAAACTTTACTGTCAAAAATGCAGTTGCATAATGCGAATAACCACGTGTGTCAACTGAGTAAAAACTACTTTACTCTCCAGAGGCAAACAAGGGAGGCGGATTTAATACTCATTTAAAAAAATCAAATACGAACTTTGTTTCAAAATAAATTGTAAATATAATGTGCGGTAAACGAGAGACAAAAATATTTATTGCATTCGAAAAAAACGTTCAGGATACCGTTAGGCTAATGTTGGTTCAAATTTTGCATAAATGTTATAAATAAAGATAAATGTTATTCATATTCCTTTCTTGGACTTCAACGTGTCATTAAAATGAAAAATGTCACAAAATACAAAAGTGCGAATTCTTCTTCTTCTTCTTCTTCCAATCTAACGAACTTGGAATTATGTTAATTATGTGATTATGTGATCATATCCCCAAATCACGACTTATCTGCTCGACAAGAAAAATTACACTTTTTGATGTCTCTATTAATTAACTTAGGACATACTTGATAATTCGTTCTTATTGTATCAGCAGCCTGTATACAAATGACGTGATGAGGTTATTTTAAATATATTGAAATTGAAAATTGCTTCCGAGTACAATGAATCAATGAGGAGATCGGAAACAACCAAAATACAAGCAATTGCTATTCTATTATATTCTGTACTGATGAGAACTCATTGTTTACAATTGAAGCTAAAATTGTATATATTACGCACAAAACCCGAATTCGGCCGTTGGACGAAAAAAACGACCAAAACTATTTTTTTTAGGCAGATGCGTTTCTGTCGGAACTAGTTTAAAAGCTGTTTCAAACTAGTTAAATACTATAGTTCTGGCGAAAGAGAATCGTCCAAAACCAGTTTCGTCGTCTCAACAATAATGAAACTTCTTTACACTCGATAACAGTTCCTTTTTTTTAGTATTTAGTATTTTAGGATTAAATGTTTTTTTCGTATGAGAGGCATAAGAGAATGATAATAATGCGCTTTTGAGTGTTTTTTTTTATTGTCCGGATTGGTATAAAACTATTTATTCCGAGTAATAATAATAATAAATTTATTGTCAAAAAACAGTACAAACTACGTATGACCACGTGGAGGACAATAAACTAATTTACTCTCCGGAAGCAAGCAAGGGACGTATTCCATCAATTCCGATCAAGGGCCCTAAGGCAGAGGCGGATTCACAAATTTCAGCAGAGTATATTACAAGCTTGTATTTAACTTGCACTGTTCGATGTATGTATGTATGTATGTATGTATGAATGTATGTGTGAGTGTAGTTTGCATGACAATAGATGATTATGGTACGATTTTACGAAAGGGGTAGCATGTGAAAATAGTTGAGAAAAATATTTGATTACGAATTAAATATCCTCCTTGCGGTGGACACACGATGGCAAGTCAAAATAATAAAAAACGACCGATATTGGTGTGGAATACCAATATCCGCTGAATACCACGGACACTCTCAATGTAACTTACGCGGGATATTGACCCATTGAGTAGGGGGTCAGGAGGGGATGAAATCTAATAATTATCGAAAATGGCCGCTATAATTTTTAGATCGTAGTTTTAGGGACCTCCGAAACCAATAGTGATATTTTCGATGACTCCAAATTCCACGATCACCCACTATATACTCTAGAATGCAATGTTAAATTTTAAAAATTTTAAATTTTAAGTATATTTTTTTGTAGTTTTACTTTCTTCATTTTCAATTTTTATTTTTTTTTAGCTCAGCACTTTGCAAATAAAAACTTGTTTTAGAAAAAGTTATTT
Source organism: Laupala kohalensis (assembly GCA_002313205.1). Classification (NCBI taxonomy): domain Eukaryota; kingdom Metazoa; phylum Arthropoda; class Insecta; order Orthoptera; family Trigonidiidae; genus Laupala; species Laupala kohalensis. The sequence goes on from NNCF01133840.1 coordinate 170,664, forward strand.
TATTTAAAGATTATTTTATTGAATTGTAATTTATTTGATGAACCGATTCAGAAACCTAACGGCGTCCCTTTTGTATCATAATTCTCTCAGCAACTGCGACTACTAAAAGGATTCGACAAAAATATCGATCGTTTCCGATTTCTTGTTGCTCGTCACGCTCTTTCCAACCCCCAACCCCACCTGGAGGGGGGGGGCAAACATACCGATTGGTTGTAACTTCATCATAACGGCATTGATAGAATAATGTTTCATTTAGTAACATTGAAAATTGCAGAAGGAACACAAATCAATCATATTTATTTTAGTATCATGCCATCCTCTTTCCAACCCTCTCACTGACTTAGGGATGGAAGGGATGTCATTTCTCATGGGAGCTGAATTTAGACTTGCACGATATCAGGATGTCACCATTCAACTCTGATTCTTCTCTGATATATCATTTTCGATAATATCCCAAAGGATAGAACAGTGTTATAGGGGTTGTTCGTGATCTCAAACGTCCCCGATAATGTCACTCATCATAACACGAATATTGGAAATTTTCGATAATTTTTGACGCGCCACGCTGCTCTCCACCCTCTTAATTAAAATAATTCGTCTCAGCAACCCCGAATATTATTACACTATCCCCACCCTCCCGTTTCATTTTAATAATTCACCTCCGCAACCACCACGTCTCTCCCTTCTCACCTCAGCTGCTAGGGTCCCGTACCTTCTCCACGTCATTTAAACAGCACTGGCTGATCAGTTATTTACTTCAACAACCCTTAAAAATATTTGTTAGATGCAAATCGGTCCTTATCAATTATTTTTCCGTTTCATGTCGTTTCCACTCCCTTTAGAGGATAAAGGAGTGTGTCATTTCCATGGGGACTGAATAAAGACTTAAACGATGTCAGGGGTGACACCTTTCATCTCAGCGACGCCAAAAACAGTGAATTTGTCATTTTCGGTAATTTTTATATCACATCTTCTTCCCTAGTGTTGATGGGGTGAACGGAGGATGATCATGGACTTAAGCGAAATCGGGGATGTCACTATTCATTTCAGTGACCCCGAAAGTAATGTATTCAACACCAATATCGGTCATTTCCGCTTATTTTTAAATTTCAACTTCTTTCCACCCCATCCCCAGGGGGTGCTTGACGCGTCTTTCTGACCACTGAAGCTGAATTTTGACTTACACTATATCAGAATATCATTATTAAGCTCAGCGATGTCAAAAATTGAGAATTGGAAACTGTTATATAATTTTCTATAACTTAAAAATAGCATCCCCTTCCGTAGGGGGGTTAAGGGTTAATCGTGCACTCGAGTGTCATCGGGGATGATAGTACAAGTTTCCGTTTACTTTCATATTTTCTTCCTCTCAACCCCTAGACGAAGGGTGCACATTCGTTCGTAGGGGGTGATCGTAGATTTAAGCAGCATGAGGAGTGTTTCTCTTCATTTCAGCATCCTCAAAAATATAGTCATTACCTATATCGGTAGTTTCCGATTATTTTTTAATATAAATCCTTTCCCACCTCTCCCTAGGGTCGTAAGTAATGTGTTACCAACAGAATGTTTGTGGCCAGATAGTCAGTCATCGCTGTGTACCAAGTTTCGTAGAAATTGCTTCAGGCAGTCGAGAGTTACAGTGCGCCATATATGTTATATACGTAAACAAATACAAATTTTGGAAAAAATAAATTTATAGATTTACATTATTGTTTTATTAATATTCCCTTTCAGTTCATAAAAAAGTTAATTTTAAAATCGTGGACATATATCATAGAAATATAAATGTTCGATCAATCTGAGTATTACCAACACCACACTTTAATAAATATCTCATGCATGGAAATAACACGTTAGCCGCAGTGAATAGTTCAGAAATTATATCCGCTCCATCATTGTGACGAAACTTCATTATTGTGAAAATGCTCAATGCTAGTTCTGTCCTACAAAACGCTCAAAACTAGTTCTGGCAAATACGCATCAGCCAAAACTAGATTTTGTCGTTTTTTTTCGACCAGTGACCGAATTCGGGTTTTGTGGGTAACATATCCATTTATTAGCTTGCTGTTAATAAGATGCGATACGGAAATTATATTGTTTTCATTTATCATTATGTATTACCACCTTGTAGTAGACCTGTTGAATACCGTATAGAACGACCTTATTTTAAAAAAACAGACATATGTTTACTTAAGAACAGAAATATAAAATAATGCAATCCCTCATTCGAATCACCATCAGGCAAAACTGGAACAACTCTAGAGCGATGGGCTCACTCCAGAAGATTTTTTTTCTCCTTTTTAAATTTATTGATAATTCTTCGATTCAGAGATTGTAATTCAGTTGTATTGTATTTTATATGATTTGTTTTATTGTACATAATTGTTTGGTTTTTAAAATTCATTCTAATACCTTAAAATTCATTTTAATACCTTAAAATGTTGTCGAAAATAAGAAATGTATTTAGATAGGGATGTAATGTTGACTATGATTTACTGATTTTTCTGTATCGCAACTGACGTGAGCCCATCGCTCCAGAGAGAACAAGTTTTGCCTCATAATGATCCGTATGAGGGATTCAGACTTTGCATTTTATTTTATTTTAATTCTGTTCTGAAGTAAATATATGTCTGTTTTTTTTTAAATAAGGCCGTTCTGTACGGTATTCGGTTTTATAGGCAGACGGAAAATATGAGTACATCTGTAGAATTGTTTATTCCGTCAAAATCTCAAACACGGCATTTAGATCTGTGTTTAGGCCATCGTCAGGTGCTTATAATAAATAAACAAAATAAATGTTCATGAAGACAAAAAAATATTAACGAACAAAAAAGTAGAATATGAAATTATAAATGTATTATTAGTAATACGTTTCAGATCGTAAATATAATATATTTAATAACAATAAATTTATTGTCAAAAAAAGCAGTACAAATTGAGGATGACCTCATTTTTCCGGAAATTTAGCGTTTTCAGTATTGTGTTTCATTATTTAAAATTGTTTAAAGTACGTCACATTTATTAAATATTCATTAACTCACTATTCAACATTTGAGGTGTAATTTATAGTTTTATCATTTCTCAAGATTTGTGGTTTTGTTATGATCATAACCATTGGAGCTGTTGGATGCTCACTTCCTATGTACTCTCATCTTGCCATAGTGCTCGCTTGATGGTTTCTTATACAAGCCTCATGTCTGCGAGAGTTATTATCTCCATATCTGGCGATTTCTCCTCTAACTGCAGCCACCACGCCTTTTCCCTGCATCTCAAGCAGATTTCTCGCGAGATTTCCGAGAGCAAAACCCCGGAACTACGTTGGCTTTTTCTTCTCCTCTTTCTTCTTCTTCTCCTCCTCCTCCGCCGTCGACCTCTTTGCTGCTGATGCCAAAAGTGCTCTAAGCGTTAGCGTCGCTCACTTGTTTTGCGTCGACTGGTGGCGCCGCCGCAGCTGTCGGTGTCAATGTCTCGCATCATTATCTCTCCACAACTTTTGTGACGTCATAGACGCATTCGCTGATATTCTTCTATGGATTATCGATTCCACGTCCATTTCACAGTGTTCTCTCGGTTTTTCTTCATCGGATGATTTTCTCACCAACCGACGTGTGAATTCTCTGTCAACCATTTTGAGATAAATACTTTTCGATAAATACTTAACTGTGAGAAAGGCATAATAAACTAACTGCATAATAAACGAATGTACTCTCCGGAAAGAAGCAAAGGACGTGATCCCATCAATTTCGATCCAGGTCCCAATGGCAGTGGGGCGTTTAATACTTATATGTACTAATGCGTTTGTTATAACTTATTTGTTTAACTTTTAATAGAATTAGTCTTAAAATGTGGAGGAGTACATTTATTATCTATCCTGTTGCCATAGATAAAAGGAAAGAGAAGCTTTTCCAATTACCACGAACGGGAAACGGTTACAAAGGGAATTTTCTGTGGACTGCGACTTCATTGTAATCTTTTATATTTTAATCATGTTTTCAATTTTTTTTTAAATTTGCTTAAAAATTGAAATTAGCTTTTAAATGTCGTCAGTTATTGAACTGTATCTTGGTACAGCGGTAATTGGTATCTGTCTATTGCGTGAAATCATTAGAAACCCAAAGATTGTATATAAATAAACGAATACCCTATAATATTACTATTTGTACGGATGCCGTAATTTGCTAAAATAAAGCATGATATGGAACATAATAGAAAAAAAGCTATTGTCTCTGAAATACAACAAGGGAATGGAAGAACAGACACAAGTTGCGAGTTATTTAATAAGGTATGAGTTGTTTTTTTTTTGTCAAGCAATTTTTTTTTTTTAATCATTTATTCGCTTTGAGAAAAACCATGGACCCCTACGGTGGCTAAGGGGTTGGCGTACTCGCCCGCCACCAAGTCACTCCGGGTTCAATATTCCGGCGGGGACAACAAAGAGAGTTTGCAGCTTTTTCACATTAACGTCCGTCTGTTCATCGTGACCTATAGTAACTTGTGAAAAGCCTCTTCATACTGTAAGATACAAGCTTTACTCAGGTGCTTGTTCATAATAAACAAGTAATTTTACTTGATGGCTGGTGTCAATTTTTTTTTTTTGAAATTATCTACCTCATACTGCTCCTAGTATGAGTAACTCTTACTGTTACTAACTACTACTACTAATCCCTCCACGTGGGCCAAGTTGTTGGTAAACCCATCTAACTACTACCATTCTACCCTCCTACCTCCTATCGCTCCATGTAGATAAGCTTCAACAGCACCAAGCTACATTTACCATTTACAAATGCTACAATATAAAAATACAGAAATTAGTGGATATTAAGAAAGAATTATAAGTAAAACAAATCCCCAAGATGACGTCGTATCCCTTCGCCATACGTCTCGTGTCGTGTTTTGCAGTGGATCTTCGTAATCCCCCCCCCCTCTGGGAGAAAAGAAGCAGATGAGCAGAGAAAGTTATGCCAAGTTTCCGGCATCCCTTCGCTGCTGTTTTGGTGATGCCACTCACGTCTACATCTCTCAACCTCTACATCATATTACACGTATGAGTCAACGATCGACGAGGTGAAAACTCAAATACTTTATACTTCCTGGAAAGGATCGCGAACCTACGTGATGACGTAAAAGTGTGGATCAATTTATTAAAATTAGATCAACGAACTCCGTGCAGTTATATATATATGACGTAGAAAATAAGTTATATATTCTATTTATTATTAATATAATTTTTGGGTTACGCTTGATAATGAGGTAATAGTGTCTTCCCAATAGCGTTACCCAAATTATGGTATCAGGACCTGAACCTCGCCATGAAACCAAAATAAATAAATAAGTATATATAGCCTTCGTGGCGACGGTGTCAGCGTAATTGCTGGACATCTCGCGTTCCATTCCCGAGTGGCTTTTCATTTCCGTGTCTCAGTTTAAATAGCTGCGGCGTATCAAAAGTTGAGACACTATGCCACTCACCACCGCAGTTGTAGCACTCCGATGCAGCAATATGGATCCTATCTAGACGCTGTTCCTCAAGCCCAGAACCTTCGAAGAATCATCTTGCCACTCCATTTCTCTCCCTTGCTC
>NNCF01133845.1:0-11285 GCA_002313205.1 Laupala kohalensis
TATTCAAGAGAAGCACCGTGAAAGAAATCACCTGACGTCTTCCTCGCTTCTCTCAGTATACCCATCTATTAACACTTGTGACCTTCAGCAGGCGACAAAGTCGCGCAGGAAGCAGCCGAGATCTCCGCTCCGCGCCCGCTAGATGTGACACCACCCATAAGATAACACAGGTCGGCGGAAAAAACTCTCCGCTCCGCAAACGCCGATGAGACATAGGCTTAAGATGAAGTGTTCACTTGGAGCACTCCATGGTCGGATGGCACGCCGGTCGTATTCTCGCCATAGGCGACACACGGAGCGTGGGCGGGGACTAGTGAAACTAAAACGTTTGTGAAATCTAAACTATTCATCCAAATTTTACGATTGAAAGGCAATTTTCATCTTTTTTAAGCTCTCAAAACAAAGAACGTATTTAATTTGATGAGAATTTTTTTTACCTAATTGAATTACCCTCTTAAATTGTGTATTTTAACGTTTATTTTTGAAAACCTTTTTTATAATTGAGGTTAACTTTTGTAGATAGACATTTGTTGTTGCGGACGTTGTTGTAGAACTCTTTGAGTCGAACATAATTCCCATTCATTGCTGTCACCTATCTCTAACCGTTTATGCAACGTATGAAAAAATATCTCTCTGAAGATTGATTTTTTCCCAATTTCATTAGCTAATATCGTAATTCCCTGTTATTTGTTGTTCCTACAGTAACTTTGGTGCGGTGCTTACCGAAGTGTTTCCACAGAGGCTATGTTAGTGCTCTTAAGCTTACTGCCAATAGACCTGGATATAGACAAGCATTACCTACGGTACAAGGTGCGATATGGTGAATAGATGCAAATAGGGACAATGGACATCCGGTATGGAGAAAAGGGATGGAATGGGAAAATTGTGTCCGAACTTGCTATATGTTGGGACATACGGTGGGGGTTAGCCTTAGAGGGACGGCATACGTACAAATTTATTCCCAGCGTGCGATACAGCTATGAGAACCGTAAGTGGTTCAAACCAACGCCACCGATGATGGAGGTTCTCAAACAGCAAGGGGATTTCAATGTTTATTGGCATCGTATAAATATGGCAGAAAGCAGCATCTGTATTTGTGGTAAAGAGGAAGATACGGTAGACCACGTTCTACATAAGTGCCCACTTTTCGGGGTGAAACGTGCGTCGTAGTTGCGGAAGCTGGCAGAGTTCGGGCTGTACAGTGACAATGATTGGTCAAAATACATAGAGAAGGAGGAACTTTACGACATATTTCATGAATATGTAATGCAGATAATGCTTGTGCGAAAATCATATACTTTTCAAAACTAAATAGTGGATTGCAACTGACTTCCCCGCGGCAGGGAACAGCAGTGCCTGGTTTACACTGAAGGCTAAACAGGAACAGCCTCATAAGTGATTGGAATCAGAGATCAACAAAACAAGGAGACGAATCATGAATCACGAACCAAGAGACTATGACAATGTAGGTATACTGAAGAATGTGGAACAGACGATACGAGGTATCAAAAAAATTAACTTTTGTTTTTTTTTCTTTGTACGAAATGTAACTAGACATAAAGAGAGTGTACTAATCCCAGGTAGTGGCCATCAGGCCGAGGAACTGGGAAAGTTTTGAATACAATGAAAATAAGTAACAAAATATACATTAAAACCTTTCGTGAGAACATGAACGGTTTACCTATGAATTAGAAAAAGAATCACGTAAATCGGATGAGTGATTGAAAAGTTTTAAGAACATTTACAGAAGTGCGATGAAGTTTTACGATGAGCATCGAAAATGAACGATAATGGGAGCGCGACTGCAGCCATCGAAGGAGAGAAGAATTTTCGTTTGCCGGCCACAACTCATCAGAAAAGCAGAGGTGCCCACCCCTCTAAACACAATGACGCAGACTCCCCCCCCAAAAAAAACACCCCCCCCTACGCTCCGACTTTCTTCCAAATCATATTCCAAAAATTAAGAAATATTTTTACAACTTTATCCCTATTATTTACCCTAAAACCATATTACAACTTCTTTACAAAACAAGTGCACATGCTTCTACTTACACTTTTAATCTATATAGTATGCAAACTAACTTTACAAAGAAAAAAAGCAGCCATTTTCATGCATCCTATATTGATGTTGACAACAGCAGTTTAATCTTTTACAATTTTTCTAGAAGTTTTGCGAGGAATCCAATATAAAACTGTTTGTCTTTTACAGGCGCGGTAAAAAATAGTTTGTACTTAGAAATATCCAGTAGACGAACCATTCCGATCGCGAAAGGTAAGGATGTTTGTGTGAGCGAAAGGTTATGTGTCAGAGGGCAATTGGGAAGGAAGAAGGGAGGTCATTGAAGGAGGAAGCCAGCCGCCTTCCGATATTTTAAAGGCTATACGGTATTACACACTTCTTATTTAAAAAACACTCGGTATCAGACACTAAAAACAAATCTTACCGTCAAAATCTCGCGATTTATTCTTGGTTAGACTGTCTCTAGATCACGTACGTATGAGAAAGTAAAAATAATGTTTATCACCAGTATCCATTTTACTGATAAGGATAAATTTAAATGAGATTACAATACAGAATTAGGTTTTAATTTACATTTCAGCAGCTGAAAATTAGAAAAGTAGAGTTGGAATTTTTAAAATTTCAAAGAACGATACTCAGTCATATTCCATATTCAGATTCATATGCACTAAACTAAGATTTCGAGGTTATTTACGTTTCATAGGATTATTTCATTGGATAAGCACTTCAGATACATATCCTCTTCCTCACTTGTAAGATATATAAAGCAAGAGAATGAGGCTATTAGCAGATCTGTCACTCGATTTTAGGAAACGTAGGCCATGAAAATCCTCAAGAAAAATGTTGCATAATTTGTAATGAGTATAGGTCTGCGTGGCTGCAAACATCCGTAAACAAAATTTACATTAAAGAGGTCAATATCAACGTACAATTCTAGAAACGACAGTTTTTCTTTCATTTCTCTTCATACCTTAAACCGCACGCAGTAACGCTCGACCAGCGCTTGACGCTTTCTCGTACTACGGCTCAGAAGATCACTACCGTTGCGCATCACTTAAGATATTTTGATTATTACATTAATTTTAAATATTTTTGGCAAAGTTCTGTCCACTTATCATATCTAAGAGTTTATGACTCTCAAGAAACGCAAAAACTATTGCCAACTGTTACGACACACCGCAAGCCCAGATACGATGTGGGTATTTTTTGGGTAGAAGTGGGATTCAACCATAAACCACAACCTTTATGGTAGAGTTCGTTGCCACCAGCTTGGTTTCCCCAAGCAATCAAACACACGTGTAATAACAATAAAATATTCCATTAATACAAGTTAAATTGAAATCTGCGTATTTACAAATTTGAACGAACTCTCAAATCATAAATACAATTTTGAATTTGTTATTACAGAGTTATTGCTATCTGAAAGCAACAATTACACACAGATATAAATACTGGTGTTATCAATTAATTCGGAAATCTACCCAGAGTATCCGAATCTCAAAAATTTACAAGTTGCTATCCCGAAATAACTAAGTTCGTTGTTCCTTGTTACGTCATTCGCGCCTAATAGCAATGTAATAGAATTACCGCAGCAATTCTCGGTGGTCTGACGACCAACGCTAACCAAGTCACATCTCAAATAACCTGGGCACTTCCTAACACTTCCGCAGAAAGTCTCAAAAGTCTCTGAGGATCTTCAATCCTCCCAATATATACAGAAGCGGAGGTCACGTGATCACGCCCTCGCTAACGCACTGAGCACTCTACATCCGCTGGAAATATTCCATTCACACTCGCCACGCGCTTCTGCAACATTCTTCTGAGGGCATTCCTACTCAATTTTCAGAAGTAGATGGAAACTGTTCAGCCTCTACACAATGAACGGGAAGGCTTAGTGGCGGGTATTTTTCCTTATTTGGCGGCGACTGGCCCGACCCTTAATCTCCTTAGGAATTTCCGGCTAGCAAAATGCTTGAAAATGTTAATATTTCAAAATCTATAGACTGCACTGGTCCTGATGTTACACCAACACAGTGAAAATTGGTTAATTCCTCACAAATCGGGTAAAGCGCTATAACTAAAACAAGCAGGTTCCCGAACGGTGATACATGAAAAAAAGACGAGATACATAATTGTGCTGCGACCTTGATCACGCGCAGTAAACTAATACACTGAAGGGGAAGCAGTAAACTAATACACTGAATCTTCAGTGCCACGCTGTTTTCTAGATCGGCCGTCTGTTGTCTAATCTTACCATTGCAAAAGAGAGGCAGATATATGTTGTCACTTCTTCGTTTACGCGAGACGATGTGGCTCCCGGTCTTTTGATAGACATGAGATGACCCCCTCCCACGCGAATCCCACGCTCGCGTTTGCTTATTCAGCGGTCTAGATCTCTGCTCGGCATGACTTTTTACGATTTTTCATCCGTTTCGAAAATGATTTTAATTATTTATCATGTTTATTAAGTTTAAAAATTATTACATTGTTTTGATTTTTATATGCTTTTTTAAGTATATATGATTTAACTATTAAATGTTCTAAACTTCCAAAAATCTCAATTTTTCGAAACTCCCCCCCAAAAAAAATTCAATGACGCAGTTTGCGTCATGACCTCCCCCTCTTGTGGGTACCCCTGGAAAAAGGTATGGGTCTATCATTTATAGCACTTGCATACTCAATACCAGCCCACTTTTTTAGAAAAATAATTTACGATTGTTTTCGAAATTATGTTTTCTTTGTTGCAGGAATAGGAGTCACAAATAAAATTGTTCCAAACTCTGTGTTAAAAGTAAAATAAATTGCGTTTACAGAATGAAAAATGGATCATTCGTTCCACAGGTATTTGAGAAGAATTTTTATTTTAAAGCGCAACGTGATGGCCGTTTTCATAACTAAATTCGGTACATTTTGCCTTAACCTATAGCCTTAAAATATCGGAAGGTAGCTGGCTACCTCACTCACTCTGTCACCATTTCTTCGCTCCGAGACATCTTGACCTAGAGATACTTCCTGACATATCAACTTTCGCGCAAACTAACATCCTTGCCCTTCACAGTCGGAATGATTCACCTACTGGATCATTCTTAATGCAAACAATTATTTTTTTACCGCGCAAGTAAAATACAAAAGAAAAGTTTAATTTTAGTTTCTGTATAAAATTTCAAGAAAAAAATGATAGCAAACAACCAGTTTCATGCAATCCATTTCCCTTTATTTTATACGGAGAAGATTAAACTGCTGTTAACATCAACGAAGAATGCATGAAAATGATTGCTTTTTTCGTTGTAATGTTAGTTTTGCGTTAGATAAGGGTCTTAAAAGTATATGAGAAAGCATGTGCATTGGTTTTGCACACTGGAGTTAGGATAAATAGAAGAGATTAAGTTGTAAAATATTTCTAAATTTGGAATGTGATTTGGAAGTGTGTCAAAACGGAGAGGGGGTATTTTGGGGGTCTCGTAAATTGGGGGGGGGGGGGATCTGTATCATAGGGTTTTGGGGGGAACACCCCTGAATTTAGTGTCAACAAGCACAACCGTTTCATTAATATAAAGGCAAGGAAGAGGTGGAATAATCAAATTTAATTTCTTTAAAAATCGATATAGCAAAGGTCAAGCATACTTATAAGCGTACGAGCAATATTTGTAAACCAGTTGTAGAATCGCTTTCTCAATACTGTGGCAGAACGAATCTTTTACGTGTTATGAATTTAATAAAAGTCTAGAACTTACAACTTTGATCTTTAAGGCGCCTCGGCTAATTAATCTCAGGGTTCCACAAATTTCTAGGGTTCGCATTTTTTTATGACGGGAAAGACCATACTAGGGTTCCACTACAGGAAAACGCTATTGACAAATTGAAATCCATTAAATTTAATTAACATGAATCACATACAACAAGAAAAACCTTCATGCTATCCCCCAAAAGAAACACACATAACTGGTAACCTATGTAAACATGAAATACACCAGTATTTCCGCCGAATTCGGCTTCTCAACGACAAACATAAATTTTAAACAAATTGAACATCTTGAATAAACATTAAGATAATCTCTCCTTTGACAAATAAAACAAACACTGAATTTACAATAATTCTTGCTTCTTGAAATGCAATTACATTGATATTGTATTTAAAATATATAATTAAGTGGAGTTTATTCTTGCTAATTGGGCCTTCTTCATTAATCATAAAATTCAAAGTTCTGAGCCCCTCTGAACAATAAGACCCGGACTCGTCTTCTCGCAATAGCGCATGACGATATGTGTCGGATGCCACCAGCAATCGTAAAATACCTCAACCAGTGCAGTGCTGAGTCGAGGGTGCGTCAACCGCACAAGAAGCCGGCCTGGCCTCGACCTCAGAACGACTTCCGGTTAATGACGTCACTAGCGCCAGCAAACCTGGTGGTACCTTCCTCCCGCAAGCTATGCTGCCTGGATGCCCTCAAGGGCGGCGTAGACCCAAACCATCATGGTTCAATTTCAAAGGCGGTCCCTCGATTCTCGGAAGCGCCCGCCGAATGGACATATTTTTCGTACGAGTTTTGTCGCGTCTCGGATTTAGGATTTGCTGCCGTAAATGCTAGCCAAAGACTGATGAATTAGTTCCGGAAATTAGCGAACTCGGAAATCTCATCGGACATCATGAGCTAATCAGATAACTTCGAAAATAAGACTGAGTCGTGGCTCTGCTCACAAAAAAGTCTACAAGTCTTCACTNCGTCTTCACTTCGCGCAAAAAATCTCGTGTCTCTGGTCTCGTTTCTCTGATCTCGTCTCTCTGATCTGATACAACAAGGTTCAAGATACAACAACAAGAAGCAGACTGCAACATGAAGGCAAAATTTTCATTTGCCATTCCTTAAATGGACTTCATCCCTTCCTACACCTCTTTTTCCACTTCCAAGATCTCTCAATTTTGAACTTCACGTGACGAAAAACTTCCAATGCCACAACTGTTCCCCCTCCTGTGCCTAAATTCTGAATGGGAATTTTGCGTAATTTTGAACTATTTCTAACCGCTCTTTTTCAACGTTTTTTTCCTGACAAATCACCACTTGCTACTTCCCCACTGCGTCCTTGGTTATACGGCCGGGGTGGGTCGTTTTTAACCACTCCCTCGCTTACTTGCAATTTCTAAACAGCCATAAACTTTCTCTTCAACAAAGAGCTCACCGCGGGTTACTGCGCCCCCGCCAGATGTGAATGTTTTCTTTGTCACATTTCTCAACGGTGGACTTTTAAATTTTTAGAGAGTAGGAAGACTTTCCGCCCCCGCTCCATCGCTCGTTCTTCGAATTTAAAACGCCCGAACGGGATGATTTCTTCTTTTTAATTACGAAATTATCAAATCTCACAATACATGTACGTATAAAATTTCGACGAATGACGTACGAAACACTTTTCTGGCCTGACCATTTTATTATCGAAATCATTTGAAATATCTGGTATAGTACAAACATGATTAAATTATTATTAAAAGAAAATTGAGAAATTCGAACGAAAATGATTCTTCGTTATAGAACTACTAATTGATATTTAAAAGTAATTTAAATAGAAGAAAATTATTTCAAAGAATCTAAGTCAGTGGGATTTCAAAGAATCTAAGTCAAACAATTCCCTTCGGCAAACACCAATTCATTTCATAATTGAATTATCTTACATAACCGGAACAAGTAGTGAAAATACTGTATTAATTTGCAGACTAAAACATCCTATTTTCTACTTCTTTCATACAGCTATATTTTTTCCACAAACATTTCTATACGAAATGCATACTAAATAAATGATGCAACATTTTGTTATGCACTTCCGTAGTATTACGTTCATGTTTGTTTAAACTCATACATCATTCTTTTAAAATATTTTTTATATCATTTATACACGTCATGAGTAATTATAAATCCATGGTGACGATCTGTCATATGGCTCACCAGAAAGTCTTGAACTACAGTATTCGACACTACCCCAAATTCAACTGATGAAAATGTGAACGCTATTAATTTAACGTCAGTTAAACTTTGACACGTTGTTTGTACTGTGTTAAGCGTTTACAAACAAAACTCGCGCACAGTGAATTAACCACACCAAAATCACAAACTGGTCTCCTTGACGGCGATCGCAAATGAACCTACGCAGTAGTACTGAGCGTATCTTTAATGAAATCAATATCAAAATTACCCTCCTGTTTTAAGTTTCTAATAATTTTTGTACGTACCAAAGAAAAATATATTTTATTGTGGAAATTACATGGCATGATTTTAAAAAATGCACGTTTCTACAAAAAATGCTCTCACCAAGTCGTCCGTCCACAGGTGTACAGCAATAACCAGCATACGCATGACCAAGATATTTCCAGAACACTGAGAGAAGTGGGAATCTTAAGGTTAAATGTCCCGTTAGTCTTGTGTAAATTCAAATCAATAGATGCAACACTTATAGGGCTAAATTTATTGCTGCCATATCTCTATAATAGGATCATATATTTCAATTCTGAAAGCTGATTTGTTTGTATTGAATGAGCAGAATTGGAAAAAAATTGATAATGTATTTCTTTTCATTACAGTTTGCCACATTTAGTAAATGTATCTTGAAGTTAAAAGCTTTTTTGATAAAGTCCGCATATATGTATGTAAAAGTGAACACTAAACTTAAATAGGAATATCCATTGGTCAAGTAATAACGCTGTAAAACGAAAATTTGGACATGGTGAATTCACGTGCAGGTTTTCAGCAGGGATTCAGTCCGCCACTCATGTCCTCTGTGTGGTGTGGTGGTAAGGGGCGGGCGGAAGGCGGTCACTCGGTCTGTCTGACAGAGTCGGCACATGTCGGCGCTGAGCATCGAAAGACAAACTTCTCCTCAGACGTCTCCTTTCCGCATTGAAGATAATTCATACTACGAGTGGATGCATACTTATAAAGCCCGCTTTACACGGTCCATTTTACAGACAATTCGCGTGCTGTTGCTGTACAAGAAATGGGTGTGAAATGGATGACATCACGCTTGACGTCATCTGAGAGTAAAGAAAATGGACGTTCCGAAATGAGCGTTTTATACGAGACAGGACGAGAAATAGATGTTGCTAGGATGAGTTGTCTCTCAATGCCACGGGGAGCGCTAAAAAACAGCTTACCTCAACTGTGTTTCCATTTCACTGGGTATGTAAACAGGCAACATTGAAGAACGAATGGTTGATTTAATACAATATTTTGTTCTCTATGATTGATTTAGGAACTTCTACTAACAAGAAAACACCGCAACAACAAAAAACACAACTATTTTAACCTTGCAACCCACTCGAGATAACACAGATACCGCAACTTGTAAGCAGAAATGCCGCTAGGAGTGTGCTAGTCAATTTGTACGAGTGAAAAATAGAGCATGCTTGAAAATTTCCATTCATTGTGCATCTTGTCTGGTGTGTATTCCGGGAAACAGTACGTAAAATAGAACGTGTAAAGCGAGCTTACGAGTGCGTATCTACACAAGATGTATCATACATCACGTCGTCATGTATTTAATACATCACTTCGGATGTACTCAATACAGGCAGAAGAGTGCACAAATTAACACAAAAAAGACAATATACTTGAAATATGATATAATAAAATGTGTATTATAAGGAAAATATTACACACTCTTAATTTTGTTTCAATTTTGAAATTTTAAAAAATGGAATAGATTGCAACTATCTTGAGGTGGCATGGCCGCTTTTCGATTTTTTTTTTTTTTTTGGGGGGGGNATGAACTGTTTTCTGTCACATATAATAATATTGTAATAATGATAACAAACATTCGATTTCTTACCGTTTTTGGGGAAAGGTGAAGTTTAAAGTTCTGTTGTAGGGAATACTATGTTTTTTGTTTTCTTACCATGCATGTTAAGAACAAAAGTGAATATTTGTTGAGCATATTAGATCATTGTTAATTAATGACGAACAGTTTAGTTACTTCTATTGCATTAAACGTGGTGAAATAAATAATGATTTGAGTTCATTTCAACGTAATGGGATGAATTGTTCTCGAAGATGTGAACAATAATGGATGTTCACAGTAAAGAAGGGCGTGCGACAGCTGAACACGAAGAACTGAGGGGATGGATCCGGGGAAGTACATCGAGTAACATAAGAAAAATTTACTCAATGAAAGACTTCGTTATGGTGTGGATTAGAGTGTTAATATTTTTTTTATTTTGACTACCTGAAAAAGGATATTTTTTATTTACAGCCTTTCTTTATTTGGCAAGTCAAAAATGTTTGCTTGGTATGGAGCACCTCTACCTAGTTCAGTCAAAGTAAAGCAAATACGGAAAAAAAATTAGAACAAAAGATTTTCTTGTGCAATTTCTTGGACACTGGGAGAAACTCCACATTCGAAGTATTTACAAACAAATACAAAATCAAATATTTACCAACAAATACAAATTTTTTTAACCTTGCAAAATTACCAATATATTCCAAAATGGTTATTATTATACAATAATCGTCACCAATTCTTTATACATACTAATATAACTTATAAATTGATCATACACCGAAATTTTTTTTCCAAAAATGAGAATTGCAATGCAGGGGTTCAATTCAAGATAGGTAAATTAACCTAAAGATTTGAAATTACTATAACACCGGACCAGTTGAAGGTAATGTTGTAAATATGCATAAAAATTTAAAGTAAAATTCGTGTTCCATAAGTTTTCTCGGGTAATATTTTCTGTAAAACGTGGGACTGATGTGTTAGAAATACAAATTTGACAAAAAGATACGTGAACAATATTTTCCCCCTAAATTAACGATTTTTGTGGGCTGATATCTCGAAAACTATGAAGAATTCAGAAAAAATGTAGAGAAACAGTATTGCAGAAAAAAATATAAGCATTAATTTTGCTATGAGTAACGTTTCTCGTGCGACCGACCGTTTTCGAAGTGTTATAGAAATCTCTTAGATTGCGGTGAACCTCACCGCCAGGTAACAGATTAAACATGTTACGTCGAATGAAAATGGGAGACGGGACCGGGGATCGAACCCGGGACCTTGAGCTTTGCGCGCTCATGCGCCTACCGACTGCGCCATCCCGCTCGCTACCCGTGCCCGTCTACCATTCTCATTCAACTTGTGAAACCCAAAGACCTCTGAGGTGGCCTCGTAGAGACTAGATTCCTCATCTGAGGCGACTCCCTTAGGAAGTACTTTATTTGGGTAGTATTTTCCATTTCTGGTTCACAAACATAGAAATCTCTTAGATTGCGGTGAACCTCACCGC
>NNCF01133845.1:11361-76000 GCA_002313205.1 Laupala kohalensis
TCTAAGAGATTTCTATGTTTGTGAACCAGAAATGGAAAATACTACCCAAATAAAGTACTTCCTAAGGGAGTCGCCTCAGATGAGGAATCTAGTCTCTACGAGACCACCTCAGAGGTCTTTGGGTTTCACAAGTTGAATGAGAATGGTAGACGGGCACGGGTAGCGAGCGGGATGGCGCAGTCGGTAGGCGCATGAGCGCGCAAAGCTCAAGGTCCCAGGTTCGATCCCCGGTCCCGTCTCCCATTTTCATTCGACGTAACATCGAAGTGTTAGCAAAAAAACGAAAAACTGAACCGTTCAATCCCCTTTCAACCCCTAAGCGGCACTACTAGAACCGGATACTAGTAGTATGATTACCTCGTAACTACTCCGAATGCTTTATTGAAGGAAAAAAATCCATTTTCATGTCCTTCGTTAACTGGACTAGAATGTTAAACTCGTGGAAACGATTCCTGCTCTACCACGTCCACGTTTCTTCAACTATTTAAATCAATTCAAAACCCAAAAAAATAGCACATGATATTAAAGCTAAGATGTCGCGTTACAAGTTTTGTAGTATTGCGATTTGAACCATTGTTCATAAAGTATAGGCATTTGAAAGGAAACCAAGTACGTTGAATCGACATTCTTGAGCCTTAAATGCTAATTTACC
This sequence comes from Laupala kohalensis, assembly GCA_002313205.1. NCBI lineage: Eukaryota > Metazoa > Arthropoda > Insecta > Orthoptera > Trigonidiidae > Laupala > Laupala kohalensis. The sequence goes on from NNCF01133845.1 coordinate 12,014, forward strand.
TAAAATCGGTAAGAGGCGCGGATAACTCTTACTGGAAATAAATTGAAGCTTCAAAAGAAAAAAAATGAAAAAAAATAGCGATGTGGCATGATTATAACGGAGATAAAACTGTTAGAAGCTTAACCTCAAATTTCAGAATTTTCCGTCAAATATTTCCATGTTGTGAAATTCGGATCGATGGGGAACATTCAGGATTAATACTCTTTGTGTGTGCAACAAATTGCAAAAGACAAACCTTTGATCCTAATTTTTTCCATATTATCGCTTTTTTGTGTCTTTTTTTTTTACTTTTTATCGCCGGGTGGCACGCCGATCATATGCTTGCCCGAAATCACACACGGCGTGTCAGCGGTGGCGGGGGTTCGTGAAACGAATACACTAGTAAAATCTAAACTATTCGTCAAAAGTTTACGATTTAACGACAGTATTCATCTTTTTTAAATGCACAAAAAAAGAACGCGTTTAATTTGACGTCAATTTATTTTCACCTACTTGAATTACCCTCTTAAGTTCAAGTATTTTAACACAACTATTTTTAAAAACTTTTTTGCGGTAATTTAGGTTAATCTTTCTAGATAGACATGTGCTGTCGGTGACTTTTATGTAAAACTCTTTAAGATGAACAATATTGTAACTGCGTATGCAAAAGTCTCTCTCCGAAGATGGATCTTTTTTCCGACTTCATTCACTAACATTGTCATTGTATATTATTTGTTATCCATAACGTAACAAAATATATACGTAAACTTTTCCTGAGAACATATATGTGAATTAAAAAAAGAATCATACAATTCGGATGAATGGTTCAAAAGTTTTAACAATATTGACAGAAGTGCGTTGAATTTTTTATGTTGGGCAGTGAAAATGAACGGTGCAAAGCTGCATCAGCCAATCATATTGTTGACCTATTAATACATCACAAAGTGAAAATGAAATAAACGATCATTCCCGACGACTTAAAGACATGGCAACAATTACAGTCGTTATCGCTTCATATGCAAGTAAGTTGACTATCCTGACTGAGCAACAAAATATTTATCCAACATCAAGGAAACCAAGTTTCCGAATTAAATCTTTGATGACAATAATCATTTTGTGAATTAAACAATATTATTTACAAAATTGACTCACGCAACAATTTCGCTTAAACAGCGTTTCTTTATTCAAACAATTTCTGTTATTGTTTGAATTACGGATTACCATCATTACCATTGTTTCAAAGTTCTTGAATAACATATTATAATTACAATATTCCTACTATTGTTTGAATCAACGTCTTGTTTTGTCCATTACTGAAAAAAAAGAACGTAGGGAAACTAGCGAGAGGTTCATCAAAGAGTGAGGAAGCAATAAGAGGAGCGGGTAAGTAGTGAAATAAATGTCTTCGGTGTTCGAGGGAGGGGTGAAGGGGGATCACCGAGGTTGCTGGGAGCGATGAAAAGCGACAGCGTACATAAGTACGTACCACGTTTTCTTCCCAAATTTTTATTTGCCGAATTCAATTTTTGAGAAAACGTTATGGGTCTATCATCTGTAGCACTTGAATACTCAGCTCTAGGGAGTATCCAAGTCCACTAAGCCCACTTTTATAGCAAAATAATTTCTGGTGGTATTAAAAATTCTATTTTCTTTGTTGAATCAAATATGAGTTGCAGATGAAATTGTTTCAAATTCTGTACTTAAAACAAAAACAGTTCGTTTACAGAATGAAAATTTACAGTGCGTTTACAGAGTGATCATTGGTTCCACAGATATTTGAGCAGAAAAATTTTGATTTTTTTTGTTTAAATTTGTTTAAATAAATATTGTATTCAAGCATATTGCCGCAAATAGGTCCTCCGTAAAAAATCGTATTAAAAACAAAAGAAAATAATACTTTACAAAGTAAAGTAATATCATTGGTAAAATATTAGCTGTGTGTGTTTCAACTCAAAAAAATTTATTCTAAAATTTTCATCACAATACATTCAGTGACATATTCAAACAGAAAAATCTCGTAAGTGGTGTATACACATGCGGTAGACAGTACAATCGTGTACACTGGGTTGCATATTGTCTTATCCTCGTGTTTTCCTGTACTTTTAGGTTGGGCCATCAAAAAAAAAAAAACGTAATGAAAATGTTACACAACATTAAAAAATTTGAAAGGTGTCTACAAACAACATTTTGCGATTGTCATAACTTAACTTATAAAATAAAGAAATTTTAAATATATTCGGATTTTCACAGATCCGGCAGAATACTTGGATAATATATTTCTCAAAAGCAACAAAAAGCACGATTTGAGATTTTTTTGAAAGTTTCGACGTTGACAGGAGTATATAGGGACCTGGTACCCAAACAACGTGAACGGGTATTTCTATACATATCTCAAGCTAACGCCGTGAGGTCCTCTCCTGTAGGATTTGCGAGAATAATAAGAGAACAGACAAAACAATTTAAAAACTATGAGTGATATGAAATTTTATAAATTAATACATAAAACCATTAATGTTGCAGAGATTCATTTATGTATTCATAAAAATAGTAAATAATACTTATATTCATTCATGTTAGGTGTTTGTTTTAGAAATACTTCAAAACCAGGTATTCGATACCTATAGTTTTGCGGAAAACATGCAAATACGAATAACCCAATGTTGCAACATTAACACGATTTTTAGAAAAGAATTGTAAACGGTCAACTTAGGTGGCGAAAAATAACGATTGTGTCTACCTCATAGAAAAGGACGTAACACTTTGGCAAGACGCGCGAGAAGATAACGCCGCAACCACATCTAACATCTAGCAATTTACCGAACGTAGGGCAAGTTATGATGCCACGGATGAGTCCAACAAGAAAGAAACTTAATTTATCCTTTCGTTTCCTTAGCTAGAGTAATGTACAGTTTGCACTTTGCAATCTGCATAACCTTAGATATTTCCAGTTTACGTAAATGATTTTCCAAATCAAATTAGCAGGTACATATAAAATAATTTTGGCCATCTTCAACCTAAATTGTAGGGTGGTCACCCGAACCCCTACATACTACCTACACCCCCCTCCCGCTCAGTGCACCATTTACTCCACTGCCTAACAGAGGAGAGAGCAAAATCTTTTTCTTAAAACAAGTTTTTCTGTCATATTTCAGGTCCATAGCCGCCCAAGATGTGCAGATTTTAAAAGAAGTCACATTTTTGGAGTAGTTTTACTTTTGTAGGTGTTGTGCTACCAGATTGACACTTCTAGCGACACAAGAGCATATACACGCTGGAGATATTTGCAAGTATTTTCCACCGTGGCATTCCAATTACATGTACTTGTTATTATATTTCTCTCTCCCACACGAAAAGTCGACATACGCAGTTTTCAGTGAATAATGAAAGAGAGTTATTAATCATAGAGTGCGTAGCTTGAGTCACGGACGAGCAACAGAAGGGCTAATGACGCCACCAACACAAACATTTTAATGGACCTTTTCATAGCTCGCAAGGCTCCATCAATGTCACTGCTGCATTCCCTGCGGTTCAAAATGAATAAATATATATAACACCGTGAACTATAACCGTCATTAGCTTTACAAAAACCTTCGAATGTCCGTACGAGTCACGAACCTGGCACCACACTGTAACACAGGCGAAGAAAAAGACGAAATGTTATGACAATTTCAAACCATTATATAGGAAGCTCGATTATCCACGGACACAGTTGTATGCACATAGCGAAAGCTATTCAATTTGATAACATCATAACATGTAGACAGCACATTACTGTATTATTAATATTTCATGCAACAATTTTGACAAAAATGCATAAATTCCATTTTTACTTTCCAACAAAAAAAACACGAGGAAAATGGGGAATACAACTAAAAAAGCTAAAGGCAAATACGAAACGTACTATGAGCTACTTTGTAGCACCACTACGATGAACTAGGAAAGGATGTTATTTCATCTTTCCTGCAGATATTATAGAATTAATTATTGTGTTTCCGCAACAAACAACCAAGCATATTTAAGTTATAATTGCGAGAGCTTTCTTTAAGTTCAGAGGAAAGCGTTTTGCTGACGTTACCTTTCGTTTACTCTAAAGGAGAGTAGTAGTTAGGCAGACAGTGACATTGTTTTGTCGTTCTCCTGTTGCGTCAACAGGTGTCCTTAGTTCCCCATCGCGCGTTGAATGTCAGAGTAGCTTACTTTTCTCTTCTCCTCATTTTCTCTCAGCGTCGTGTTCATTTCTCCCAACATTCTCTACATTTTTAACACGTTCCCACAAATGGATGCCGCTGCCGCCGGCAGCCTCACTACGCCCTCCGCAGACGCCTTGTTTACGTGCTCGGATAAGCCCGTTGTCCTTTCCGCGGGGTGTATTCCTTTGAGCACGCACAGGGGACAGTGGTCGAGAAGAGACCGCGCCACATCCCTCTCCGATATCCGGCATTAAAATTTATTCCGTGTTTAATTAAAACTTGCAGTTCTTCATGTCCCGATGACGGAAACTTCACCGTCACACAGGTAAGCTGGCCTCCTCGTAAACGCCCATGGTAAACAGGCAGCTCGTGTTGCTGCCGGCGCTGTGTTGCGTCGTTTAGCATTTCGGAGCCGGTGTGTTCGGCTGGTTCCAATATATTCCGGAAAAGAGGAGCGGCGAGGATTGCGTGGCGCGAATGACGTTCTCGGCTTTCGTCGAATCTGAATCGAGCGGAAGGATGAAGGTGCGGGGAAGCAGGAACTCATCACCCTCCGGTTGTCGAGAAGTTAGCGACGCTCCAAAAATGAAAGGATGCAGATGAAAATCATCACTACCTCAAAGTTATACAACAAGAAAAATCGATTATTAAACATTTTTACCCTGGGATTAAAGCGTACCTCTCACAAACATCCATTCTATATTCTCTATAGCTTGGAAAACTAATACGAATTCCAAGAAATTCGCTTTTTCATTAAGGTACCATACTCAATAAATTACTTTTAGTATTCATTCATTTTATGTAATCTGATGATTCCGCCAATTGAATTTACACATGAACTAGAACAAAAGACATAACTCCATTGCATCACTGTAAATACAGTACAAAACGACGGGAAGTTAAGGACTCTAATGACCTAGACGTTGGCGAGCCCTAAAGTCCCAATTAAAAAAACAAAAAGTTAATAGATTTAATAATCAAAATGTGTCATTAAAGCTGATAGAAATCGAATCCGTTCAGTAAAAAAAGTACATACTGAAGCACAAATAAAAATATGGAAAAAAGTATGGAATATGGTTCAATCAAGCGATCAAAAACTGAACATCAATTTGGAGATCTCAAAAAATGCAATTTCTCCTACCATCTCTGCGGTGACAGAACAACCCCGTTTTTGTCTGAAGCTGAGGAAAGGTTTTAAGTACGCAGTAGAGCACTCACCTAATTTCACCCCTAAATTCGACTCTTAAACTTATTTCCACAGACCGTCGAAATAAACCGACAAAAATATTAATATTCAAACATTATTTTTTATTATTTTTTTGTTAGAAAATGTTTAAACACAAATCTTTAAAAATCATAAGGAATCATTAATAAAAATTCAAAAATATAATAATATTTATTATCTAAAACTGTACTAAGTAATTGAAACTACGCTTGTACTAAGTAATTAAAAATTGCTCAATACTTACAAAATAAAATTGAAAATCTGTTATGAATTGTTGAAACAAAAAAATTCGAATTTAAAAGTAAGTTGAAATAATGATGAGCAATAACTGTTATAAATGACCAACACTTAAACTTATTAATGTTAACATAAGTTTAAAATAATAGTTACTAAATAACAGTAAATCGCGAAATGTGCTGCAAACAATCCATTGTTGAAAGTACATACTTATAATTTATTACAATCTATCAATATGTAAAAAGACGAAATACCACTACTGACTAATTACGAAATCTCCGAAACCACAAAGTCTTAAAACTTGATATTTGGTAGATAGATTCTCTTAGTGTGTAGACATCGCTAAGAAAGGATTTTACAAAACTCCACCCCAAACGGGGTGGAATGGTTGGAATGTTTTATGAATGTATCCCACCATAACTCGAAGAATGCATGGAGCAATTCCAACCACTTGATACATAAAATGACTGACTACATAACAACAATCAGTGTGGCACGATAGGTGTCCCACTAGTTGTCTAAGGAACACAAAAATATCCGAATGGGTCTGTCCTTGCAGCACCTCGGTACACTGAGGAAGGAGAGGTCCTCATGGCACGAATGGTTACGGGAGACGAGTTTTCGGTTCACCACTTTCAACCCGAATCCAAACGATCTTCCATGGAATGGCTACATTTCGCCTTTCCCCCCCCCCAAAAAAAAAGAAAGGTCTAGTTATGATCACCGTGTTTTCGGACATACAAGGGGTCGTACTGCAGAATTTCCATCTACACGGTGAGTGTGAATACCGCATCCTACTGCACCACTCTGCAGGAACTCTGACAGGCCATTCGCCGCAAGCGACCTGAACTCCTGACAAAGGGAGTGATTCTTCTGAATGACAATGCCCGCGCCCACACAGCAAGACCAACGCAGGAGCTGTTACGAACATTTCGTTGAGAACGTTTCGATCATCCACAGTACAGTACCAACTTAGCCCCGAGTGATTTTCATCTCTTTGGGTACCTAAAAATCATTTGGGTGTCCGTCATTTAATAATAATATTTTTTTTTGTCAAAAAAGCAGTACAATCTGCGTATGAACACGTGGAGGGCAATAAATTAATTATGGAACTGATGATGCCGTTATCCAAGAGTTTACTCGTTGGCAGCGACAGCAACCAAAGGACTTCTTCGCCGCCGGCTTACAAGAACTTGTAAAGTGATGGGATAAGTGTCTGAATGTACAGGATGATTAGGTCGAAAACTGAAACAAATGTCAGGAAATTACTTTGATTATTATTACCTATATCCAGTATTGCGACGTATTTATTGACTTACCTACGTACATGAAAACGCACTTGAGATATTGATACATGAAAATTAGGCCACTATCGTAAAATTTAAAAAACTTGCGAGAAATAGACACTCCTACAAAACGGACGTGGTATACACTCTCTTTATACATATTAAAGTCAGATAGCGGTAATGTTATAAGGACTATCTAGAACAGTTATCATCATATAATGAAAACTCTTATAAATACGATGTTTTGTCTTGGAGACATGATATCCCTCTGCAAAGAGGTAGTTGAAGATAGTTATATTTTCTTTTAATGTCATGTCGAAACAATACTTGAAATTTGAATTCTGAGTACTGAAAGCCATTTCTTATTTAGCTCTGACGTAGCTAGCTCGTAACTTAACGAAAAAACCACACCATAGGAGATTCCAATACAAGAACAAAGCTTCCAGCTGTTTGTCGAAGTATCCAGTTGGACGTATGTTGAAACACCTTTAGAGCATGATATTTGGAAAAGGAACACAGTTGGATTCGATATCCCATAATCGGGGTTACGGGGAAAATGTTCATGTATAATTGTTAAGATAATTCTGAAGATGAGTAAGATGAGTTGGTTGTAAAAAAAATTATTTGCGACGATTATAACTGTTGTCATAATCAATAAACATGGTAACATATAAATACTAACACAAACTCGAAATGTGTCCATAGAGCACTAAAAAAACACGATAATACAAATGAGAAAATACGCGCAGTTTTCATTACCGATTTCTCATTACTACGAGGGAGAGTCAAATAAAAACTATAAAGAAAGTAATGAAAAATCGAAATAGAGCGCCAGTGACCTACAAATCGGTACGCATGTTCCCTCCCGGGAACCGAATATCCCCAATCGTGAGTTGGCAGCCCAAGAGACAAAGTTTGGTCACTGATTCTGTTTGATTTCATTGTTCAACTTACATAGAAAGAAATAACTCAATATGATCAACACATCATTATAACACTATGAACCTATGATATGTCACATTCGGTTATGTACATATTTGAAAGAAGGTTTCTTTCAAATGCACTTGTTGTAAGAAGTTACTTATACTAAATTGAAAAATTTATTCTATGGGATAGCTCTTATGAACATGAGATAAATTGGTCATTTCGCATATTTTAGAGTAAATTCTTATAATAAACTTGATCTGAATGTCGAGAGGAGACTCTGGGCTCTTGGTTTCTTTCGTCGAAGTATTGTGAAGCTTATTGATAGTTACCCAGTTGAAACTCTCAACTGTAAATAGAAACTCACATGATACGTTTTAACAATTTTTACCAAGATATATGAAACCCCTTATGAAACAGTTCATAAATTCTGACGTATTGAATTAATTTAACGTGATAAAACAAATAAGGTTCTTAATATTCCATACTTCTTGATACTTATGTTTAAAGTAGATGGACAAAAATTGCGAATGAGCATTAAAGTACTGAGTGAAAATAACGTATACTCCTTAACATTTTCGTCTGACGCATGAAGCCATGTTTGCCGGACTTCCTAATTTCATATTTTTTAGTGGTCGCCGTTATAATTTCTCTGTTCATCCCTCAGGTCAGAGAGGATCATAAAAACGCCACGCTCAGCAAATCGTGGTGTCGGGTGAAGAAACCTAATGATGACCATGTTTTGCAATAGTCGAAAGTAGACGAGAAGAGAAAGGAAGGTGAACGGTCAGAGATGTCACAGGTGTCGATGAATACGAAGAGTCGACTCTTTATGCTGATCCGCTTCTCCACATGATAAATCGATAGAACCGCGAGTAAGCCTCAATTCTCCCAGATCCCTAATACTTGGAGTAACAGAAATTCCACAAATAAAGTCACTAGCGAATATTGTAGAAGAACGTGAAACAAAGAGGTGTGTAGTGCCGAACTTGGTTGAGACGGCAATATCCTGTAATTTTTTATGCAAAAAACTGAGTGTTAAAGTGAAATGACGCTTTATCTGGGTAGATTAGACATAAAATATTTATAAAAATTATACTTCATTCCTCTTAAACTTGCACAAACTACACAATCATGATAGAGTTATCCCAGATGACGTACTATTCGTAAACAAGCTCCCCTTCAACAATCAAAGCATTGCAGAAGCGTTGCTACCATATGCTCCCGTTCCACTACACCCATGATTATACCTTGAAATGTGTAAATTTGTAAACATGATATTCATTAATCTTCTAGACCAGCGCAGTCCAACTTATGTTAGCCCGTGAGCCATTTTCATTCTCTCGCTAGCCGACGCAGGGTGCACATCGCTCCGGTGCTCTCTTCACGAACAGTGCGCGCGCTTATCTATCCTCAGTGTCTCTTATCAGTACGACCGATTTTATCAGTGCAGCAAAGCCTGTTAATGTAATTTGCGTGTTGTGAGCCGACTACTATACCGCATAAATATTGTTTTTGGAAAAGAAGGTTTTCTACTGACGAAAACTAGCGTCAAGCAGGAAAACGGGACTGGCAACGTGTCGCTTCCGGACGGAATTTCAACGGCCCTCGGAGTACTACAACAGCACCACACTTCGCCCCCGGCTCTTCTACAATCTACACAGCAGCAGCATCCTATCAGGTTTTTCACCGTCGCAGTGCGCCGTGAACGTCAGAATACTCACTCAAAGTAGATACAGTGTTAGTAATACTGATCCCTCCTCCAATATCGGCCACCCAGTTAAACGTCGACGCACTCACTCTGAAACAACATCTCAATCCGTAGTATATAACATCCCAACTAGAAACTCATTTAGAAACCTACCCATTGATGATGATATGCCTCAAGCTGTTAGCATTCAAAATATTGAAACTACTAGTTAATATTCCCCCAATATCTAATCATGAAAATCCAAACCATGCAGAACTTGTAAAAAACTTAAAAGAAATTTTGCTACACGAAGATTTCCGTACAAAAATGCAAGTGAAAACGATTAATGATTTCTCCTCTCTCCGAAACAGTTTTCGTGAGAACAATATTCTCTATCATACTTACAACGACCCCACAAAATGCACCATAAATATCATAAGAAATGTACCAACATCGTACTCCACAAACGAAATTCAAGAAGAATTGTCAAAAATGAACTGCCCAGTCATTACAGTCATTTGAATAACCGATGTGAACAAACAACCTGGGCCTCATTGCACTATAACGCTCATCAAATCACATGTTGCGCAAAATATTTATGAACTACAGTACTTATTCAATGCTGTTGTCGAGGTCGAAGAAAGACGTCAGCGTCCCGGACCTGTCAGATGCAGTAATGTCAAAATTACGGGCATACCAAAGAAAAACTGTGGACTACCAAATCGTTGTGGTCGGTGTGCCTCCGAAAACCACACAACATCGGAGTGTACTATGCAAAATCTTGCGTGCGCCAATTGTAAGGCTCATGCGTCATCCAGTCGCGACTGTTCGTATTACAAAAATATTATACATAAGAAAGGAATACCAAACAGACCGAGCCAAAATAACAGTCATTCTACCAATTTTGCCACTAACCATAATCCTCCCCCAAACCCTTCTTCACCTCCAAACATACGCCCTGGAACATCCAACTCACATCCACAACCTTCATCCTCTCAAACACTCTACTCCGACAAAGTAAAAGCAAACTCACAACTTAGCTCCCAAAATTAATTTCAAGTTCACTCACTTGCACAGATAATTACTCAATACATACAAACTTTACTCACCTCCTTATTAAATCACCTCATCTCTATCATCACCCAATCATTCCATTAAACATAGTTACCAATCAACAAATTCATATACCTCACGCAAAATACTCTCATGGAATGCCGATGGCGTAAAGGAAAAGATTCGATTACTAGCACATTTTCTACAAACTAACCATATCAGCGTCGCTTGTATTCAAGAAACCCACCTCTCCCCCAACAAACCGATTCTTCATCCATGGCTATAATATTTACACATTCGATCGACCACATTCTCGCAATTTTGGAAAAAGAGGTGGAGTTGCAATATTGATCAAAAATAATATAAAACATTGCCAATTGCCGTATACAACAAATATATGGTACGAAAATGTCCGCGTCGTCATCAATACAAAATATCATATGAACTATGCATTGCATCAATATACAGAAGACCTTGTAAATCCTATAAGAAGGGTGATTTAATACATTTTCTAAGCCCAACAGCGCAGGTCCTACTATTGGGGGATTATAATTCAAAACATACAGTATTGGGAAGTCGACTCATCAACTACCAAGGTAATCTCTTACTAAACGACGTAATAGCTCTTAACCTTACAATACATTCTCAGTACTTCCCTACGCATTACTCCTACAATGCAGATTTAAGCCCTAATATTACTTTTTTAGGTTTATCAAAAGAATTAAATAATTTTGTTTATGTCAATGTATGCTCAGCATTACTATCTGACCATCGACCTTTGACATTCAATCTTTCACTCCCCCCATCTGAAACCAAACCACCTTATCCATTCAATCTACATAAAGTCAACTGGTATCATTTTCAAACTTTAGTGTCAAATTTTGCACCACCCACTGAACCGTTGCATATAAGCGTTCAAATAGAGCAATCAATTCTAATATTAAATCATTCAAATCTGGATGCCATAGACCTATTAGCAGCCTCACCTATTCATCATGATAATAGACCTACACATGCAACTCTCCACAAACTCATTATAGACGAGCCCTAAAGCCCCAACAACAACAAAACTCATTATACATAAACGTCAAATACGAAATTACTGGTTAAAAAGACGTTTCCCTTTCATAAAAATGTATTTAAATGCATTAGTAATAATTGTTCACAAACTTCTCTCCATAGTAAACGCAAATTGTCTGCATTATCAGACAGCAACAGCGAACCATAAGGGTTCATCCTTACGGACCATAACCAGACGGTTTCTAAGAAAACAATCGATTATCCTCCTACTAGAAACTATTAACGGATGTCCACATTCACCAGCTGATAAAAGACAAGTCTTCAGTGAACACCCAGTCGAAACGTCACACCCGACTTTTGATCTGAATAGTGACCAATCAGTTCTAAAAGAAATAAGAACATTTTGCAAGTTCAGCTCCAAAACTATCCAACGGGCCCGACCTCATCTTTACATACATATTAAACAACTCCCGTTCAAGCTAATAACACGCATAGCAGCAATACTTAATGCAGCCCTTCTTCTCGGTTACTTTCCATCCTTATGGAAACGTGCTGATGTTCTACTAATTTTGAACCCTGGAAAATGCCCAAATGTTCCCTCTAGTCACCGCTCGATCAGTTTGCTTTCATCTACCAGAAAAATATTTGAAAAATGCTTACTCGTCAGACTGAATTCTTATTTATCCTATGTTGGGACAATCCCAGATCACCAATTCGGATTTAGAACCCTTCTATCTACAAACCATCAAATATTGCGTCTAACTGAAGATATAATTCAAACCTTTCATAGTTCTCAAGACGTAGTTCTCTTTTCCTAGACATAGAAGAGGCATTTGATGCAGTATGGCATCCTGGACTTATATACAAGCTGCAAAATCTTGGTCTTCCCCAATATCTATTAAATATAATCAGCTTCCTATCTAACCGCTCTTTGCCAGTGCGACTGCAAAATTCATCTTCTAAATCACACCCAATCTCAACTGGTGTCACACAAGGGGCGGTATTATCACCCATTCTTTTTAACATATTTATCTCCGATATACCCACTGCAAGTGAAACATCTATAGCTCTCTTCGCACACGATACAGTAATCTACAGTGCCGACAGCGACATTGACAGTGCCGTTGCAAATATCCAGTAACATCTCAATCAAATATCGTACTGGGCCAGTAAATGGCATATCAAACTAAATCCATCAAGAGTATAGCAAAAATATTCACCTTGCGCAAACCAACCACACCATCCCCACTTTCATTTCATTTAAATTCCATTCCCTGGCTCTCACACAATACCCCCGTTAAATACCTATAAGTTCTCTTAGATACAAGAATAATTTGGAAACAGAATATTCACCATCGACTCGCAGTAGCCACTAAACGAGTTCACCAGCTATATCCCTTATTGAAGTACTCATCTTCACTACGTATCCATTCAGGTATCCATCTCTACCGTTCTGTGATCCGACCTATCCTTTCTTACGCAAGCTCAAAATGGGGCGCAGCTGCTAAATCTAATACCAACAAAATTCAAATATATTAGAACAAAATGCTTCGCAAAGTAGTCAAAGCACCTTGGTTTATCTCGGACTCAAAATTGCACATAGAACTTGGTATTCAACCCATTCAAAATTACTTCCAACAAAAATAGCTTCAAAATTTTACAAAAACATCCCTTCTATTCCTTCCGCTCAAAATTTCGAGAACATTTTCTGCACAGGAAACACATCAAAAGAAAGCACCCCAAGACTTTTTTCGATCCCCCATAGAGTTAAAAACATCATATATGACTCATGATCTTTCTAGTTCATAAACGTATCTTTATAATGTACCTAGCATTTAGTTTTTAATATTGTATTGTAACACATATATTGTAAATATTTATAACCTACTGTTTCCAAACCTGCTGCCGAAGACCCAAAAGTCTGTCAATAAAAGAAAAAAAAGGAGACATTTTCTATTCACATTCGTTATATTGGGCCGGTACAAGACGGAGTTCTGTAAAATGTTGCCAAACATATTTATTTGTAACACAATATTTTGATATCGAAAATAATGCAAAATGGCTGTCCAACACGCATTGCCAATTTCTCAGAAACAAACCGAATAAATATAATATCACAAGAATTTTATTTTAATTGGAGCGCAAGGGCTTGCCAACGTCTAGGTCATTAGAGCCCTTCGAATAAATAATAATAAAAATAATAATAGTATTCACAAAACCGACTACTTACTGTTACTTCTAACAATAAAAATAGATCCATACGTGTTATAAAATTTAAAAAATACAAAATAACTTGTATTTAATAAAACACGAAAAAGTTATATCAAAAGTACGTATTATCAAACTAAAGATTATTCAGAAAGTATTGTTTCTGAAAGTAATAATACAAAATTCGAGATTTATTATTTTAATAGAAGACGCCTCTAGGAAAGGGCGTAGCGAGTCTCTATAAATAATACACCTCTATCCGAAGGAAAACCGGAGTAAAACCCGGACCAGGATGGGGCAACAGAATTAATGTAAACAACCGTGCCAAGTTCGAGTACATTTAAAACTAATCTTATATGAATAATAAGACACAATATAAGCATGTAGGAAAATAGTTTTGAAATTATCAGTATTTTTGAAAGGACTACAGCAATGGTGTAAAAAAGTACAAGATTTTAACTTTTATTAGAATCAATAAATTCTTTTACGTTGTAAAAGCACTGGTGCAGTAGGTAACTTTTAACTACGGATTTTAAAAGATCCAATTAAATGATGTCTTTTATATTTTTTGGGATGGAATTATACAGAACGATTCCCGATTGATACAGCCCTTTTTGGAAAAGAGCAGTTGACACTCTTGGACGATGGATATCATTCTTATTGCTAATATTGTGTTCGTGAACATCACTGTTTAGTATTTATAAATGCTAGGAAGTGTTAAAATATTTAATTTATTAAATAAAGGTTTACAAGAGTTACGGGGTGATATTTACAATTTATTCGAACAATCCTCTTTTGAATTCTGAAAGTTTGGACGCCCCGGAAGACAACGTCGTATCGTCAGTGGGAGTAAATATTTGCAAAATATACTCAACACAAAATATCTGGATTAACAACATAAACTAAGATTCGGAATGCGTAATAAAATTTACTTAAATTGGAATTAAGAGTGTCAACGTGACAATTCCATTTGAGGTTGTCTTGAATACGGAGATCTAAGAACTTTGTATTAGTAAGAGTTTTTATTTATGTTCCATTTAACGAAAGAGAGGGAAACCTTGGGTAAAGATTTTATGAAACAATTGTGAAATGAGAGAGAAACTGTTTGGTCAGTGTTTACAACGAGACGACTTGCAAGGAACAAAGCCGGGAGGTGAGACAAAACTTTTGAGCGTTGGGGTGTTTACATAGTAAATTAGTGTCGTCAGCAAAAGAACCATTTTGCAATCAAATGTGGAGGATGACATGTTCACATACAACAAAAAGAGTATCGGGCCGAGAATTGAACCTTGGGTAACTCCGCGAGTAAGTGGCTTTGTTTCTGAAAGGCAATACTTAATTACTTTGTCTTTAGCATAGGATATTTCGACCTGTTGATATCTATCTTTTAAATAAGAAGTTAGCTATTGACGTGCAAGACCAGGAATGCCAAAAGTTTGCAATTTTGAAACGAGAATTTCATGATCGATGACTTGAAAAGGATCGGCTTTGGATAAATCAAGAAAAACACCCTGAGCATTTTCTATATGGTCAAGAGAAGTGGCATCATCGTTTAAGAATGACAGTATGGCTCTGGTGGCAGAAACGGATCTCCAAAATCGTGTTTATCGTCAGAGAGAATGTTATTTCTTGACCAAAAAAATCTATAAGACACTTGTAGAACACTTTTTCGAGGATTTTTGAAAAGCGGGTGGTAGAGAAATTGGTCGATAATGTTCAACATTGAGTTTGTTTCCTTTCTTGTGTAAAGGTTTCACTTTAGCTCTCTTAAATATGTCAGAAAATACCCCTTCCGATAAAGAATGATTAAAAATATTTATGAGTGGATTTAATATTACGTAGGACGAAAATTTAACAATAAATTCCGTTAAAATATTATGTCTGTTGAATATTTGTTTTTTAGTGAACTGATGATTCTCACGGTTTCACTGGTGTAAGTTTCGGAAGTGGACATAAATGGGGCGCGTGGGTGGATATATTTGGAGGAATTGGTTTTGAGATATTGAATTTATTTTACAGTCTTCTGAGAAATAAGAATTAAACAAATTTGCGATGTCCTGTGGATTTGATATGAGATTGCAATCGTTTAGTAGGAAAATGTTTTCTTCGTGATTTTTAAGTGACGTATATTTTAACAATATTCTATATGTCTTGGTCCGGTTGTTCGATTATTGTATCTGCCCGCCATTTTCATTAGCTGCATTACGGAAATAATTAGGGAATTGGGGTGGTTGGTTATAGAGCTTTAAAAGATAATATAAACGGCGTTTGTTTTTGAAAGAAATTCTTATCCCTTAGGAGACTCATCTATTGCAATTCTTTGAGTTAATTAACTTGCATTTTATGGGAAAGCTAGAGTTGTAACGTTTTAAAATATTGAGAAAAAAATACATTGAATTTATCGTTGTTTTGTCATTCCAAGTTTCCTCACATAATAAATAAATTGTAAATATGGATAAATTTATGTCGTTAAACTGCCTAGAAAACTTGTAAAGGATGTTATGTAGTTTTAGTTTACCTTTCATAGTCAATACTTGGGCAAGGTGATCGCTGTATCCGACACAGAACACTTCAGAGAAATACGAGATTCCATTGTTGACGATTATTTGATCTGCATTGTTCAAGATGAACTGGAGAGGCGAGAGGGGTCGTTTATTGTAGTTACAAGATTGAAGGAGTCGATAAGATTCTTGAATCGATTTATGGGTGAATGTGCGTAATCGGATGCACTCAGGAAATCTGTTGAAATCGCCACATATAAGGATAGATTTTGTGGTTTTGCGTGAAATATGTTTTAAAATAATTTCAAAATTACGAGAAAGTAAATCAAGATCTAATTGAGGAGGCCTATAAATACATAAAACAATACTATCTACGTCAGTCAAATTAACTACAGGAAATTCGAAAACACTATCAACGCTTATATACACGCATTATCGATCTTAAAGTCCAGAATAAGCCCGAATCCCAGGGGAAGGGGATGCCATGAACAAATTATCGAACCTGACAGATAGCAGTGACGAGTCCACTATTTTCGGCGTCGCCGACTTGACAGTGAAATCCCGATATTGTGTAAGTCTAAATTCAGCATTCATGGATGAATGACACCACAGCGACCTTTGGGAGGGGGGGGGTCGGAAATGGGTCTATGAGTAAAAATAATTGAAAACTAATTTAGAAATATTTTTAAAAAATGAAAATTACATAAAATCCATAGTTTGAGGATCAATGAGATGTTTAATTTAACTACCAATGCCGTTAAGTCAAATTATGATCGCATAGGAGCATGTAGTATCCTTAAAGTTGGGGTGGGAAGGCGAGACGTAAAAATAACGCAAAGAGACCTATATTAAGATCGAGTCCATGGTTTTTGTGTATTCTGAGATAAATAATCGTATTTCCAATAACATTAGGTAGCGATTCAGATCACATGAGGTGCACAAGACAGGGGTTGGGAAAAGCGTGACACGAAAATTTATCGGAAATGTTCGCAGAGAAAGGCTTTTACGTAAATCCAACCCTAAAGAAGTGATATGGGTGTTTGAAGATTTTTGAAAGACCTATGTTTCTAATGTTGAAGATATTAAAATCGTAGTAAGGTACTATCATTCTCATAGTAAGAAACACTAAGGAATTAGTTGTATATGACGGTCTAAAAACTAGACATATAAGATCTGCCAATTTCCCTGCTAATTGAAGGATTAACTCCAATACTAATTGGAGTAAATCAAACGGAAATACCGCGAATTCAAATTCAACAAAATATAGCTATGAGAGTTATATTTAAAATACAGCAGTAGCACACCCTTAAATCAAATGCTATAAATGCTGTATTTCATGTCAGTGAACGAAAAATACTTGACAAAACCACAGTACTCATCTAAAACTAATAGAGAGATACCGAAAAAAATAGGAACGAAAATTAAATTTGTATTTGAACAAACAGGAAATAATACCAAACAAGCAAAAAATTTAGATGTGAAGTGGCCTAGAAGTATAAAATGACAATATGAATTACGCTACAAGTTATGTTATTTAATAAGTTACCTACTCGAAAAAGGAACAATGTTTTTTAAATATTGTTTTTTTCGATAATTTTTCCCAAGATACTTTCAATTGTGCCTTCTAGTACTTGGTAGCTTTCTTAATGTGAATCTACGCAACCACTATTACCACGGGTCCAAAAAATGTGGATAATGAGGAAATAAGTTTAGCCGGGACAATTTTCTGTTCTACATGTAAATTTAAAAGAATAGGAGTTGTTGGATGGCAACACCTCTGAAACACGATATACTATTGTGTATGTGTAAATTTACTCCATTTTATGTAACTCTCTCGAGCATATAAACGTTTAAATATCCTTTTAAGGATGTGTGTTCGAAATATGGATACAAGGGTTAATAATTTACTTTAAAACTACATTCGATTGAAAAATATAAAATAATGTGCTAAGTGTACTGTTTCATGCTCAATACTGGAATACGTCTGAGCGAGTGGAAAGAAGAAAACCACCACGAAAAGTTTTGATGAATCAATCATTAGCATATTGTTAGTATCAGTTTATAGAGTTCAGGCTGTAGACTGCATTAACCTGGAGTGCCCTTTCGTGAGAATATCAGACTACTCTGCGTCGAAAAAAGAACGAAGGAAAATCGTTTCCTAAAATTGCACCCTTAAGATGAAGTGCGTAGTCCTCCACCTTCCGGAGACTTCGGTGATGCGATTTCCGATAACGTTGCGACCATAAGGATTTCTCTGCTCGCTTCCTCCCAAGGTAGTGCAACAGTTCAAAACAGTTACAGGGCAACCATCCGTGCGCGATTTGCTTTTACATGCATTCGAATTTTATTTCTATTTCATCACTGCAAACGTGTTGTATCAAAAACTTCACGTCCCAATTCTACGATTCGTCGCGGCACATGAAACTTTCTATGATCAAACCTCTCGTCGACTCAAATGACTGCAATGACTTGTCACACTTGTAATTATTTGCAATGCGGTATGCGTACGTATAGAAAACAGTACTATATTATATGCACATTTTATAAGACTTTCTTGTAATAATAATAATATTGTCTCATCTCTCATAAATGAACAAGGCTTTCACAGGTAAGGTGATAAGCGCCATGGTCATGTAATTACGTTTCCTCCATTTCTCGAATGCGGTACAAAAAGTACAAAGATTCGGTCATTTGACGGTTTCATCCCTCTCCCAACTTTTGCTCCTACCCTCGGAATCGTGAACTGACCCCTTCAATTCAAAATCTACAAAGTGAAAGAACCAATATAGAAAAAAGAAATACTATTATTAAGCTAACGATCTTGATGTGTTAGCGTTCAAGGGTTTTCTTGTTTTTTACAACGTAATTCAACTTCATATTACAAGAAAGCATTATAATAGCGTATGACGGCTTTTACTGGAAAAGATATTTTGCGGAGTAAATGATCATCCCACTCAGATGAAAATTTTAATACGTTAATGTTCGTGAAAGGGAACATGCACCTTATGGAAGATCTTGCATAAGGAACATCTTCTCTTGCTACGTCAAATACAACACACAAGAAAACAATAATTACTTATGATTTTTTTACTTTCTCTACCTTTGCTATACAATATTACACCCACGATACAATGAAATACTCGTGTCTTTGAGTAACTTTAATAGTCTATTTACCTGATATATCAAATATTCACTTAACTTTTAACAGTTAATTTTCGTAAATTTTCAACAACAAACTAACGCTCTAACGATATTCGAAATTAACTTTTTGAGTAACTGTTAACGAAGTTAAATTTCAGTTTAACTTTGCCCACCTATGCATATTTCCTAAACTTAACAAAATATTAAAGACAAAAATACTTTTTAATTAATATGCACATACACAAATAGTCTAGACAAAATAACAGTCAAAGGGAAGGATGATAGGGATAGGTCGATGCGACACGAAACATGGGTAGCTCATGGGAAACATGTCTGGCTGCGTCGGCATACGTACATAATTTCCTAAAGAAGAAAATATAAGAGGTAATGAAGATTTACCTACTCAGCAAAGAAATCGGAGCACCACGACCAAATAGGGTCGAAAAGTAATAACATAAAAGATAAAAAGAATACGTTTTAAATAAAAAATTAAATTTAATGAATATTAGTGAAGAAGTTAGCAATGGAGTATCTAAATACGATTTTCTTGATTAGCAACATTTAATATTTGAGATAGTTCACATAGAAAATATTTGACAAACATAGAACGATCCAAGGTAAGAACAAATACACTTGATAACTGAAATGAACAATATTAGCATATTAAGTAGTGCCTTATCTACCTGCTTGTTTGAGCTCATTGTTTTTGTCTCACGTTTCCCTGAACGGTCCGAATTGCGTTAATTGGGCCTCATTCTTGATGTGATATTGAGAAGTTGTGTTATCCTCGCCATTTGATACAAGTATCTTTAAGTAGCTTGCTCACTTTCCCTTAACACGTTGATGTGAAAGTCGTACTTAGATGAGGTTGCATTTTCCACAAATTTTTAGTAGTACAATAAAAAACGAGTAGTTGTCATGGAGTTGATTACAACAAGTGTAGTTCCCATGAAATGTTCCTAATTAGCCTCGTGAGCATGGATTAAACTTAATACGGTAGTTTTCCGCGAGAAATTGTGATTGCTTCGCACTAAATCTAAACAATAGTATTGCGATAGTATTCGCAAGACGTTATGCGACTACTTCATAGAAAGTCCGTATGCAGAGTGACAGCGGAAGCGCGTCTGTCCAACGTGCTTGCATGAGCGCTCCCCTTTTCTACGCGCCAAACATGGCGGCAACAAATATAATTGTTCAAGACTTATATCTGTGGTAATAGTTTCTTTTTAATTTAATAATAATATTAACAATGCTTTAATATATTAATAGACTGCATAACAATAATACAGCCATTTATATATATATATATATATATATATATATANNNGCCGAAACTATTTCGTCCAATGTGTGAGTGTCCAAAGTGTTCTTTTCTCTATTTTTCATATTCATAAAACATTTTATATATAATACCTTCATAAAAAACACACCTCATAGCAAAAAATTGAGATCGGATACGGAAAAATTATCAAGTATATACGGCTGCATTTTGCAATTCTTTCTTGTTTTCTTGAGTAGATAACAAACATTATGTATTTTTTTCTTAATTTACTTCATGTTGCTAAGTTATTAATCATTTTGTTAAATAACTGATGATAACACGGATAGTGAATATTTGTTAATACAAATATATTAGACTCCAAATATACGTCTGCAAATGGTCGATGAATAATTGAGAATATATTTCAATATATGTCCTCCTAGACGTAATTACTATGACGCTTCTAAGAAATGGCACGTCGTAAACAAAGTATAAATAAAACAAATTTAACTTTTAATGAGTCATTTTACGTAACACATCTTTATCTCATGAAGAAGAAAATTTTAAGTTTGCATTATTTGATTGTTTAAAATTTCATTTTTAATATCGTCAATATAATACATTAATATGTTTTAAAGAATGATCTAAATACTAAAGATTATCTTAATTGTCGCCAATTAAGAGAACGGGGTGGCATTATAAATTTTACAAAGGTAGTACGCTCTTAAGTAGGACAAACTCATAAAATACGAGCATAAGGATCAACGTGCACTAACGACATAGCTTCATACTAGAATAGACTAAACGATAATTTGAAAATATTTATTGATTCTTCAAGCCAAGTTACTACTGAAGAAACGAAGCTCTTCACTTCATTTAACTGGCGCTACTGAAATTGGGATGGTCAACCATCTAATTATCTAACACAAAAAACTGGATACACAACAGCATTTAATACCATAACATGTTGGCGTAACCACAAATGATAACGTCTCTTGTATCTCACAACCGGGTTTCTCGTTTCAGCAGCAGCCTATAATCCAGGAATAGCTAAATACAAGGGCCACAAGTAAGCCACAGCAGATCGAAAGGGTAACAACTAGTAACCTAAAACTAACGAGCAGGATGAAGTTAATGGAGGAATGGCCATGAGGAGAGGTAATAAAGCGTACATAAAAGCATAGTGACATTATACACCCATATGTGGTATGGTGTCATCTACAAATTAAGTGACTGTGATCACGCATGCATTTAGTGAGTAACAAGTGACAAGCGATAACTCGGCATCCGAGAAGCATTTCACGCAAAACAGAATTTATCACACCAGGCTTAATTAATACAAGCTTCATATCACTTCTACAAGTCTTAATACATAAAATCAAATAAATAAACAGATAAGTATAAACAACAAATAAGAATGAAATAATGAGAATTACATCAGGTGTACGACGATGCTAGAATAAGATAAAAATGTGGTGATCCCATAACCTCGATATTGATCTGACGGTCGCGGTACGTGGATAACAAAACTAAAATGTAAATAAATAAATATAAAATCAATACCAATAAAAAAAATCTTTATATAGGTAGAATCATAGGAGTGGCTGCCAAGAACATCAGAAACTGTTGTCGTGTTGCGCTGACAGATATCGACGTTAATTTTGCAGTTCGTGACATTTACGGTGACTGAGAGACGCGAAAGTGCATGAAAGAATTATTTCCAGATTAGTGATTAGGTCGCTTTCCTGGAAGGGTAATTGCAATAATATTCAATATCTTTTTTCAGGTCTCGTCAAATATACAATATCACCATACATCAAAATACAATGGTCATCAAAATATAATGGTCATATCATTAGGGAGATCATCGCCTCTGGGCTCCTCCAACTAAATTTGGCAGTTTGTGACTAATTTATTTAGTATTGTGCTATTTAATAAATGTTTAATAGGAGCAATTCTCTTCAATTATCAATAATTTGTTTAAGGAGGATGGAGGGACTCTTTGACCAGACGTGAACGAATTCTGGTTTTGCTTGCATCTGTGGTTTCACCAGGGTGAATTAAGTTGAATGAAGGAACTAAATGTAGTTTTTCAAAAATTTGTGTGATAAGCAGGCGATATGTTGTTCAATAGTATGCATGTTTAATTGAAAAAACAGCTGCACAACACCGAGGTCGAAAAAGTCATTATTTTGTAACAAAGTGATAAATGTCAAGTCAAGCAACAGTATGCTTTTTTTTGTCTTTTTATATTCTGCCGGGATCCAGACCACCAGGTCCACTTTTACACTAAACCACTTATAAAACAAAAATTCAAGATGGGGTCGTCGCGGCATAGTAGGGCGTTCGACATTTTTTCCTGGAATCAAAGAAATACACAGTGCAACCGAACAAGGAATCGAATCTATGTTCTTCCACTGGAGTTAGCTAAAGAGAGAAGTAGTAACCATTATGTTACTGCAATCACCTTTGATGAATTCATCTGTAAAATGAAATATATTATATAATTTAATTTATTATACTCACCAATGGGAAAAATTTCCATCCCATTATTTGTTACAACACGAAAGCAGTGTATCCTCGAAGGGGAAAAAATACATTCAATAACGTATTTCCAATTCAAAGGGAAGAATGAGATCAGCAAGAATAATGGATGGATGTGTGTGGGTACAAATGTTCCACCGTAACTCTCGAACGCCTGGAGCTAAAGTCAACAAAACTTGGTACCCATATAGCTGACGATTTGAGAAAAAAATACTGCCGGGTAAAATCCCCAGGGATGGGGTGGAAAGATAATTCAGAGATCATTCGTGAAACGACGAATAGCCATTCATGAACCAATGTATCAACTTTACTTGAAACATTTTTTGTCTCGTGGACATTTACGGAGAAAAATAACCCTCCGAATCCGGGGATATTTGTTTATTCGCAGGCAACTGCAGTATATCTACTTGTGGATACAGACCACAGCAGTTATTTCAACAGCGCATCATTAAATTCAGATAGTTTATTTATGTTTTTGCAAATACATTCTTACTGCGTTGCGACGTCTCGGTTTTACAATAGAATTCGCGAACTGAAACTTTTACACATTGAAAAAAACAATATTTGTAACCTCAAACAGATATATCATGCCCATAAAACATTAAATTATCATAACGCAAATATCATCAAGGTCAATAATAACGATCTACTTAACCGCGGGATAACAAATGTCTTACACGCCCTAGTGGTCTATTTAATCCCTGTACTACAGCATAGTACATCGTTCGGTCTGCACTTATGCCCGAAGTTAACATCTTCGTTGGGTTCGTAATATACCGAGACTATGAACAAGTATTTCCATCTCCTTACGCATAAGGGATTGCTTTAGGTACAAGTTGAGATACTTCGCCCAACTGCAACCACCATTTGCTACCGCCGTGGTCGTCCCTACCAAATTGAAGCCAAGAAAATTAAAGTAGAATTAGGATTTAAACGCGTGTTCGAGCGAGAGAACGCGAGCGGCAGCGGGTGGTCACAGCTCGTAAGACAATGGGGAGGCGTCTGCGTCCAAAGCTGGGCCGGACAATGGAGCCCGCCAGATAACTAACGACTTCGCGCGAGGGGAGCCGAGACGAAACTTAACGGCCAGGTTTCCAAGGTTTCCAAGGTTCACTGCAGCTTACAGGATGTGCTTTTGCGATCAATACAAGCTGAGTCCGCCCCAATGATTCTCAATTTTTATTAAAAGTAAGCTCATTCAAGTAGGTAATTATCTTTGAATCGTTCACAATAATCAGTCATTTACTCTCTAATTGCAAAATAAACCAAATATTTGAGTTTATGATAACATATTCCCATTGATTGCACCGTACAACGCCTTGTATATAAGATTTTCTCCCTTGGGGGGGGGCGAGAGGGAAGGAGGGGGAATGAGAGAGAGACACATTTGGGCTAAATGCTAAATAAGCTAAAGCTAATCGTGTCCTTATTAAGTGCTACAACCTACATCGAATGTTTGAATTTCGGTTTAAGTAAGATGTATCCATTGCCTTACTATACCCATGTAAATAAATTTCTCGACACACTAATATAAACAAAGTGTCGTCGCTTGACAGATTAATACAGGGGTCTGCAAATGACAAAATCGTGAAGGCCACATTTTAAGTGAATTTCGTTTTATTACTACAACATATATACAGTTCACAGGTTAAAACACTAACACGCTTTAGAGGAATGAATATGTCTTTTCAATTTAGATTTCGGACAAACTGTGGCTTTAATTATGACAATTAAATTAAGAAAATACCTCGTAAATGTTCGTCATTCAAATTACCTCCATGTTTTGTAATCCTATTTGTTTGCACTATGCCACGGATAGCGCTAATCCGCCATATCACAATACTAAATTTCTACTCGCTAGTTTAGACCATTTCGTATCGAAGAAAAGATTCATACACACCTCAGAGTATAACTTACATAAATGACACCAGGAGCGGATCCAGCAAGTAATCTTGAGGGGGAGGGGGAAACTTTGTCAACTTTGCATCCCCCCTCCCAATAGTTTCGTCCAAGGAATCACTCGTTTTATTAATAGAGGAAATAGAATATATTTATGGCAGCGGAAGTATTTATTTTGTTTTCAGTCTTGTAGTTGCATTTGCGTGGTTCGTTTGAAATGCATTTCTGAATAGAATAACATTGCGCTGCATTTAAAAATCCTTTACCATACGGGACGAAATGCAATGGAAAGGATAAGTCGCGACAAGTAATGAAAATCCCTGCAATGTTAAATAGGAACAGGGTTCTAGATATAGTAAATCAAACGAAAAAAATATTTAACGAGTTCGTTAATGCGCTTCCTTATGTAGTTTACAAAGTCAAGTCAAATTCGGGGGGGGGGGGGGANCGCGTTAACGAACTTCTTAATTATTTTTTCCGATCGCCCCTTCGCCCCCTCCCTGGATCCTCCACTGAATGACATACATTTTAAGAATATAACAAACGAGTTTTGCCCGAATATTTTATGATGCATCAATTAACAGTCAGTTTCAATTAACGAGGATATAAGGAGAAAGTAATGAAACAAGTAATTCAAAGATCACGCTATAAAACAATGTCGAAGCTTGAAGGAAGGGACAGCGGGTAGACTGAAATAGTAGTTTTCGAAGAGAAGGAACTGAACAGGAATTGAGGAACGCAGTTAACTATAACGACGTTACAAGACCGTAGAGAGAAACTACATAGTACGATCCGAAACATTCACAAGTGATGAGACACGCGAAATCGTAAGTTTGTGGGAAAAAATCAATCTATTTGCTATTGGAATATTGATTATATATAGTTTGCTGTGTATTGACGTGGTAAATGTGGCATTATTGTGGCCAGGATTTTCACGAACTTTAAATTAAGAGCTGAGATAGTTTACACAGCTGTCTTCATCGAGTAAAAGCTGAACTAGAGAGTATTCATTTAATCTCATGATCTAAAATTGTTAATAGAACTTTAATTAAATATGATAAGACAGAAAATAAGACTGTGAAAGAGCGAACGGACAATGAACACCGTAGAATTAAAATTTCACGGCTTGAAAAGAAACGAAAGGAAACATAACAGCTAATATTATGCGTGAGTACGAGTGCATCCGTGTAATAATTAAAGAATGAAACGTAAGAATTTGGACGAGGATCCTGAATTAAGCATTTTACTGGATATGAACACATTTAGAAGCACATGGTGAACAATGCGACCGCCTTAAAGACGGGAGGGGGTGAGATCCATTCCTTACTCCGGTGGTCGATTCGCGAGAGGAGTCAAAGAAGCAAGCAAAGCGGAGGTGCAAATTAAACTACACAAATGACTGAGATCAAAGGATTAAATCGAGGTAATCGATCAATAATAAAAAGTACGTTTTGTTGCATTAATTGTGAAAAATTAACAGGAAGGAAGAGTAAAATTAAAGAAACACTTTGTTGAACGAAAATGGTTAAAATTAAAGAATGTGTTACAGAACTCCCTGTGAGAGTAATACTTTAATTCCCTGTAAAATTTCCAGTAAAAGTTGAATTAAAAATAAAGTAGAAGAAAATAACGTTAATTTTTACTATGAAATGCAATGACATCGGGCGAGACATCAAGAAATTTTGTATAACAAACAAATATACGAACGTTCAACACAGAAATATACAAAATATATTGTTAACTGTGGCGAAATCAATGTAAATTTCCTCAGTGAATCGGATTCCGCGCACAATCCCCAGAATCGGTTCAATAATCTAATTAGTTCTTTCAATCTCGTTACTACGATAATCGACCACACTCGCCTCTCTGGTTCATCTCAAACATTGCTAGACCAGATTATTGTCCACAATAAACTCTCAAATACTTTTCAAGTATTTAATGCGAGATACAGCGATCACTTTGTCCAAATATTGACTGTTAAAGATAAATTAAAATCACGTAAAATCCTCTACAAGATTACCAAACAGTTTAAAGTAAAAAATTAAACAATTTTTAAAACCTTTTTACATCAGGAAAAGTGGGATGACGTGTTTAACTGTGAAAACATCAACGATAAATTCAATGTATTTTTTTCAATTTTCCTGAAGTATTACAACTCTTGCTTTCCTACAAAACGCAAGTTAGTTAAAGTAAACAATCATAATATATGGATAACACAAGGAATCAGAATTTCTTTTAAAAAAAAACGTCATTTATATATTCCGCCAAACTCAATAACCAACCACCCGAATATCATGATTATTTCCTTAATATAAATCCATTCTTAGAAAAGTGGTCTATGCAGCTAAAGTGGTGGAAAATGACAGATAGAATAATAGAATCGAACAATCGGACAAAAGCATGAGGAATACTGTAAAAAATTACAAATCCCTGTAGAAAATCGCCAAAAAAAATTTCCCTACTAGACGATGGCAAAATCGTATCAAATCCAAAGGACATCGCAAATTTGTTTCATTCTTATTTCTCAAAAATAGGAAAAATATCGAAATCAGTAACTCAAAACCAATGTCCACCAAATACATACACGCGTACTGCATTCTGTGATCACTTCCAAAACAAACGCTAATGAAGTTATGTCACCAGTTCACTAAAAAATAAATATTCAGCAAGGATAGACGATATACTTGAATTTATAGTAAAACCTTCGTCTCGCGTTATATTAAATCAACTCACTCATATTTGCAACAGCTTCCTATTGGAAGGTGAGTTTCCTGAGTGTATTTCAGAAAGCGAAAGTGAAACCATTACATAAGAAAGGAAATAAACGTGATGGAAATATAGTGGAAACACATAAAAAAAGGTAATTTTTCGGAAGGGGTGAGGTGACACTTCATTTTTTTCTGGATCACTTATTGGATTGATCCAGTTCTAGCTAACCTCTCATCTTGGTTTGATTCAAATCGTCTGATCGTTAATACAGATAAAACATGAATACAGTTAATACAGATAAATACAATGACGGATACAATTTCGCAATAGTGTAACGAAATTTCTTCCTCCTACATCCCTTTCTATAAACGACACCCAAATAAAAACGGTCAAGATACCAAACATTTTAGTGCTTCATATTAAGGACAACCTCAAATGGAATTGCCACATTGATAATCTGAATTTCAAACCAAGCAAATTGTGCTATGCATTCTGAATTTTAGTCTATATTGTTAGTCAACACGTTTCTCGCTGGGTGTATGTTGCAAATGTTTATTTTAATTTACGATACAGCATTATCTTCTGGGGCGAATCCACTCAGAGCATTCAACTTGTAGAATCCAAAAGAGGATAGTTTGGATAATAAGTAAATCTCACCCCCGAAATTCATGTAAACCTCCATTTAGAGAATTCAATATTCTCTGCCTTGCATAAACATTTATGAAGTAGTCATGTTTGTTAAGACATAACTATTAAGATCGCACCCCTGCTTTAGAAGAAACAGTCTAGTTCACGAACACAACACACGTAATCCTTCTGGTACAACATCGTCCTGGTATGTCAACAACTGTTTGCCAAAGAGACCCATATCATTCAGGAATAATTTTGTATAATTCCCTTCTCAAAAATATAAAAGATATAAATAAATTGAATCTCTTTAAATTTGTGGTTAAAAGCTCTCTAATGTGCTATTGTTTCTATAATGTGAAAAAATTTAAAGATTTTAATAAAAGAAATGAATGAGTGTTTCGATTTCCCAATAAATATTGTTTCCCATATGACTTCGGATGATGTAGGTGATGTTAATACCTCTAATACTTTATTACGCCATTGTTATAGTAGTCTAGATACTGATTAAATATCTTTCTTATGCATGTTGTTTATGCTACTTTTGTTTTTAATGGTTTAATTCTAACTGTACGTAACCTTGGCACGGTGATGTACATTATCTCTCTATCCCCAACCTGGCCCGGGATTTCTCCGGTTTTCTTTCGGGTAGTGGTGGATTTTCCTTGGGCTGGAATGTCAGTAATACTTATGTTTTGTTAATCTCGAATTTTTACTGCACAAATATCTACAACTTGTTTTGGAATAATAAACAGATAACAGGAGGTATTTATTAAAAAAATTCTCTTACAAATATTAAATCCGCCACTGCCCTTGGGCTCTTGATCGGAATTGATGGGATGGCCCCTTGTTTGTTTCCGGAGAGTAACTTAGTTTATTATCCTCCACGTGGTCGTAGGCAGTTCGCAAGTTTTTCTGACAATAAAGTTTATTTATGTATTTATAACAAAGAAATAGATTTAATTTACAACATATTAATTGTAATTCAAGTTGTATGAGAGAATAAACGAGGTTTGAAGTCTTCCTCAACTCTTTTAACCGCCAATTTTTGTCAGTTATTTTAATTTCATTGAGCCGTACATTTATGAGCGCCATATAATTTACAATTTGTCTAATTACTGTTGTAGTTGAGAACATCCCTCTATTATTATTCATTTTTAAAACATTTGTCTCACACTGGTAACTCAAGATCCATCTTTAGTTCATATTTTTTTTCCATTTCATACGATAATAACACTTACAGTTATCCCCCCCACTTAGTATCATGGAATGAATATAAAAAAAGCGATTATCAATCTTTTCTAGAATATAGTGTATGACTACGACTACAAAACTAGAATTTTTTTTAAATTAAGTACTACGAGTTTTTCGAAATTGCTTAACCATGCGTTGAAAAAATAAACTTGTGTTCAACTTTTGGGTGAAAAAGAGGTCACATTTTTTCCAAACAAAAATGAAACTGAACGGAAGTCTGCTCAATTCAACCAGATAAACTTCATGAGCATGTGTCTTTTCGATATGTTTGTGAACCTGGGAAATCTGTAGAGGCGTATGCTCATAGGATGTGAGTGATGAGTTGCTTCTCAGCGTTTCTCATCTCTTTCAATATTTCAGTGAAGTATCTGTTTCTCTTCCTTAAGAACCTCTCTGTTCCGATAGTGCCTTCCATAATTTCCGCTTTCCAACAGGCGCTTGTCATCTCGCTGGATGTGGACGCGCAAGAAGTCTTTCTTGGACCATATTGCTTCATTGCCATTCATATCCATATAGCCGTAAAATATGAGAAATCGTTTTTCCGTTTAGTTTTTTTTTTTTCATGTTTGTGGTGCTAGCTCTTTTACTAACTCAATATACAACGATGTGTTATAGTTTTCATAAACCTCATACAAAACAATACACCAAAACAAGATGAGTCATTTTCAGAATTTTATCGTCAGCCCCATCGGAGATATTTAAGCCTGAACTTGAGGGAAAACAATTGAAAAAAATTATTTTTCAAACCTCTTTAAACAATAAAGGATAAAAGTAAGAACGTTGATACTTAATTGGGTAATACTATTAATATGTATCTACACCTACAAAAATGTAAAGCTATATTTATTGCTCATTTTTTTCAAAATTCATTCCTAAGAAGTGAAATTTGCTCGATTTTGATATCCACGTTTACACGGACTTTTCTCACAGAAGTAAAATAAATAGGCAAAATATATACCGGACACAATGCAGGGGTAGCACAGACGCAGCGCAGAACTGAGCCAAACATGCCTGCGTGACCATTGTGGACCTGCCACAAAAAAACTGTCACGCACTCGTGCCGCGCAGGTGTGCCCTGCACTGTGCTGCGCTGCATGCTTCGACAACGTCTCTATGTGCGTCCCGGGTTAGGAGGAGATTAAAATAAAATGGCACGTCTTGCTATCTGTAGCAATGTTACGTCACAACTTCCCCGAACGAAGGGTTGTACATATTTCCCACAAAAAATACTCACGCATTTTTGGCATTTTCAACAATCTTGGCAACGAATATGTTACCTGTGTTCTTATTAATACGGTCACTTTCTACAAAAAATATTAGAACATGTTTCGACAAGTTACTTCTCACCACACCCTAGTCAGATTGCTACAACACAATTTGTTTGTTTGTCGACCGCTTCGTATGGATTGACCCTATCAACTGCGTGCGTCAACTGCGTGCGTCAACTGCGTGCGTCAACTGCACCTCAATGTGCACCCCGGGTATCTCCGGCGCGCTCTCGTCGTCAGAGCTATCCTTGGTAATTTTTCGTATTTAGCAATAGATTTATTGCACCAGATGTAGTTTTCTTATGTATAGAATGTATATTAAGTTAGTCTAATGTTAAAGTACGTAACTAACTAATCGAGTTATGACTTACATGTTACTTTCAGTTTAATTATATAGTCTGATTGAATAAACATAGCCAAAAACGAAGAAAACTTTCGTCCATTCATGTACCCGATGGGTTACAAGCTTGTAAATCTCCCTACGCATTATGAAACAAGGAAGGTAAATTTTATAGAATTTGACCGACACATTCTCTTAAGTGCGCCTTGTTGAATTTCCAAATACGCATGTAAAAAGAATATGTTTTTAGAAATATCATTTGTAAATTCGGAAATACTGATTTCTGTATGCAATTATCCGAGTAACTTGTATAATAGAATGAACTATTCATCAATAGAAACAAAAAACAGATCACTTCAAAGAAAGATGAACACAATTCTCAATTTCTCAACTGAGCGCAATTAATTTTCACAGACATTTCTGCATGTGCCAACAATTAACATAGATTACTAAAGAAAGAAAAATCATAAATTAATGATGCACAAACAACACGAATGAGAACTATAATTAAAAAGTAAAAAGTATTAATATTGATTAAGGTTTCAAGAAAAGAAAGTGCCTACATCACTTTGCCATACAATACGCTAATAAAATTCACTCATTGCTTAATTGCTATCTTTACGAAATGATAAACTATGCTAGTATAAAAAAGTATATTGCTGGGATGTTAGAAGTCAAGTAGCGTGGACACGATGCAGTACAAAAGAAAGCTTGTACGTTCTTTTATAGGGCCCATAAAGATAAGGCGTCACTCATAAATGGCGTCACTTTCTTCTGGAAAGTGGTAAAAAGTGGGTAGGGATCCCACAAAAATGAAGGTCCGGAACAGATAGGGTATGCCGAACTTAGGCGCTGTTGGAGTTAATTTTTGAAGGCTTAGGTAGTATTAAAAAAACGTAGAAGAAATGTAATTGTTCGGATCGAGTCCTCGTCAATTTCTGAACAAATTTATATACTCTGGACAAAATAAGACATTAATTAGAATAAATAACGAATGTTATTCTAGCATACGTCCATCCGTAGCGATTGACAATTACTCCGATTCACGGACGTAATTTCGCGTATTTCCCGTTGAAGTCCGTGACGTGACTCGTTTGCTGTGTAGGCTATTCAACAGATGTGTAATGCGTGAAATGAACTCGTAGAATGAAAATCTTAACAAAACAATATTTATTTCCTCTCGTGACCACTTTAAATCATTTAATAGCTAGTAATCTGTACTTATAAAAGGTAACGTCTTGATAGATTGACGATCACTGCCCATCAGAAACCATTAGAGATTAAAACTTGAAATTTCATGCAGATGTTGCGTTTTTATCGTCTAATGCGAAAGGATTCTTCAAAACATCCGATTTTTAAGGAGAAAACGGGATAAAATTTCATATCTAGTGAACCAATAATGGTTTTGTAGTAAAACGTAGCTAATCTAAATATTTAGAAACAGATTTTTGGATTTTTGGATATTCCATTTCTTATGTGCGCCAATCGGTAGAACTGTTTTCCTTTTCTTGTCGTTAGCGCTAAAAGCATGGTACTATATTATTTTCACTATATCTCGCGAGCTAATTGGGTTATTATCTCAATTTTCAATTCGACATGTTTTTGAATCAAATATCTGAAACCTGATTTCTCGAAATATCTATAGTTCAATTTTGAACGTGTGACAAGGGATGAAAATATTCGGGGCGTTGTCCTGGGAGACTGACTCATTCATCAATACAGACAGAAAAATTAATGAAAGGTGCTTGAAATTTTGATCAGAGGTTGCTTGTATATTGTATAGGATAACAAGAAAAGAACTTTTCGTAATCACGATTTTAAAGGGATGAACTATAGACATATGTTGTTTTTTCGATTTTCAGCTAAATATCACAAACTAATTAAGATATCACGTGTTAAGGTTTTCGTTAGCTTTTCATAATGCCTGTCACATTAAAAAATAAGTTTTAAAAGTATTACTAAATTTCGACTTAAATAAAGTTATTCAAGACATAAATTTCACGAAAATAACACGTCATTAATTATAATTTATTCCACTTATTGTATGCTTGTTAAAACCCCGATGCGCATACAGAATAAAACTTAATTGTCATACTGCAACTATCAAACAGAGGTTATTTTTTAATGTGACAGACTGCGTGGCGTCCAACGGAAGATAAACCTTCCCCTCTTATGCTTAACGAAATTATCCAAAATTCACCTCAAGTGTAAAATATCTTGGTATTGAAATAGATACCAGACTTATGTGGGAAGACCATGCCGATACCAAAATAAATCAAGCAACCCAGAGGCTGCACAAATTTCTATCCCAGATTAACCGTCACTACACTCTCTGACAGTACTGCACATTTATGCTATATAAAACAATATTTCTCCTCCTATTATTATACGACTGTCCTGTTTGGTAAATTTTAAAAATGCAAAACTTAAATCCTACCATCTGTAAAAGTTTCGGGTTGATCGATGGAAAATCACCCTCGAATTAACATAAATTAACAAAAAATAACATAATGCGCAGAATAGTATCGGAAAATACTGAATTTAATATTTCAAAGGTATTTTGACTTTTTTAACGATTTGGTTTCTTATTTTTTGAGTTTAAAACAGGGAATCACAGAGTTTGGTAGGGTCACGGTATTCTGTCGATTTGCCTAATTTTCGAAATAAGTACGACAATTTGATCTCTAAAAGAATAATTTTATGAGTGAATGAATGAATGAATGAATGAAGAACGTTAGGATTCTGGATCACGATTAACCGCTAACAAATTGTGGTAGTGTCAATATTCTAATAGGGAACACTTAACTTCACGCATGGCATTATAACTGCCACAAAGGAAAGTTGAGGATGTCATTGAAAACACGTCATAACCATCTCCAAGAAATCTTCATTTGAGAGGAAGTATGAGATACCGAAAGGAGACTGTCACACTCCATTCACGCTGCCAGAATCATTGTGGACCAAGACAGTCAAACTGCGAAGTTGCTGCTCCTTCACAGTAGTTTTTCCAATATATCAAAAGAGTGAAGTAGAGGAGCGAGACGAAGTTCCCACAGTGTTGAGTGGGCGTTTAGAAGTTTTCACAATGAAGGTAGGGTCCTAACAAACGAACAACAGCACACGCAGTCTTTCAAAATGGAATCAACGTGGCGGGAACATGCTGTGGTCAACAACCGCACACTGCTAAATAAGAGTAAAACTCACTCAAACAGTACGTTTCACAGGATAGTTTATACGTCTGAATAATATTTTCTTGTGTTTTACTAATATATTTGAAATTGCCGAAAATACCAACTAAATTATTACCAAAGTAAATGAAACGAGACTTCCCTAGAATCATCTCTGCAGTTTGATCGTATCTGGAAGTTAAAATTAAGGTTTTATTAAGTGAATTTTCGGACAAAGTTGAACCGAAATTTTACAATAAAAGGATCACCCACGCAACAACATAAAAATCGAACCTTATTCACGTAAAGCAAAATATGATAGATACAATTATTAGTGTCAAGCTCCGTGAAGTCTTACAAGATAACACCAAAACATTCTGATTTGGCGAGCGAGCACTGGATTCGGTGTCACATTCTACGAGTATCCAACACAAAAAGTAAACCCTTACAACAAACGTATTGATTCCCATGAACTAATAAAAAAGTGTGTTACCAGCCTATTGCAATGGGAAGAATGTGTAGAGAGAAACAATAAGATGTTGGAAACAATCCTTATCGAAAACAACCCATACCATTCTTTGTCAATCATTCTCGTTCACGTTCTTGAAGCAAATGTATTCTAAGATTAAGGGGTAACGGTGAAATGTTAAGTTTGTCAAAGTAAAACAAATTAGAAGTCATTAAGTTGCTACCTGATTTATTAATGAAAAGATTTTTCAGCTGCCTTGCAGTTATCAGCAGTAATAGTTAGGTTATGTAACACAGTGTTGTGTAATAATATACATAACAGGTGTCGTAATACAGTGAGTACAATGCAAGTGTCATAATACTTTGTATATTACTGATTATGAATACAATGTAGTCTAGAACGCTTTCTGTTAGCGAACCATACGGCAAAAATATCATGACGTTCACAAATGTTCCAAATTCGATACATCAGTTTGGGTAAACGGAAGGATTACCAAAGATGATGAAGTGACTGATTTCAAAAACACAGACACCAAAGAATATAATTCTGACAGTTCATAATTTACAATACTTCGAGGAAATTTAATTCTAACTGCAAATTGATTTCAAACGGCATGACAGCGTCTCGCATTTAATATAGAGTACATCAGGACACAAAAACAGGAAAATTGCCTGAAAACAGATTTATTTGGAAAACATTTACAGCTCTTTCGGCAACTCGTACCTCAATGTTGATGAAAACAATTACGATCACCAAATAATGCACTCACTTGAAACACCTCAGTTCATAGCGATAAACACAATTTAGATTTTTTTTTCAAAAAGCAGCAAAGATCAGTAATCCTACAAATTTATTACGAAATCTTGTGGATAAAGTGAAAGAGATCGAATAAATTAATAATGTTACTCCACGTTACTCATTATAGAAGGCTGGAAGGTTGTTGTCATGAATAATGCTTTTCCTTCAGGATGTTTCACGGCCAAAATAAGTACTTATTTCGCAATTGACAAAAGTGTTGACGTAAGAAAATGATAATTGAGACAAAAATTGAGATGGGTGTCAGCTGTGTAAAGGCGAATTTAGCTGTGCCGGAACGCTTAATTTCCCGTATTTCCCAACAAAAGGGGGTTCCAAGAAATTTTTTGAAAATTCATGTGCTAAATTGTACATTTTAACTCCTTATGGAGTCTATTTTCGGCATTACAACTTCATTTCTGTAAGGTAAAAAAAGATAAATTATATTTGGGCCTGTATTTTCTTAACATAATACTTTTTTGAATTGTAAATAATCATCAAAAATTATATTTGACATGGCTCTCTTGACTCTCGAAATTATATTATAATAAGTGTCTGTGTTAAAATAATATTGGAATCCTTAGAACTGGCACATTTTTGTGCTGGTAGTTATGATAAATCATGGCCTGCATTCGTTTCACAGTTTTGCAGAGTAAATGCCAAAATCAAATAGTAATAAAATAAAAACAACCTCACTCCTCTCGCGCGTAACCTAGGACTCTTGCTGTATTCAACTTGAAATTTGGTTCTAAAACTCATTTTCTTTTAACGTCGCATAAAATAAACTCTTCTGAAAATATATAAATAAAAAACATATTCCAAAAACCTGTGCCGGAACGGCGTTCCAGCACCATGACACCACTTAATTTGTTCCAATACAAAAAACAGTAAAATCACTACACAAAAAATCCTTCAGGAAAGTCATTGCATCAGGAGTCCAAAAAATTAATTTTCGTAACAATTAAAAAAATATAATAGTTAAGGAGTCTCTAAACAAAGTTGTCTCTATTCTATGCAAATATCCAATACTGAGTGGAGCGGGCAGGTATAGATTTTCTCCATTCACAGCGAAGCTTTTCTTTCTCGGGGAGGGAGCAGATTTTAAAGAAGGACCAATGGAAAAGTGCGCGGATGAGGGTCAAACGAAGTCGCTATCAATCGACAATGTTCATTTCATTTCCACCCATCAAAGAATAAGGAAAAACAAAAGTGAAACAAAAATCAGAAGAGACGCGAGACAAACGTTTTTTCTCTTCTCAAGAAGTCAAGTGAACGCGGTTAAGAGGACAAAATGGCATGCACCCCTCGCCAACCCCGCAGACCCATCGCATTCCTTTTATGACCAACTTGCATTAAAGAGGAAACAATTCTTTTGTGAGAGGGAGCCTACACCCACACAAAGTCTCTCTCTTTACTTTACATCCTTGATGTCACCATCGTCTTAATAATAAATCCACTTAAGAGCCATTTCGAAAATTTTATAGGGTTGTTTTATATTTATTTAAAAGCAGCGAACTTGAGATTCTCCTTAAAAGTAACACCCATTAACACGTGCGTTAAGCAAATTGAACGCCCGTTCAGGCGATGAACGCGAAAAGTTATTGCTTGGGGGAGAGAAAAAACGCCAGCGTAGGGCCATAAGAAACAGAAAAAAGGAGGTAGGTCTCATTCAAGCAAACATTAAACACAAGGTGGGCAGCGATAAAGAAAGAGAAACAACAGAACTCAAGATTTAGAAGCGTCAAGGAGAAGTGCACGAGAGAGAGAGCGATAGCGTAAACCTCCAGGGACATTAGTTGGAAAAGCTCTTCTCGCCATGCTCGGTCAACTCCAATTTTCGCACCCAGTGTCCCATCTGTGATTCCTCTCCAACTTCATCCCCAATAATGAAAATTCCATTTTCGCATACAGCTTTACGAACGAATATCTGGAGCTTAAGTAGATTGCATGTATAAGGATTCCAACCTCCCGGTCCAGATTCCATGCCTCAAAAACCTAAATCATTAATTTCAAGCTAGGTTGTAAATTGTTTCCTCAAATTTTGTCCTCATGCAACGTGAAGAACTCACTAGATCTCTATATTGGATATAAATAACGCAAAAGAAACACCCGAGGGCTGCTACCGTGAAAGTTGAAACTCTTCCAAAAGTACATCAAGATATATTTACGTGCAGCTGAGTACTATTCTGAGTGAGATTTTAAGAAAGAAAAGCAATTTTCAACAAAAAACTCGACGTAGCCTTTAAATATTTCTCACAACACCTGGCAGCAATATACATTAACGAACTTCTAGTTAACTG
This sequence comes from Laupala kohalensis, assembly GCA_002313205.1. Taxonomy (NCBI): domain Eukaryota; kingdom Metazoa; phylum Arthropoda; class Insecta; order Orthoptera; family Trigonidiidae; genus Laupala; species Laupala kohalensis. The sequence goes on from NNCF01133845.1 coordinate 50,101, forward strand.
CAAAAGCAAAGCTTTAGCAGACTACAAAATATAGGAAAAATAAATTTAAATTATTAATATTTAATCTCTTTCAAATAGTTCAAGTTGAAAAGAAATAACGGAGAAGTGTTTCCAAAATTAGTTTTAAAATACTGATAATATAAAGATTCAAGAACGATCAAATGTGGCAATAACCTATAAATAGTTCACAGAAAATTTCAATGACATTTTAGTTTGAAACTTTTAACTTGAAAGTAATTTAACTCCGACTGTAAGAAAACGTATCTTCGGACACACGTCAAATATTCAACTATTTCAGAATTTTTCTTTCACTGGCATTTTTCACTTTCCCAAATCCTTGATAAACAGTCACATAAAGCAAAAGTACTCCATCGTTCAACATCGGATAACACTATGAATAGCCGAAATCGACAGATGACCTTCATGCCGTGCATTGTGCCTTCTGCATTTTCGCCCAAGAGCACATGGTACAAAACATCATGATACGTACATTAATGCGAAGGTGACTGCATTAAGTACTACCGTTGAAACACAGAAAGGGGGCTAAGAACGCTGAATCACTTACGAGTCCACGTGAAATGTGACTTTTTTTTCCAAAAAAGCTTAAATTCCATGATTGCTTCAGGAATGCGACGCGACACACCAATTTTCAAAGATCACGAAAAAGATCCAACAGAAGCACTTTCGCATTCATGTAGAACTTAATATCCGTTAATAATTATCGTACGAAAAATTAGGTTAGTTTGTGAGATTCATATACGAATCGAAATAAATAAACAAATATGAATGCAAGTTTTCTCACTTTGACTGACATAGGACTAATTTACATTTCACATTCCATTTGCACTTGCAGAAGATTTCTTTGTGATTCGCGCAAGTCGCCAATTTTTTTTAGGAATTAATTACATGATTACATGTTTATTAGTCATAATTACATGATTCGAAGGAAAAAGCAGGCTGGCTTTAAACATAGTCGTAGCTATGTAGACCAAAGTAACACGCTTCGCCTTATTATAGAACAGACTGTAGAATGGAATAGTACTCTGTATTTAACCTTCATAGACTTTGAACAAGCATTTGATTCCTTGTGACATAAAAGCCATTTGGCAAGTGCTAGGAAGGTATGGTGTACCTCAAAAGATAATAAATATCATCAAAGATATGTATAAGGATTACAGTTGACAATTAATACACAATGGGAAATTATATACCTCAATACCAGTAACAAATGGCGTGAGACAAGATTGTATTCTATCACCAATGTTATTCTTGCTGGTAGTGTTACTTATGAGAAGAGTTACTGGTGAGAAGAAACGTGGCCTTCGAAGGAACCTCTGTGAAGTATTGGAGGATTTGGATTTTGCAAACGACATCTGCTTGTTGGCCATGAGGTACATCGATGCTCAACAAAAGTATGGCACCTGCAGCGCGAAGCTGCAATCGCTGGTTTAAAAATAAATACCACAAAAACAAAAAGATCTTCGTATTAAACCTAAAACTCAAAAGTCATTAATGGTTGAGGATCAAGAGCTTGAACGAGTGAACACCTTTGTTTACCTTGGAAGCATTGTTACGGATACAGGTGGAACCCTGGAAGATGTTAAAAATAGAATCTCTAAAGCAAATGCTGCTTTTATTCAGCTCAATCCTATATGGAGAACAAGTTCATATCAACAAGGACCAAATTAAACATCTTCAAGACAAACGTTAAAGCAGTACTCCTATATGACTCTGAGACCTGGCTGGTCGATAAGTCTATAAGACATAAACTTCAAACATTTGTCAGGAAAATTTTCAGGATATTTTGGCCGTTAAAAATACAAAATGATGCCCTGTTGGAATTCGCGGGCGAGGAACCAACAGAGAAACAAATCCAAAAACGTAAATGGAGATGGATTGGCAATACACTTCGAAAACCGGCGGACAATATCGAGGGACAGGCACTGGAATGGAATCCGCAAGGTCAACAAAGAGTGGGACGTCCAAGAGGATCATGGCGAAGAACTGTTCAAAAGGAGATGGAAAGCTACGGGAAGTCATGGAACGAAATTAAACCTATGGCGGTGAATCGTGTCAGATGGAAGAAATTTACTGAAGTCCCATGCTCCATACAGGAGCGAAAGGATTGAAGAAGACATGATTGGTTCAAATTACTTAAATTTGTATTGAATAAGACGATATCACGAATAAATCACATATTCATTCGTATTCAGATATGGCTTAAGAAGAAATTTATTATAAACAAAGAAGTATAAAATAAATTCAAAGTTGGAAAAATCAGAGATTCTAATTTTCTGATTGGTAAAATAACACCCTTCGTTTCACGTATTGTTCGAGTAGTCCTGTGATATCTCAAAACACATTCAAATATTATGTAAAGATTTGTCGATGTCAGATGCTCAAAAGTGAATCGAATAAGTAGGCGTCACAAAGCACTAACAAAATTCATAGTATTTTAAACATAGACCGTTTTGTCATGATTCATTGAAAATATGTTTATTGCACTATTTTGTAGCCCAAGGAAAACTATTTACGCATTCCATAAACAACTTGGGGTTACATTAATTGTTTATTGTATTGTAACTTATTTATTGTAACTTGTTTATTGATTAACATAATGAAGAAACATAAAAGTGAGCGTTCATATTTCTGTATCGTTGCTAGTCGGCAATATACCTCAAACACACTTACGTAGTGTATCTCAATGGTAGAACAATCTTTTCACATTTCGAAAAATGTATAATAAAAAATCAAATAATTGTATTTCTTTTGGTTAGAAATTAAAGTGCACTGAAACCTATGGTATGTTGTATAACAAAATGAACAAACTTCAAAATTATACTATTGCTATGAATTTTATTGTTATTGCTTTTTGAGGGATTTCTCATGAGGTTAGTATCTAAAACATCTGATTGCGCCAAGTATATGCATAGCATTTGACTGAGTTTTGAGATATTATCACTGGATTTCCCAAACAGCACGTATAACCACTGGCATTCATGTACAGACAACGGAATTTTTGTTAGGGCTTTTTTGTAAGTCATGTGGTTCACATTTGACCACATTTGACAGATCTTTGAACGGTATTTGAATACGTTTTGAAATATCATCTTGGGAATACTCAAACGTATGCATACCAAATGGCATTCACGTAACGTTCATGGAATTGGAATCTCTATTTCTTACAACTTCTTTTGCGATTGCGGAATTGAAGTTCGATTTAGATCCGGATGACATTTTTTTATAAGAGACCTTTGATAAATGAGAATTATTATAGTCAAATTGCATTCAAGTACGAATCATGTAATTTGGGTAGAAGAATTGGCAACTTGCGTAAATTACAAAGAATACTTCTGCAAGTACAAATAGAAGGCGAAATTTAATTTCAGTCCTATTTCGACCGAATGAGAAAACCATTTATTTGCATTCATGCGCGAATCATGTAAACCGACTTAGTTTTGCGGTCGAAATTGGTGTAATTGTTTTGGACTTCTCTTCGAATCCTCGGCGAATGCAAATGTACTTCTGGTGGATTTGTTTCGTAATATTTTAAAATTGGCGCATTGTATGCACGTGCTACTGTCGTTTTTTTATTCAAGAGTCTTGACTACTACCTTCTGTGGAAGGTACAACAAAAATCAAAGGAAAATGTTTAATATTGTTATCCACTCATAAAAACTTTTTCACTAGTGTAGATGCAAAACAACACGACAAATTTAATGATGTAAACTATATTTCTCTACGATTTTTGTTCTACCTTCCACAACAAGTAGAGGTCAGGGCTCTATAATAATAAAAAATCGAAATTCGTGCCTTACTCTGTTAAAGGAAACAGGAAAGAAATATGAATTAAATTAGAAACGAGAAATTCGATTTTGCACCAAACTATGAAGAGGTATTTTATTAATTCAACTACTATATTAGTAGGTCTCCAAGGTGCATTATCAACCAATCTCGGATTGTGTTTTGTCTTGGAATACGAACAATAATGGTAATGCGTTTCTAGTCACAATGCCGGTGACATTTACATCATTAATAAAAGTGGGATAGACGTTGTATAATGCAATTACATAATATGAAAATTATAAAAATTTCTAAATTATAAACTTGATGCACCATTCACCTTTCGGATATCCTCTTCGCTAACAAGTGTGGATACAATGTGGATACAAATCATGCCACTTCTAGACTTTCATGATGCCTACAAACATTTAATGAAAATATTAAGTCGCAATTGAATTCAATTATTACTAAGAATAATTCTTAAAAACTGTTTATTCACAACTGACTCCTTATTTCTTCATATCTGTTTATCTGAGAGTGTAGAAGAGAGAATATTTGTTGAACAAATAATAAATTCTCCTTGTATATAAAAGAATGGCTAATTTCACGGGCGGAATCTTGAGAGAGTGATTTGAACAGAGACCAAATTACTTACAAGAAACTTTTCGTGTTCTGTACAGTATAATAAAAAGAAAATGGCCACTCCATCACTATCAAATGCAATATCTCCTCTATGATATGAAAAAATAAGTTAAAAATATCCCCAAAGAAACTGTCAAACACGGATAATTCGTTGTCACAATTGTTAACCGTATTATGCGACGAACTCTGTCAACATCCACCAAAATTCAACATTCAACTGCCAAAAGAAAACCAAATCACAAGATTGTGAGGTAAGTAATGGCATCAGCAATTCACATTATCCATGAGAACGAAGAACTGAGTGCGAAAGCCATAAGGAAGTGTCGATTCCAGTATTCTGCAGTTGCATATTCACATGTAATAGAAAACTAGCAAAAATTAATGCATGGTTAACATGTTCACTAAAAGTCACTTTGGGATCACGAACCCGAAATAGATTTAACCTCTCGATTTGCCGATCGTGAGCAACCACAATGCCAGTTCGCGTAACCATAATGTATTAAAGAATTCCCGGGAGGCCAATGTAACTTTTTATGAAAGGTTTGATTAACGGTTTTCTACACAAGGGAGTGAATCTAAACCAGCGAAATTAGCACTGAAAGTCCAGCCACACGCGCGCTTCCCTCACCACTCACTGCCTTTGCAGATTCCCTCCAATCTCAACATCACAACTCAGGCCTATCGTTGCAAATTCTGCCTCCTGAATGCTCCTCCACCACGAGTCAATCTTACCTATCTCAACACGTCTCAATTCCTCCATTTCAAATCCTTACATTTCCCGATCAGCGCCGCAACAAAGTTGGCAAGCTGCAGTTCCCGGTATTCGCCTCACTCACACTCTTCTAGCAACCCCTTACCCTCTCATCCTGTTTCCTCGCTTCCCGCGCCCGTCCTGCCACGCTCCAAAAGTGGGACGCCCGCTCGCTGGAGAAACTCGCGGAAAGTCGGAAATCAAAAGTCCCGCTCCACGCCAACGCTGATAAGCACTTTCGCGGGTTTGCGAATGAAATTAATGGAGAAGTGCTGTGCTGAGGTTTCGGGTCCGTGGCCTGACAGAAGGCAGCCTCCTGCAGCGGATGGAAATCGATGTCCTCAGAGACGGATCTATTCGCATTCACATGCCAGGAAAACAGGCTTCTGAAGGCTTCCTCACGCACGGTTGTCAGAAAACCATCAACCCGACTTTTTGACTACGGATAATCGCTGTTTAAAAATATCTCTACACACAAAGTAGGTATGTTAAGAGATAGTTCCAATAATGAAGAGTTTCAATGATGTGTAAAAACTAAAGATACGTTCAAGCAAGCGTGTACGCAGAAACTATTCCAATAACTAGAAAAGACATTCTCTTTTTTAACGCGTTATGTCCCCTGCATGTATTAAGAGAGCTGTAAGTTGAAATAGAAAACTGAGATTTTGCGTTGTGGCGATATTCCTGACACTAATGACCCTGTCAGTTTACAGTAATAAGTATTTCTACAAATTAAAAAAAAACACGGAAACCTGAAAAGTCTCGTTTAGTTTTACTTCTGTATTTCAAGAATACTACTTGAACGTATATTTTTAACTCACCGCGTTGTTTCGATCAGCCGGGCACTCGTTCCAGTTGAAATGTAACGGGATTGGGGGAAATAAGGGCATGTTCCCAATGCTTTCTAAGAGAACAACAATGTATCCAGAATTCCCATGTAAGACTTTCTTAACTTGAACTGTTTGAGTCCTCGCTCACGATAGTACACAATGTAAATACCTCGCATTTTAACATCCGCCAAACATCAATTATCATTCTCCCGCTACGATTTCACCACACTTACACAATTACAATTATTTTCTTCCAATCACTATTTCAATTTGAAACGGGCACATTGTATCAAATGAATATGTTTTCCACGAATAAAATCTACAATTACAATGTTCAGAGACATTTCGGGATAGCTGTTCTCCCTAAATATAATACAATATTCACATAAGGACCCTAAACGGTTAGGATAATTCATCTATAAACTGACAATATATTAAACTAAAACAGTATACACTAAAAAAATACAGATCAATTCAGAAACCAAAAAACACCAATCAGGAGATAACTCACGGAATTCAAATTTTGGAAGGTACATTCCGCTGGGTAATTTTAACATTTTCTATCTCAAGAATAAAACGAATTTTTAAAAGTCTTCTTTAATTTAATTAACTACTAATGTTTATATTTTGGCATGTGTGAATAATTGTTTCCACAGGACGAGTTAAAATTAAAAAAACATAAAATTAATATTTATTAAAATACTTATGATACTTTCCATTTCCCGTTAACCACAGTGTACGCAGTTAGGGAACCACCTTGCTATAGGAAATTTGTCATTCATCAGGACGAATGCTACTGGTAAGAACCCTGCACGTTGCAGTGGATCGTTAACAGCTGAAGAAAGTGTTTCGCTGAGTACTAATAACTACCATCCATCAATAAAATTTCCTATCGATGTTTTATTAGCCGTGTCTACTTCCCGGAGGATATTCACCACTCTCATGTCCATTATAACTTTCAATAATTGGGTCGATTGCAAAGGAAACGCAATTGTTCATGTATATAGTATATGCACGTGCTCTGAGGCTTTGAGCGTCATCAGGAAGTTTTACCTATACACCCCACCGATCACCACCAACCAGAGTTGCCAGGTCTACAAATGAGAATTATCATACAAGTCTTCCTAAATTATTGTATTTTGGAAGCCGTATTTTCGTACATCCTGTTTTTTTCACGTATTAAATCATTAAGTTTTGTTTACGAATGTTTTAATAAACCTGATTTGGTATTCATCGAACTGGCAGAAAAATTTCGTCCATTCTTGTAGATTACCAACATTGTATTAATAATATTAGACGTTAAAATAGTCATCGACGATGGGTGAGTGGTTATCGTAGTGACCTGTCGAGCTCAAGTGGCCGGTTTCGATCGCGGTCTACTTTCGCCGATTTGTCGGGAGCGAAAACCCACACACGACGAAATGTATCGTTATGCTGCGTGTAAAATATCCCATGTGCATCATAGGAATTCAAAATTAATTAATTCTCGGAGAAAAATGCACACTGTAGAGTTCCGGTTTTCATTACCAGATGGCAGGAAAGATATAGGTGTTATTGGTATTATTATTATTATTATTAATATTAAAATCAAACACAAACAAACTCGGCCTCATTTACACAACGCACATGAGGTGAGATGAGTTGAAATTATCAATGCTCTGACGAGGCTTCACTGCGTACCACGTGTTTAAGACGTAATACTCATCTAACAACATGCTCTGTGTAAATGTAGCCGAGTTAATGTTTGATTTAATGTTTTACATTTCTATCACTTTTTTGTCTTTTTTGTCATGGTCATGCCCTTCAGTGAAATAACAATTGGCCTTATCGTATGTGATAAGGTCAAATACGATAAGGTAAAGTCAAATCGTACTTATGCTAAATTATTGTACAAAATAATAATTATCGTACATCTGGCAATACTGCCACCAACGCCCCACCCCCACAAACGCAGCAACAATGCGCTTTTTGATACGACAACTTGTTTTACACACAAATTTCTTCAAACATTTTGTCGGTATCGTGAGAACTACGGACATTGTTCAATGTAACCCTACACCTTGTTCAGCTAATTCAGCGCAACGATCTATCTCACAACAACATAAATGTAGTTGGAAACAGTGGCGGATCTAGACCGTAATCAAGGGGGGGGGGCTAACCGGGGAGCATTTTTGTTTAAAAATTACGGTTTTACAACACAAATTTTATAAATATTACCTCTAAAAAGTGCATCAAATAAGTAAATAATCTGGAATTATTAATAACAATAATTTATGAGAGTTCTTAATATGGTATTATTAATTTCATTAATCTGGTATTATTAATAACAATAACAATTATTAATCTTGTAACACTTTTACAAAGTACGCTATTTAACAAATTCAATTTTATCTGTTCAGAGTTCAGATCCAATGGGCGCCCCCCTCCCCCTCATAGATCCGCCAGTGGTTGGGAATATGATGTCATTTCTTACACTAGTCGCAGACCGTAAAAAAATGTTGCGTGGGTTGCCAGCACTACTCAAGAAGACACACATTCAATTCACATATTTTTTATATTCGCTAACACATTCAACTTAAAAATTTGCATAATTTTATTCTTAAACCATTTAAACCATTCACTACGTCGACAACTCAGGAGCAGTTTGCATTAATTACTTTTTTACTATTTATGAATTGCGAGCAGAGCTTCCCTATCTGTATCCGGCATAATATTTCATTTCACACACCACGCTACAGTAACTAACGATAATTAAATTAAGTATTTAGATATATTTCTCCCAGAAAAGATGACAAACCTAGTAATAGTGCAGAATGAAAACACCAATATCACACGAAACCATTCTAATACCTATCAGAACCCATAAATCATAAATGTGAGTGTAGGACTGTACCAAGGAGGGTTCTAGAAGCATTATTGGTATCAAGTTATCTCGTAAATATTTACGCAATATTCTTGTCACGACCAAAGAGATTTTCATTGCGTAAATCTAATATTATGAGTGTTCATGTAGGATACGTTGATAATAAGGAACTACTGAAAATATTTTAAATTTCGTCTTGCCAAAGAACATTTAAATCGTGATTCATACAACAATATGTAATTCTAGTGGTTTCCATACGTTTTACTTCAAGCCCACCTTCCGTAGTATGAACCTCAGGTCCAAGCCCCCGGCATCTAATGTATAAAAAATTAATTTAATAGTTTTTCTAATTATAAATTTAATTTCAATGTACTGTCATTATTTTGCGTTTCTCAAAGATAAAGGGTAAAGAAAGCCATTGTTCATAATAGTTTTATGGTGGAAAATTGTTTTAAATTTAACTAATTATATAAGGTATTATTCAATGAAATGTTGAAGTTTGGCTTAGATCAAAATCAGAGTTTTTGTTAAATATATTACACGACTCTAAGATGGACTGTGTACAATATTTAAGAACACAAGATTAAGGAAAGGGCGTAAATAGTATACTCATAGTATTATAATGTGTCCAACAGCACCGCCTGCGGTACGCGAGAAAACTGATCATGCTCCGCTTTCCCGCGTACCGCAGGCGGTACCTGGTGGATCTGTGCGCACGCTCTCTAATGCATTGAGCTTCAACTTACGATTATGACCTCTTACAATGGTCATAAAATTCTGTAATTTTAAATAATTGAAGAAAATTTATGGTATGGATGACAAAGGTGTGCTTCAAAGAAATATATTTTTTCAAATTTCTTACCAAAAAATAATATTTAATATTGAAGAACGTAAATGTAGCCCCGCTCGGCGTTAACTCGTCTCCGTGCGTGACACCAGCGGGCAGCGTTCACCGACGGGAATGACGTTTCACGAGCACTGCCATTGCTTTCGTCAGTGCAAACACTGACATAGTATATCAACAGTTATGTAACCAACAGACAGTGTACTGAGAGAGAAACACTACTCATGTATTCGTACCTTTAGAACATTTTCTTTGTACTGAATGAAAATATCGCCGTTCAAATGATGATAGAAAGTCCAAAAAACTACGTAAATATTAACGTAACTTACTATTTTTTTTATGTTTCGAACTTTTCGGGAGAAATTACCCCTTTCCGTATAAGGAGGCAACTTTATCTTCCTCCACTACAAGAAAACCTGATAAAGTTCGCAAAGAAATTCTTTAAAAGCATGCTGTGAAATTTACGAAAATGAAACCTAATAAACCTACTCCTTTCTCACTTCAACATTGCATGTCTATGAAAAGATAGAAAGAAATATAGATCTTCCATGTGAGGGAAAAATAGACATTAACATTCCCAACTCTATAAAATAGCTAATCTCCCTCCATGTTATTTTATATCGATGACTTGGCGGTTTCAAAAATCAAACATGCTTTCCTTCATGGCATTTGTAAGAAGAACAATTAAAGACAGTAATGGACACTATACAACACAACAAATAAAGTAAAACATTTTAGGATCATATCAAGAAGAATTTATGGAGTAGAATAAATTCCCTAAATTCACGAGTTCAAATCGGCGGGTAGAACTGCCGCAAGCTGAGTTGGCGGAGCATGCAACTACTCATTTCGACGACGAGTCGAAAGTGGATGTTTGTAGTGATGCCTGATAGTGAGAAGATATTCGCCAAAAGATTCCTGTAGGACCCTGTCCGGCTCCGCTAACTCAAATTGCGCCAATGTTTTACTAATAACAATATCTAAGGAGAATTTACCTTTCCAGAACTTCAGAAGTGAGCTGTCATCCAGACTTGCTTTACCTGAAACAAAAAGGATCATATGAAAAACAAAAAGGGGTACAGACAATAATTGGAGGTACGTCAAAAACAAATTATCGAAAGGGTATGTATGTACGTCAAACGTATGTCAAATGTGGAAGTGAAATTAAGGTTAACCATAAAAATCCCATTGAAAATTCTAATCCATCTGTCCCTTTGATGTATTCTTTTGTTACATTCACTTTCATTTCAGCAAATGATAACACTCATGACAAAGGAAAATGATAAAATTGTCACGCACCTTTTTGCCCCAACCGTAATTTTAAATATCAGATTATATCTCAAGTCCGCTATTACCCGAAATTACATTATCCAGAGACAGGTCATTTTGCGAAAGTCGGGTAGAGATGCTCTCCGTGCGTCCTCAAGTAATTTATGCCTGAACACAACAGAGGCACGACAATGACAGCGCTGCGAGGGAAGGGTACGGAGGGGTGCAGGAGTGTGAGGGCGGGTTAGTCGGGCAGCGGCCGCGTGCACGGCACTGAGCCAGCACCCTGCGTGAGCCGTACCAGGCGCACAGCACGGCACAACGCGCCAGCACGAAGGGCGAAGGCACGATGGCCCTCGCTTCTGTGCCTCACAGCTGACCAGCCGCCCACTCGCCCTCACGCTCACCCGAGCCATCAAAGCTGTGCGTCCGGGCGACCGGACACGAAATTCGCGCCCGCCTTGTGATAATGTGCATTTTACAAATGTAATTACTACCACAATGTCATTGTATGAGCAAGCGTGCTAGAGAGTCAGTCGGCTACGGATGCATACAAATTCCTTGCGGTGTCCTTTTAGTTGCAAATAACTGAATAAATCGTATCTGCAAACATGATGCAGATTGTGCATCCCTAGACAGTGTGCGACCGTGCAGAGCTGAAAGTGACGCGTGAGGCTGCCCGGGTGGCAACCGGGAGTCGGGAACAGAGTAGTTCTGCGAATAGAATTTCGTGAAACGAAATTCGCGGGGTGGGGTTAGAAGGGCAAACAGGAAACCAGACGGAGACTTTGGCAAGGAACAGTAGTAACTAGGAAAGTGGACGAAGAGGATTGGAAAAATGGAAACTGATGAAAAAAAGGCATTCGAAGGAAGAGCAGAGGCAGACAGAATAAGAAGGATGGGAGGGTTAATAAATGGGGAAGAAAGTTTTTTTTAACGCAGTTTTCAAAATGAGCTGGCGAAAGGAAAGGGAAGGTTGGAACGAGCAAGCAGGAGAAAGAAGAATGAATTGAGAGAGGGTTGTATGCAGAATAATTGTGAGGGTTCTGAGGACGCGCTCTGCGAAGCGTGTCCGGGGGCCGTCGCGTGGCAGCTGCAGGTGGCGGCGGTAGAGGCAACACGAAGAAAGTAAAGCCCAGCCCAGAGACAAGATAACGTGCTTGAGTGACACCACACTGGCGAATGCAACAGAGCCGCAGCTACAACGAAGGAGGGAAAGAATCGTAAGAGATGCGGGCAATAAACAGCGTGAAGAATAAGGCTGCACGGAAATAATAGTGAGATAATGCAATGAAATGTAAAAGTAATACGCAGCAAAAATAGGCAAAGAGAAAAGATCGAGAGAGATACGTCGGAAGAATATTAATATCCAAAATTATACCACGGAGTCAGTTATAAGTATGATATGGGTGACAGCTCGGACAGGGCAACGCGACCTCCCTTCGATACAAATAGAATTCAGAAATATGGTAAAATAAAGGAAAAAGTAACATCTTAGGACGAGGTCTCTTTAGGAAGAGAACAAATTTTGTCTGGTTGAGGATTACACGACCACAGCGGAGTAGTTTTCGGATCTCAGCGTTTATAAATCTTTTTTTAATATTTGATATCTTTGCAAAATATGATTCGCTACCTTCATTTATGTATTCTGCATGTAAGTTCATCATTCTTAAGAAGAGGGCATTACAACTAAAATCTGTCAACACAACCTGACCGACAAAATTATTCGTAAAAAATGTGCCAATTATACGTCACTATCAGAACTACTTAAATGACATAAAATACGGTTATCAAAAACTCTTTTAAGCAGTGCGTCTGCTTATAAATGCTTTTAATTAATGCTTCATTCATAATATGGATCAATTGAAAAAAGATCTAGTAGTAAATATAAAGCGATTTTAGAAAAATAAAAATGAGGTACCACAAACCATGAGAAAAAAATATTTATTCAGAATGCATTTGGAATCGAACCATTACCATCAACGTCCGTTCTCTGAAACTGGATTGTCTAATGAATGCCTCCGTCAACATGAAGTTGGAGCGGGACAATTGTGGCAGGTTCCGTATTCCGTCCTGTCGCGTCGTCACCCCCACACCGTAGTGCTCCCAAGATAAAAGAAGGCACTTGTCTCCCACGGGCAGGCTGCCTTCGTGCCCTAGCGTGGCGCCGGAACGCGCGTAATTGCTTTCCGGAGCCTCTTGATTACCTAGTCCCGCAAACCATACCGCTTGCATAAAACGCAACGGGAAACGCACCGGTACGCGCACACCTCCCTCACCAAATCAAACGCAAAAATGAATCGACAAAAACAGGAGGAACCGCTGCGTGTTTTGTGTACCCAAATAGTAATTGGCTACCGGAGACGAACAAAGAGGAGCTAAAAATTTGCTTCCAATAATGCTATCCAACGATCTCATTTCAACTGAGTCACGGCGGTCTGTCAAAAACGTGCGCAACGATTAGGGAAGCTTGACAAAAGGTTTCGGGTTAATTTTATATTCGTAATTGGGTGAGTTGAAATTGTAATTTCAAGGGGCTGTTAATAAACATTAATAAACGTTCTTTCAAGTACATGGGAAAATTGGGTCCACACAGTTGACACATCTGGTCGTTAATTGTATACATAAGCCTGAATTCACCGGTTATGGGGCAGAGGATAAAATAAAATTAAAAGTATAAAATTACTTGTTAAGGTCATTTTACTGTTAAAAAAACTTAAAGAATACATATTTACTAATTCATTATACTATATAATATTTCGAGAGTACATATCTATTTTTTATTTCTTATTTTATCATTTGTATTTTCATTACACGTACAGTTTTTGTGAGGGGGAGAAAAGGTTCTGAGTTCCAGCTTGGTATGCCGACTGACATCATAACAAAAAGAGACTGACCAAAAATTTGCAAGCATTGCAAATTTGACCGCTCAGACGTGAGAGAAAAACCTCTCTCCCATTTAAAGCGCTTAAGATAAAATGGTGAGAAATGCATTTTTTACAATAAAAACTATGTTTTGCGTGATTTGCGTGGTATTATTGGTGCTGTGAACGACATTTTTATCCAAAGAATAGCAAACCTAGCAAAGGTTTAGAAAATTAATAAAAACTATGAAATTAACCATGAAAAGAAATCGCAGGGCTACAATTACCTATGAACCATAAATTATGTAGCACAAATGAGAGCAGAAGAATTTTACAATTTATCTTCCTTAAAAAAAACGCCAATTTCAAATACGAAACTTTTGTGTGTCGATAAAATCTTAAATTTGACGAGTTGAAAAATCTATCTCGCAATATTTTGTTGAACTTTGTTATATTTGTATACAGCGAAATATTCATTGCCTTCGTAAAAGTTTTATGCATGCCATATTTCAACTTTCTAAGGCACTTGGAATTATTTCAAGCAATTTTTATAGGTGATTTGGTTTGCACTCAAAACAGCCCCAAGGTCAATTAAGATTTTAAAATATGAATAATAACAAAGGACTAATTTCGTAAGAAGAATATTAAACTTCTACATTGTAGGGAAACGGGAAGAAGGGTAAATTATGTTCTTAAAACAAACAAACAAACAAAAACGTTTATTTATAAAAAGGAGATGTGAACAAAATAAACAAGAGCACAGAAGAGTGTAGGTGTTTGAATTTTTTGAAAACCAATAAAGGTTTCCCTTCGTTACTCGGAAATTTCATACTGTCTGATATAAAGTAATTATTTAAATATTTACTCTACGATTATTACCTCGTTAACGCAATCACTATATTAACGCAATTTCAACGATAATAAACGTTACGATCACAGTCTTCTACGCAAGATACAAATAAAGATCATACATGAGTCTTCCACGGCACCTTTAAACAGTTGACACCTTCCAAGGAGCGAGAATTTCTTTGCAAAATCCTCCAAAATGCGCGAGTCAGTACTTTAATTGTAATATGGTACGAGAGTATTATGTTGATGACGGCGGATGTTAATAGATTCGTTCTTCTGACAACCTGCCATTTTTTGCGAATACAACGTACAAAATTTTTCATATATCTTATTTCTTTCTCAGGACGATCGCAGATGCAAGTCTGAGAAATCTTATTGCTTCTGCGACCTCTGTCGCTTAGTCCAGTTCTGCACTATTGTAATTCGTCGAATTTCTTAGATCAGCTGTCGAGCGTTTCTTAGACCAGTGAGGCAGCGACAACACTGAAAGGTCCATCTCTTATCAGTGTCGTATTCCATCTCTTCTGTTTTGTAGATGTTCCAGGAGATTCGGCTGACAACAAATGTCAGTACGCACGCATTATTTGCCTGTCACAGAACGAATTTTCTGTCAGAATCAGTTTGTCCCGATCTCGCATCACACGGTATTATGTCTCCCAAAAGTAGTGCTGTATTTGTGAAATATTTTTTATGTATATCTGCACATAAGTGATTGAGTTCAAAGATTTTATTCTATATTATTAAAACAGAAGTGTGATATGTCTAAAGAAAGCAGCCCTCGGGTTCGTTTTAAAGAAAACGCTAAGCAATTTTGGAACTGAGAAGCAACATAGAAGAAATTTTTCTCTACATTTCACTGAATCGTGCAGAATGTTTAGCTGCTAGCAATATTGACGTGTTTGGTGATAAACAGCATGCATCAGCAAGAGTAAATCCAATATTAAATTTTAATTTTATTTTTTGAACCCGAAATTTCAACCCTTTGGTTCAAGGAGTTTTTCCCGTTCAAGTTTGAAAAATGTCAAGTAATTTGTGAGACATGCCATCAACTTCTGCTCCGGAGATATAAATGAGTCGCTTATAATTACACGAGAAAAAAATTCTCCGTGAAGCAGAGGATATAATCTAGTAGGTTAATATTTAACCGACTGGCAGTGTCATTATGACTTGTTTGAATAATATTTGGATGACCGAGCTAATTGCTCGGATGACGATGTTGAGACTCATGGTTAATCAATCGTAGAAACCGCTAAAAACAGTCCCAAAGTAATATCATTCACAATATCTGTTAACCAAATTGAATTCCTGTTGTTGCCTAAAGAAAACTGTCCACGGAAACAGCATTATCTTACATTATCATAGTCTTTTATTGTCGTTTTCCCCAATGTATTCGCAGCGTGGAAGATATTACTGGCATTGCCGATATCAGTGGATAGCGGAGAAAGGATTTTTCCATAACATAAAATTATTAAAAACTACCACAAGACCTTTTTAGTACATTGGCGGTGTTGGCACCAATTTAATTTTAAAACACTGTTAAATTGAAAGCAAGAAAAAGGGTTGTCTGACATTTTCACGTTTAATATATTTCTCTTTTTTATTAATAGAGTCCAGTTTCGTTTAAATCAAGGACTTTGTTGTAAAACCATAGTACCTTCTGGATTCTTTTAGATACAATGTCATAAATATTTGTGAATTAAATTGTATATATATATATATATATATATATATATATATATATATATATATATATATATATATATATATATATATATNTAACGAATTAGGTTAAAAAAAATTTTTTTTATTGTTGTTCTTGTAAAAGGGAAATGTACCGTGCTATTGAAGCTTATCTACATGGAGCGATAAGAGGTAGGAGATGGGTGGAAAGCTATTGTTAGTGGGTGGGCCGCTTAACTGGGTTGATCAACAACTTGGCCCACGTGGAGGGGTTAGTAGAAGTGCTTAGTAATAGTTGGAGTTATTGATACTCGGAGGAGTTGGATAGAGGAAGGAAGGTTTGCTTTTCAGTAGTCACATCTATATGACTACTGGGACATTTATGTGAAAAGCTACAAATTTTCTGGCCCCACCGGGAATCGAACCCAGGATGACTTTGTGATCAGCGACAACACTAGCACCTGAGCTCGGTGGGGCTAGGTAAGATGGATGACTATTAAATTTTCCAGCGACGACAGAAGATTCTCCCGCCTCATTGCATTCCCTACGTGTCTAGGTTCGAAATGTGTACTTGGAAGTATTTTCTTGAGCATGCATGATCATTCATTCATTGATAAAGGCAAGAATTCGTTGATAAGGTAATGAAACAAAGTTAACCAATTAGAATTACTATTAATTCTAATTTAATTTTTGTATTAATAAATCCTGTCTTCCTCGCAAATATCAATATTCAATTCATGCAATTACATAAAAAATAGTTTATCTGTAAATTACAACCAAGAACTAACTTTGTTATAGCATTTCTTACCTCGTCACGTTGCAGATATTTGTCGAACTCTTTCTGTTGCTTTCACAGAAACGTATTAGGAATTCACTTCACTATTGAAATATTTCGGCTAATCCACTACCGCATGAATGGACCTGTAATCAAGACCGATATTCCTTTTTTGATATAGGAAAGAAAGGTAGGTTCACCTTATACGCAATTCTTGAACTTTTGCTTCTTCTGTCCTCATCCGAAGACTTGTGAAACAATATTCTTTTTGAAGAAATATACAGACTGGTATCACTATAGTACACTCTATCCCACTTCGCCACGAAGTCTTAACAAATTGTTTCAACCACAAACTTTTTATTCAATCTATTCGTAAAACTTTTTATTCAATCTATTCGTAGCACTACTTCCACGCTCAAACGCTTTCAAATTTGAATATTGTCGATATTGATGAAGTGACGACGTTCACTCGGCTCCAGCATCCACCTCGTAACTCGAGGTTCAGGAGCTCGCGCCAATCAGATCGCAAAACCCGCACTATGAAAGGTGAAACACTAGCACTTCCAACCACACCTCCCGTAACCGAACACACGTGGTGGAAGGGTAAGAGCGTCGCGCATGCCTCGGAGCGACTGCGTGAGGCAGTCCTTCACCGTGCGAGAAGCACACGCCGCACGGCGGGCGCCCAAGGCACACAGTGGTGCTCGCAGCTGCTGGGGTGGGGGTGTCACGGCGTGGAGGGGGGCCGCCGCACGTACATTCAACACAAGAAGCCAGCACGTGGCGCGCTTCAATCAGCGCAGTGTTGTCGTTTGGTGCTGGGAAGACGCTGACTTCGGAGGGAAGCACGCGACATTGATTACCGACGATTATCCACACTTCCGTTCCTCTAACTATTGGTGAGAAATGTTTGATTCTACTACATAATAATTAGTAATAAACTTATGGGAATTTTGCTAACAGTAAAACAATAAGTCATGAAAACTAATAAATATTCCTTTTTTCAAAATCAGGCCAAAAAATATAAGAGGTACATTTTCTCGATTCAGGAAGTTCTGCATTTCTTCTGCCAATGTCGTTATATTCACAATTTAGGCCAAGTGTCGGTAATTTTCCTCCTCATCCATCCCCACACAACAGTGCCTCACAGCGTTCTCTGTCAAAGCACTTGGACTCCAGCGAAATGAAAAGAAATTTTGCAATTTTAGCGACTGCGAGTGAATTTTGCTTTTGATATTACAGGGAGGCACGTGATTATTTTAGTACATGAGGTCAAATCTTAAGTTTATAATCATAGAAATGAGATTGGGGCGACCTTTTTTAAAGCGTGGTTTGTTAACAGCATACTACAGAGACAGTACACCTTAAACATAAGAAAAATAATAGCGGACATAATTTCAAAATATGAAATTAAAGTTTAAATTGATCAGAAACTACATAACTAACCGACAGTGGTGTTCTGGTGGTATGGTCTTCGCTTCCATTGCCTTCGCGGATTGCCTAGCGGTAGAGTGCAGGTGCAAACCCTGGTAGGGGCGTTTTGGTTTCCCTCACCTACTTCAGACAAATGCCGGTTCGGTACCATACGTTCCCCGGCAACCCAACATCTCTCCTTCCCAATTCCCTCACCCGAGTCACGGTTAGGCCGGCAGGCCTCGTGACCCGAACTTCGTCAAAAGACATGTAATAAATAACTATGTTCATGATTTCTTAACATAATAAATTTATAATAATAAATTTATTGTCAAAAAACAGTACAAACTGCGTATGACCACGTGGAGGACAATAAACTAGTTTACTCTCCGGAAGCAAGCAAGGGACCATCCCATCAATTCCGATCAAGGGCCCTAAGGCAGAGGCGGATTCAAAAATTTCAGCAAAAGTTGTATAAAAATGTATAAAAAGCATAAAAATGTATAATAATATACTTTAGTACGTTTAACGAATGCAGACCTCTTGCAAGTTCAAAAAAAGTTAATTTGAAGCAGGCTACGTAACAACAGAAATTGTATAAAACCCTTTAACATATTCTAATTTTTCGAGACAATTTTTCGCCTATGTTCAAAAATTGTGAAATACGTAATTTAATCAATTGAAAGGAAATTATAAAATAGATCCAAGTGTTAGTCGAGGTAAAAACTACCCCCACAACTTGACGATGTCTTACTGATTTTGAGGAAGTAACGTTTAGTGCAAAACCAATTTCGCGAACAAACAATTCACACAACACTTTCCCCTACATTGATCTTCTATTCGGTGTTTCTTTCCGTTTTTTTGTCACTTATCATGTTAACTTATTTTTCTTGTTTTTATTATTATTATTTTGTGAAATTGCGCTAAACGTAAATTATCATGTAATAGTTTTTTAAACAAAATTACTACAATAATCAAGCTCTCAGGGCAGGTTAGTTCGAGTATAGCGGTCGGTGTGAGAACTTTACAACGCTTGATAATACTGACGAAAGGGTCACTTCACTCGTGGTGTAACTAGTAAGGTGAAGTATTGCGCTTGCTTAACAAGTTTTGGATAGGATGTGACGGGTCAACAGTGTATCTCCAGTTCAATACTGTACCTTACTAGTTATAGCGTGACTTCATTCTGAAAAATCCATAAGAGACAAGTGTACATATTCTCCTCTCTTTTGTTTTCTATTACCAACCATAAAAGGAATGAAAAGGGAAGCAGGTAGATTTATTTATGCCGGTTATTAATGTAAATTCTGAGTTTGAACTTTTTACTGATGTCTATTTGATCCTGGATTCATTGAGGTCCCTACGGTTCAGACATTAACTCTCGGGTTTTTATTTCTACGGCATGTCAGTGTCGAGGGGGGATTCTAAAATCTTACTTTGTTACTTTTATAATTTATAAATAAAATATATTTCATATTTTTTATGAAATTTAGCGTGGGAGGGAACAAGAAGAAAAAAATATTTATAACGTGACACTTGTTATTTATTCTGATATTGAGAGTATTAGTTTTTTTCTATTAGGTATCTAAGTAACTCAATGTAAATTCCAGAGGACCAACAATATAATTTTCATGTGATGAAATTAAACTCATAGCGAAGACATGCTGCATATGGGTATAAAGTTGGCGCACTTCCGCACGTCCTTTCAACTTGCACTCGAAAAAGACTGATATTTCCCTCTCATTATAAGTTTATGTCCCCAATTTTGTAATACTATGTGATAAAAATTACACACATTTTTTTTTCATTTTTTTGTTCCATACACGACCAAACTAAAAAGTTGCAATTCCCATAAGAAATAACTTATACTTGGATTGGATTTTGCATAATTCACAGTCTCTTCGTGCATATAGCGGAGTGAATTTTCGCGCATCCATTGAAAATCCAGTAATTATTAGATGCAGAGAACACGGATTTTTTTTCGTTCAGAAATACCAAAACGGGAAAATCTGATACCTACTTCGAACTTATTTCGGAAGATTAAAGACTCGCCGGGTGGGAGGGTATAGCTGATTTGGCATATGAAGCAAGAAATGACAACAGTCCTTACACTGAGAAAAATGAAGTGGGAACTCGGAGTGTAACGTAGTAGCCACAACCTTGCCATACCGCGAAAAATTCCTTTCTGTACATTACCATGAGTACTATTGGCTAACTCCACCCACGCCTCTCCTAGAGAATCTAGATTGGAATCCCCAACCTACAGTGGTACCAATTTCAGTTCACTAAAATCTCGCTGCCACCAGTAACTGTCACACTAGAAAATTAGAAAGATAAAGTACACGTGCTACATACAATACGGAGTCCCCGCGGTTTTGTTCACGTGAATTTTGTAATATTTCTTCAACTTTATTCTTTTTCACATTCCCATTGTTATCCAGTGAGAATCCTATCCATTAATATTGCAGGTTTGATAGTACTGGTGTGTATCCTTAATCCCTTATTCTTACTGATGTAATTGAGAGAAAGATTTTAGAAACTACCAATTTCCCAATCCCTTAAGAATGAATTTTCGTAAAATCCTACCTTAACGGACATTTTCGATAATTTTTCGTTTCACACTCTTTAAAACCTCCGCCTCTATGGGTGGGGTGCACCACATGTGGCCTAAAATGTACATAATATTATTATAAATACGATTAGTCAACTCAGAATACACAAAAACCATGGACGTGAACCTAATATCAGTTTTTTACGTCATTTTCACGTCTCGCCTCAGGTCATCTGGCCATCCCCAGTTCTAAGGATACCGTTCCCATATGTAAAATCAACGTCAACAATGGCATTGGAAGTTTAAAAATCTCATGAACCCTAAAACTATGGATCCGATGCAATTTTCATTTTTTGATATTAAAAATTAGTTTTCAATAATTTTCTCTTAGGGGGTGATCCTGGACTTGAGCGGCATTGACCAATTGGAGGGCGCGTCAAGGACCAGTAACCGGTGCAACCGTGCGTCAGAGGACTCGAACAAAGGAACAAGCTGGGTGCGAAAGCCCTCAGTGACCGGTGGGCATGCACCGCTTCTTCTACGCTTAGCCACTTCTCATTTCCCACGGCTGCTTCCTTCTCTGTCAACAACACCCATCCTCCACCTCTGTATCACCACTGCACGCCGCGTCCGCTCTCCTTCGTCACCATTTTCTCTCTCATCGTTTCAAGTAGACTGGCCGTCAACTTCATTCCTTTCATTTCCGCCCATCATTTTCGTCACCCTTTGTCTCACAACTTCCACGTAGTTATCACCACGTCCACTCATCAGCATTTACTCATTCTCCCATCCTGGTCACTACGAATCTGTCCAGGTAGTTCTTGTAGCCCTAGCTTCGCGTCGTTGGCTGGATGTCGTACAGCCCCCAAAGCACACCAAGCTCTCCTAAGCCAGCAGTCCACCCGAGACTGCCTTCTTGCACAACACGCAGCTCAAAATCGCTGTTCTCGCAGTTGTACAGGGCGCTCACTGGCGGCGGGAGCAGGGTTATGGCCCTACCTCTTGGAACAGCGTCCGACACAATCACAGCACAAGAGCGCCACTCCACGCACGCACAAGCAGATGTGCTGTCAACACATCTGTCTCTGACCAATTACGATTTTCTGCGACGTCGTTCCACAACTTTCACAGTCTAATTTCATATCAAACAACGTAGAAATTTAACACAAAAAGTCTAAGAAGTAGAAAAACTAACATTTAAGAAACAACAGAATACATTTTAAGACGTCGATAGCATACCACAATATACTTACCAAATGGATACAAGAACCACATCACAGGGTCTTAACAGAACTTCATATATTTTGAACTGTGTTATTGAATCAAGTATAAAATATAGTACAGAGCAGGTGCCTCCAAACTACGGCCAGCTAAGGAGGTGAAGTTTAGTAAAAATCCTAGTATCAATGACGACCGCAAAATATTTTGAACAAATCAATATACAGAAACATTTTGCATATTTTATTTGTTGTCACACACTCGACCATAACAATTATATAATTCGCATACCTAACTGTGTTGAATATAGACAGTGATCCGAAGAAACAGTTGTCTAAATTCACATATTTAGATAGGTTTTCCAAGAATATTAGAGCATTTCGGAATTCTCCAAAATCATTTCCTCGGAATTATTAGAACGAAAGACGGGTGTCTCACGAATTTAAATTATTATCATACTTTAATGGCTATTTCCAATAATTTAATATAAAACCGTATTCCTATAATTATATAAAAATACATAAAAGTTTGTTAATAATTGATGTCAATTAGGTTATGAGGGTTTTTAGAAAAACAGCCATTCAATTAAAGTCAGAAAAAGGAGGGGGGAGGAAATTCTTTGTTTAATGAGGCACCAATATTTAGCACCACATCGAAACCCATTTACACGTTTATAATTTTGATACGTGTCGATCCTATCACGAAAGGTATTTTGCTTACTAATAAAAGTCAGCATCAACAAAGTATCTGTGACACATATCTAAAAAGGTACCGTATATATTGAAGTACAATTTACAAGAACTCTTCTTAAGATCGTAGCGAGTGCAGTAAAAAGTGTGATATTTATTGTTGATTCACGTGAGCGGGGAACAAATAAAAATTTGAATGCACCGCTTGGTTGTCCGGAACATACCACGTCTGATCCCGTCTTGTCCTGGACAACCAAGCATATATTAAAATCCGAGTTTAGAAGGCTACGTTCACAAGTAAAATCAAGGTTTGTTTGAAGAAAATATGATGCAAACAAAACTTCCTAAGCTGACAATTAAGATCACTGATGTATCTGCTAGAGATCTGTGTTGGTGGATGCGGTGACAATGTAGACGAGAAACAAGTTTTTCACTGATCATCGGGATTAGGATTCATCGGGACGTTTCTTAGTTTCGGTAGACACGTTGCCAAAAATACAAAAGTGACAAAAGACGACGGATAAATATTCGAGGTGAAATAACAAAACAATTAATCAAAAATTTCAACAACGAGAATAGGTTTCACTCATGAGACTCAACCGAAAACATCTCTTTCACAATTAAAGCATGTAAATGGAAAAAATTCAAACGCCAGAAAACAGAAAAAAATTTTCTCTTTTACAACGCCAATGATGTAGTAATCGATTTAATTGCCTTCTGTCAATAGTTCAATTGCTATGACGGGCAAGACATAGCATGGGCGTATACATCATTGTGAGG
This sequence comes from Laupala kohalensis, assembly GCA_002313205.1. Taxonomy (NCBI): domain Eukaryota; kingdom Metazoa; phylum Arthropoda; class Insecta; order Orthoptera; family Trigonidiidae; genus Laupala; species Laupala kohalensis. Next base: position 73,902 of record NNCF01133845.1, read on the forward strand.
CTAACATGTATGATGCAATAACAGTCGCGGAAATATATAATAATTTTTTAACTCTTCTTTTTTTCAATTTGTCGTAACGTCAGGCAAAATAGTAGTTATCAGGAGTCGTACTCTAGGACTTATTTGAAGCGGTATTTGGAAACTACAAGTAGCATTTTGAACATTCTCCACATTTGAAATCTATGGTACTTACAACAGGACATCTTAAAAATGGATACAATTTTTTTAAAGCACTATTTGTTACAACATGAAACAATCAACAGAAATTCTTCGATGAAATCTTTTAATAATTTTTCCAAATCAACTATGGTGTTCAAGCTGTTTTTCGTTCCTCCCGTACAACATGTTTTTGGCACTAAGAACGTTTTCCATTTGCATGCCTCAATTCCTTCCCCTATGAAATATATTTAGCCATCATGTCCTAATTTTCACAGCAGTGGAGTGTCTTTATCGGGTATATCGAGTTTCGCAAAATCTCTAATAACATGACAGAATAGTTAACAATTACTCTACGAAGTAGCAATAGGGTCCAACAGAACGGAAAGATCAAACGTTCCACTTTAAGATACTGTGAGCATACTTCGACTCACATCACAAGAAATTACTTGATTACTTGATGTTCAAATACATGAGCGATTCACAAGATGAGGACAATGATATACTTTTTGTACAAAATCCCGTTTTAAGAAATGTTATTTAATTTGAAGGCACAAGAAATGAAGGATGCTTCACACAATATCAAGTGAGCTGAATACACGAAACATGAATTACAGACAAAGTTAAATGTAAAGAGAATACCATTCAAATATATGATTTAATAAATGGTTCTTCTCTTCTCACAATCATGACATTTCTCCCCTCATAAATGGTGATTCCACGCCCTGCTTTGGTATGCTGACCAGGAAGCCGCAAAGTCCGTTCCACGCTGTCCCTATTTGAGAGCGGGCGACATTGATCGCCGGGATGATTCGCTGGTTGGAATTCATGCAGCGTCTCCACGATTTGTTATTAAAGACTAGTCGCAGGAAATTCTGCGGCATATGTGGTGCTCCATCAGAGCGACGTCAGACAAGGAAACGCTACACAGAATTATATTATCATGCAGGCGCGTAGCCGAACGAGCATGAACTTCAGTAGTGGTCCTCTTTTCTACAAGAGAGGAAGTGATATAGAAACGCGACAAAAGTGAATGTATAAATTTAAAATGCCCACGATTTCTTTCTATAACGAATGTTTAAATTAGTGGTCAAAGATGATATACATTAAAGCGGGTTGTGAAGTACGGAAGTAAACAAATAGTGTTAGATGTTATTAAACAATAATTATAATAGCACTGATTCAGTCTTTGCAAAGGATGAAACAGTTCTCAAAAAAGTACATCAGACCAAGAGGTGGGATTTTAAGGATGGCGCAACCATATAAAACAATAGACTCGGATTCAATTTTTATCTGGTCAAAGTTGTCAACTTGTCACATCGCCCGGAATATTTGAGTAAATTGATTAGACGAACTCGGCATTGTACCCGGGTTATTGGTGACATGCACTCAATAAGAAAAATGAAACAAACAGTTTTACAGTTTCGCCATCCAGGCTTCCTCAGTGTTACACCACACCACAAGCCCAGATGCGGTGTGGGTATTTTTTGGGTAGAAGTGGGATTCAACCATAAACCACAACCTTTATGGTAGAGTTCGTTGCCACCAGCTTGGTTTCCCCAAGCAATCAAACACACGTGTAATAACATTAAAATATTCCTTTAATACAAGTCAAATTGAAATCTGCGTATTTACAAATTTGAACGAACTCTCAAATCATAAATACAATTTTGAATTTGTTATTACAGAGTTATTGCTATCTGAAAGCAACAATTACACACAGATATAAATACTGGCGTTATCAATTAATTCGGAAATCTACCCAGAGTATCCGAATCTCAAAAATTTACAAGTTGCTATCCCGAAATAACTAAGTTCGTTGTTCCTTGTTACGTCATTCGCGCCTAATAGCAATGTAATTGAATTACCGCAGCAATTCTCAGTGGTCTGACGACCAACGCTAACCAAGTCACATCTCAAATAACCTGGGCACTTCCTAACAC
>NNCF01133845.1:76247-103609 GCA_002313205.1 Laupala kohalensis
TTAGTGGCGGGTACTTTTCCTTATTTGGCGGCGACTGGCCCGACCCTTAATCTCCTTAGGAATTTCCGGCTAGCAAAATGCTTGAAAATGTTAATATTACACAAGTCGGTAGACTGCACTGAAGCTGATGTTACAATCACTCATATAGAAAGTTATTTTTTGAAGATTCATGGTTGCTGACAGTTTAGCGAATCCTGATTATCAAACAAACGTCCGTGTACTTAACCCACGGTGCCAGAGGAATGATCTTGTACTGAGTGTTGGTGAATTTTTAAATATTTACTTTATAACAACTCTAATATCTTAATTCCATTTTGAGCAGCATAAAATAAGAAGAAAAAGTTCAAACTGGTTCGATCGATTTTAATGAATGAGAGACTACAATTGTTTTCTATGAAAACTTATTTTCGTCATTTTTAAGAATAGGATACACATTGTTCACGTTGTGTTTTGTGGATTCGAATACATTTTCATTTCTACATTTTCCCAGTACATAAAATAGCATTTGCTTCCTTATTAAGAAATTAAATGAGAAACATTTCATGATAAACCAATAAAAAGAGTTTTAGTCTACATTAAAGCAGAATCTAATATTTTTTATTAAAAAAATAAAAAGTCAGCAATGCGAACATGAATTAAACGTGATATGGTTTTCCCGGTTGGCAAAGTACGGATAAAGAATTTAACAGAGATGGAAAGAATATCTTAAATTAATGCTGTACGCATCATTTCTAAATCCTTAACGGATATCATGGGCAAGACCTTATGGGTAACTTCACATATCTTAGTGCAAATGGAAGTAGTGTAATCGAATATGCCTTAGCGTGCGAGAAAACATTGCACTGGCTAGACGATTTCTGGATTGAAAGTAGGGTAGAATCACGTCATATGCCAATATGCATTAGATTAAAATCAAATATCCCGGAAAAAGAGGTTTCAAATTATATCACACATAGAAAACCTATGCATTTTAAATGGACTGAAGGTAAAAAAGATGAACTCATCGATAATTTTTGCAGGAACTTCGAAGGTTCCTACTCAGTTATTCGCTCACACCTAGCCATAGGAAATTATAATGCAGCAGCTGAAATACTACAGAATGGTCTTTATAAAGCAGGTAGAAATATGAGAGTTTTGGAAACAAGCAGGACTAGACAGAGGGAGACAGGTTGGTACAACGCTAATTGCGAAAAAGCTAAAATTGAAGCTGTAAACGCACTAAAATTCTTTGTTTGGCATGGGGGGGGGGGGAGTCTTGCGTCAAAAATACATCAAATTACGGAAACGGTATAAAAAGACCGTATTAGACCAAATTAGCATGGCAAGAGGCGAAATCAATGAGAATACAAAATATAATTAAGACAAACAATACTAGCGATATAATTAATGGGCATGGGTGAAATTTTCCTTAGGGAAAATATTTTAGATTCACATTTCGATTAGATTAGTGTTAGACCCCATGCCGCAACCCAGTGAGAATAGGTGTCTAGAGCATCCTGCAAAGAAAAAATTGATGAGTTGAGGCTATGATCTGACGTAAATATGGCAGTGTCGTCTACATATAGTGCAGTTGTCGTTTCTGGGACTTCAGAAAGGTCAGAAGTGAAAACGTTGAATAATGTCGGAAACACGGGGGATCCTTGGGGAACCCCGGAGAGGATGGGAGTATATGGCGAGCATACTTCGTTTATTTGCACTGCAAATTGTCTATCAGATAAGAAGTTGTAAATGATTTCGAAGAAATACTCTGGAAAACCAAGTACACGCATTTTGTACCGTAGACCTTCGTGCCATACTGTCAAAATCAAATACTGCCTACGTGCCATACTTTGACTGAAATCAAGGAATACTGCAGCAGTGTATTTTTTTGCGTGAGAGGAACAAGCTATGTTACGGTTATACGTAATAGTTGATTACTCGTGGAGTGTTTATGTCGGAATCCGAACTGAAAGTGTGGAATAGAGTTTTCAGTTTTCGAGAGGAATGTGTTGATTCTATATAAAATTAATTTTTCAAAAACTTTTGAAAGAGTTGGTAAAAAAATTATGGGTCGATAGCTTGAGGGATCATTTGGAGGTTTTTGGGTTTTAAAATTGGGATAAGAATTGATCGTTTCCAGGCATTTGGAAAAAAATAGTGCGAAGGCATGCATTAAAGATAGACGTCATATATGCTAAGATTCCTTTAGGGAGGTGTTTTAAGACAATATTTGAGATATTTTTGTAGCCAGATGATTTTTTGGATTTTAGTTTTTTAATTACCTCTTTCGTTTCTGAAGTGGAACGAATTTTATTGGTAAACGCGCAGCGTGGAAAGGTTTACTTATGAAATTGTTTACGGAGGTGTAATTGGCATTAGAGATGGGATTAGGATTGAAGATTCTCTGGAAATGATTTGATAGGAGATTAGCTTTTTCATTATCAGTTACCGCATTTTTTTCCTAGAGAGAGAGCCGGGGTATTGCATGTTTCAGTCGTTAGGGCTCGAGTGATTTTTCATGGGTTCATGTTATTGTGGCAGAGAAGTGTTAATTTGGTTTGGAAATATTTATTTTTGTAATCGTTTATTACTCTATGCAAGTGGTTGGTTAATTGATTTAACTGTGCTTTAAGGTGGGGGAAGCGGTAGGTTTGCCATAGTTTCCTGGCTACTCTTTTTTCGGCTAACAGTTTATTACTTTCAGTTGGAATATTTGGTTGTATACATCCACATCGCTTAGGGCGTTTGTACGAGGTGTGGGCTATTACTTCTTTCAGCGTCTCTGTAACAACTTGTAAAGCTGTGTCAATTTGTTTTGGAGTTAAAGAAATGAATGATAAGGTCTGATTCGCTCACAAGCTGTTCAAAAGGATTCCATTTAATTTTATTATTTTTCCTTCTAATAAGTCTGTAGATTATTGGTGCTTTGAAGGATATTAGTACCGGGCAGTGATCAGAGTTTGACTCTGGTATTGGTAATTGAAAAATTGGGGACTTAAGATTTGTTCACTATGATATCTAAAATATCTGGAGGAATTTTGTGATTATGTGGGTAGTGTGTTGGTTTTAATGGTGCTTCTACGGTAATATTATTTTTATTGCAAAATTTCAGTAAATTTCATCCATTCTGCATGCAACATTCCACATGCTTTGAGTTAAAGTCCCCAATTGCTAAAATGGGAGTACGGGTCTCAAACAGCATTTTTAGGTACAAGGATTTTAGTGATGTACTGGCGGGTTTGTACACAACAAAGAGGGTTAGGGGAGGTCCAGAGGATTGTGGTAGAGATAGCAGTGTCTTCTAAACCAGAAGTAATGCATGGAGGCAATGGGTTTTGTTTTAATTTTTTTCGAGCCGTACTCCCCCAGAAGTGTTTTTGAAAGGACGATCACTTCGGTAGACCCGTGATTTTGAATTTTTCGCCTGCTGTTAGGTGGGTTTCAGATATTACGGCAACGTCTATATTGCGATTATGATGCAAAAACTCAAGGAATATTTTCTTAGTGGATATGCCGTTTGCATTCCAGTTATGTAGGTTTAGATTACTGAACTTATTTTTGTCTATTTCGAAAGTGTTGTGAAAATAGTGAGAGGATATAAGTCTGTATCTTAGCTAATACTGCTTCTACGATGTTGTCGATCAAGTTCGAGACAAATTCATTGGAGGGGTTTGTTAGAGGTTGAAGGTGGGGGGAGGGGGTAGTGCAGGATTTTGGGGGTTGATCTTAGCATATTGAGCATATGAAGGTCGATTGTTCCTTGCCGGCAAAGGAGGGAAGTGTGTGGTGTTTATATTAAAGTTCTGTGAAGGTGAAGTAGCATTCGAGGGTTGGTTGGGATTATCGATAACAGGATATGGGGAGTTGTTGTCTGAATTGAGAGGATTTGGAATTTGCTGTCTTCTACTAAAGTAATCTTGTTTTTCTAAGAAATGAGGACAGTTTCTATAGTTCGCCGGATGAGACCCGTTACCATTTGCACAGATCGCAGACACATTTTCCTTAAGATTACATTGGCCTATGGTATGAGAACTTCCACACTTTTAACAACGAGGACTTTTACAATAGTTTTTAGTATGGTCGTAGTCTTGACAATTTTTTCATTGAACAATTGTTTGATTTCTTCTACGTAATTCTATTTTGATTGAGCAGTTCAAAAGATACTTAAGTTCAAATATTTTGGTAAGTACTTCATTATTGTTACTTCTTCGGCACACAGGGGCCTGGGGGATCTATCCTGCTTATGCTGTTTGGTTGCCTTAATGATCGTGAAATTTTTGTTTTCAAAGGCCTCTTTGATTTCAAGTTCTGTGAAGTCGCAAGGTATATCCCTAATTATTGCACTTTTAGTTGCATTATTAGGACCTCTGAGGGTACGGTAATTTATTTCGTTTGAGTCTAGGAATTTTATGAGCAATCTAAAAGATTAGTAGTTGTGGATACACGCACGGATTTCTCCTTCATGTTCGTGGAAAAGTCATTACCTATGGTTTTAGTAATATCTTGCAAAAGCAGTCTGTAGTTTTCCAAATTGTGCACGAATATGGTAGGCGGTTTGCGGATAAGAATAGGTGTTGGAGTAGCTTCAGGGACAGTTTCCTCTTCTAAATCTCTTAAGGCACTGTATCTATTTGAGATTGCAATTGGTTGGGATGTAATAGAATTTTTAAACCTTGCGTTGTAGGCGGTGCGTTCAGAAGTCCAGTCTTCGGTCTCGTTGCCTTCCATTCTTCTTTTTTGGCCTGTTGCGGAGTTAAGTCCTAGAAGTGGTTCGGCTGCTAGGTTGGTTGAGGTCGACGGAGAAGCTCCGCTTTCATCCTCGTGTTGCGGGCTAAGATTGTTAGCATACCTGCTACTACTGCTTGCCCCAAGTCAGGGCAAGCGGATAGGTAATTGTCGGCAATGTTAGTTGTGTAGTTTTACTGCAGTTTCTTATTCTTTTTAAAATATTACACNTTTTACTGCAGTTTCTAATTCTTTTTAAAATATTACACTCGATTAAATAATGTTAACACGAAATAGGACGCACTAGCGCGGCACTGCGATCTGAACTGGTCAAGATAATTGCTAGATGATATTAGTATATAAAAACTTAGCTTCGCGTAAGATACGAGATCACTTAAGATAAACCCATGTAACTGACTGCACGGAAGAGAACACCGGACGATGTTCACTCCTCGAAAGCTGGTGAGCGAGTGAAGGGTGAAAATGTGATATAACATTGTCTCATTTCTTTGCAAAACAATTTGAACACATGTCAAATACTTGCATTGTTAATAATACAAAATACGTGACTCGGTAAATGAGTTCGGTAGTCTAGAGGAAACGTGTGGGCTATGCAACCGAAAGGTCCGGGATTCGAATCCCCGGGGGTGCAGAAATTCTTTTATTTATTTTTGTCGATCATATGATAAATCTATTTATACATTCATCCTCTTTTTAACATTTTTGCTATTAATAAATAGCGGCTGAGTAACTAAAATGCGAATAAAACTGCTAAACTTGCTGCTTAACTGCAAGAAGTGTTTTGGTGCGTGCGTCGGTTGTCAGCGTCTCAGTCTGAAAATGAGTGTCCTTACTCACTCCTCACACCGCTCCGTCCCATGACCTCTTCCCTCCCACCGACGATCGCGTTCAAACGGTAGTGCTCACGTTTCCAAGCACTGAAAGATGACACCACCCGCTGCATCATGGAAAGAGTCTTCCACGACATATTTTTGTTAAGAACCGAAAACTCAGTTCCGCCACCAACAGCACGCCACGCTGATTAAACCGGTATTTCTCGAGACAGCTGAGTTAAAATTTGTTCTTTCATCGAAAAAAAAACCCAGTAAAATTAAAATATTAAACACGAGGAAAGTATTATAAGGCAGCTCATGTTGACAAAAATACATGAAAATATAGCTTTCTCGGCGGGGAATCGAACCCGGACTTCGCACGTACACATTCGAGACGAGACTATTTATGATTTATATGACTATTAAAAATATATGATCATTTTGTGAGCCATCTGAGAAAAGCTGGGTCACCCAGATATTGAGGTTTATAACACGAATGTTGGTACAATTGAGGACAGAATAAATTACAATTTACACAAAGTTAAATATAAAGACTTGAAATACAGCACAAATGCACAAATATTACTTTCATTATTTCAGTTGAAAAGTACGATCATTTTATTTCTTATCTATTAATAAATTATTTATGGCGCACAATATATTAGTAATCATCCGTTTTGAGATATGTAGAAATCTATTATGAAGACATAAAACGAGCTTCAAGCGTTATTGACATGTTTTGTTAGAGTTGATTTGCATTTCAGTGTTTTAAGTAAAAAACTGTGTCAATAGTTGCGCTATTGCCATCAAGGATTTATTAGCGGCAGCATGGAAGAACACACACGAGCGACCAGCTGCCATAAAGATTACTCACGCCTAAAACACGCCTCTAAGGTTGACTTGCAGAGTGCATTTACGCACGTTAAATGAGTTTCCTTATTTCATTTTTTGTTGTGATAAATGCAAATGTATATTTCTGATTAATTACAGGCACAGAGAAAATAAAAATTGGTCTAATCCAAATACTAAACTAGATCTATGTATTCGCGTGTATTTTGACGCTCTAAATCCGAATAGGAACTTAGAATTGCTCTATCACACTCCAGTAGTTTTTTATTCGTTGATTAATTACAGGAATACTTAATTACAGGAAAAAATTGGTCTGTTCCAAAGACTAAACCTGTGTATTCTTACTTAAGAATTTTTAACACGCTAAACCCGAATGTGGGACCAGGATTTCTCCATCATATTCGTCTTTAAACCGCATAAAATTAAATACAATCATATTAAATCTAAAGATATGGTTGCAAATTTCAAATTTCTACGTCAAATGGTTTTGAATATAGAAGCATTTATAAGTTTCAAAACGCGTTGAAAACGGCACAAATATCGAAATTTTGAAGACTGATAACGGAAGTCACAAAAATGTTAAATTTTGTATTTTCCATATAAATCTTTAGAACTACCAATGTACAAAACGTTGTCTCATTCGGACATGAATTGTTACCGACTTTACATGGAAGGAGCCTTGGATGGGCTGTCTTAAGACTGTTCACACCTCTGTAAAGCATTTGCCTGTCGGAGCTCGCCTCTCGTTTCAGCCACCGAACGTTAACACATCGTTCTCGAGCATTCGCATCACCGTGCTGGATGTATTTCTAAATCCTTATGCTCTCCCCCAGTCTGTTCTCCCAGTTTAATTCCCATACAGTATGTTTTTATGTTATTTTGTGTTAACAGCTTTCTCAATCTTCAGTTTGGCAATAATAACAATGTAAAGGTAATGAGCAAAATCCTATGTAAAGTGGGAAATTGCAATTAATATTTTCTGCCCATTGGTTTCAGGCATTGTTCACAATCGGGTAAGCCGGGGTAAATGTTTGCATTTTTTACACTTTTATTTTTCGCTGTCTTGGAGTTCATTTAATCGTCCATAAAAATGGCTAGTGTTGTAGCTCAATATCTCCTCTACCTTTGGTAAAAATGTGAATTTTTAATAAATAAATTCTAAGATNCAAATTTTTGATTTTTCAAAAATAAAATGTGTTTGCAAATCAGACTTTCGCACTGCGAACTTATCTCTCTTCCTTGCAAATATAAAATATACAAATTTTCCAGTGGCACTCATAGCACTGACAACAGTAACAGTTTTCCATGTTCTGCGGATACAGAATTGCCAACCTCATTCTTTCCAGTTTGGGAATTTTATTGGGAACGGTTTGAACCCCAGTTTCGTTCATGTTAAATATTCTATGTGGTGGAAACTTGTATTTAAGGAGTGTTTGTAACAAATTGTAAAATTATTGGTTGAGTTGGAATCTGTTATCCCATGGTCCGAGCCACACTCGCTTTCCTTAGAGATATTCCGTTCCTTTTCGTGAAAACTTTGGTAAAATCTTCCCTAGCCATCTTGGTAGACTCTGAGAATGGGCATTTAATATTGTTTTTTTAGCGTAAGAGAAAAGTAGGAATCTCAAGGAAAAATCGGTTGAGGTCGAAAAATCGTTTTTCTAAATCAACACAATGTTGAACCAAATCTTTTTCCTGATCCTCGTTGAGGACTTATCGAAGTCTTCCATGAATTACCGAATACTCAATACTTACTTTTATCATATCAGTAATCCATAAATTGTACACAAAAGAGAAATAGAAAGGAAGAAAATTTTTACTTTGAAATAGTGTCAGAGGCAAAGATTTGAACGTGTGGGGCAAAGGTTCGCGGATAGGCACCTGCAAACCTTTGCCCCAAGTCACTTGCAAACTTTTGCCTTATTTCAAACAAATTTGTTTGGACGGAATTTCTTCCTCGTTGAACTGGGAAACCAGAAATTTATAGGTGGCATTTCAAAGCTTATTATACATGCTAAACAGATAAAAAGTGGTTGAAATCTTTGATATTCATGTTGAGTACCTAATTTTTCGTAAATGTTGCGGAAATATAACATCGAAAATGAGAAAAATGATTTCACCTCATTTTCTTCAGAGTGTAGTAACCGGAGTCGACGGGGTTCCACAAGGCAACTGACGGGAGGTAGATGTATGTTCTAAATACCGGATTTACGCGAAAAAACTTCTCCCTCCTGTTCAAACTTCAATTCAAACCTTTGCCCCGTGCAAACCTTTACCCCGGCTTACCCTACATCAATTTCCAACATTGCTTGTAACATATACATTACAATTCATTTTCTCTAATATTTGCTTTCAAGGTCTGAGTTACCCGAAGCCCCCATTTTTTATCGTACGTTGAATTTTATCCAATAGTGGACTTTTATCAATATCGTATTTCAACCAAAGTAAATCCTATTTAAATTTAATTCCATCCTCAATGTTATTAAAAAAATTCTTGTTAATAATACCAAGCTAGGATTCTCAGGTTTTATAGCAGTTCATCAGCTACGATTATATTGATTAAAAGATGTAAGTAAAATATGCTCATCATTTGTGGAATATTATGTCGAGCTGCGATTAGTTTAACATACTGAAAATAACTACCCTTGAAGTAAACGTGCCATGACTAAGATGGCATTGGCGGACAGCTCACCGGGACTAACACCGCAAAACACGACACAGTAAAATGTTAAATATCTCTTTCAAATTCTCAGAGAAATCTATAAAAATATAGATTTTTTAATAGTTTTAAAGAAGTTCATTAATTTAAAACATTCGGAAAGTAATTTATGCATTTCATCCAAACATTAAATGATCTATTGCTTGAAAAGCCGGTAAGGTTTGTTGCAAAGCTAAAATGGATGCAAGCATATAAGGTGTATACATAAGTTGGAGTTATTTCCTCTTTTTCGAAAGGGACCTTTCCCCTAATTCGATAACCGTACTTTGATAATATTGAAAATAACGTCAATCCTGTTAAGAAAATATATTTTCCTGTAAAAATATATTCCGTATTTTTTGATTCTGAGATGGAACGAGTCCTGTATTAAGTTGCTACAGAAACGCTTTTCTTCAGCGGAAAATTATTATTGTAGAATAGTTCATCACTTCGGAAACATTTATTTTGAAGTGCTCGTTGTTAAAAAAAAGAAAGGAACGGAAGCACAAGGAAGGGTGAGCCTCGCTCTCTTGTTTAATCGCTAAAGGAAGGAGGCTACACATCGGGCGCACAGCCAAGTGCACAACGATTGAACGAGCCGGTCAAGACCTTGAGGAGGTCAAGAATGAAAAGAGAGGACGGAGTCGTTGAAAGACCGAGTCACTATGCTCTCTCGCCGCTAATACTCCGGAGTAGGGATGCAACACCAACGAGAAGTTCTGTGGCGAAGAATGAACGTATAATTGACAGGAAGACTGTAGAAGGTGAAGTAAGGAATACTACCTTACTTTTAAAAACTGGATAAGCTAAATTTTACGACATAATAAAAGAATCAGGACAAATTGACAATAGACAGTTCATAAGAGAGTAAAATAATTATTCGAAAACCGGGAAAATATTGTGAAACAAAGATTATTTCAATTCCACTGTTCATTCCAAATATAATAGCTTATGAACCACTAACATAAAATTCCTGTCAAACACATTAAAACGTACCTACAAACGCTGAAAAAGTACTACTAAGAAATCTAAACAAAAAGAGGGTCGTGAATTATAATCACATAAATTTACTGAGAGAAAATTACACTACTTAACAAACATAAAAAATGCTATCAATACATGCTCCAGCAACCCCTAAATACTACCCCACCAATTAACAATTTTGCGTCGGGCATTCTTTACATCTGTTTATCTTCCAGAACTTGTATTTCTGAACTAAACTTAATATACATATACTTACAAAAAGCAGAAGAGTTTGCAATTCACTAAAACAATCCTTCAAAACCAATAAAATTTAATGACGAAATAAAAGAAAAGCTAAACATCAATACCACGATAGTGCCTGAAAAAATCAAATTTATCACGCCATCTGAAAACGAAACAAAGCAGAAGGCATTAATCATCTATATCCAAACACACAAAAAAGAACTTGTGAAAATGTCATAGCAGTTCTTACAGCAACGGTACCGAAAGACCTGACAATTTCCCTGATAGTCGGAAAACGGCAATTATTATTCCAATTTCAAAACCAAAGAAAAGCACACTATCAGAAAATTGTATTTATAGACCTATCAATTTTCTACTTAACAGCGTTTAAATGTTGGATAAACTAACATTAAACAATTTAAATTACTTTCTCCAGATTACAAATGCGACACCTAATAATGGTTTCCATTTGCTTCTCTGAGTGTGGACTGATGCATCCCGAGTGCAAAACTCGTGTTCTTTTTGAAGGAGGAGTTGCAACAGTGTGGAGATATAGTTGTTCCATCTGCCTATCGATGCGCATTCTGCGCACTGAGAGCAAGCAGACTTGCTCTTGAGCCTTTTCTCAGTGGAGGGACAGCAATGACCATCGCTGAGGTCAGTGAGGTTAGGTTATCCTGTGGATAACGCATCCATGATGGATGCAATGAATTTGTCGCAATATAAGTATTCATACGCACCACAACGCACAAAACCAAGCACAGAGCAATGCAAAGCACAACACAGAGCAAAGTCACATGCGTTCATTTTGCTCATAATCATAGGCACAAAGATAGACATACCAGAATCGCGCAGGAAATATCAATTTATTTGCTACACTCCTCTGCTGGAGTGGGGAACTCGCGCGGAGCATGACGTATTTGTCCAGTTCTAGTGTGCATCCAGCGAAGTAAACGGAAAACGCCATTACATATAATTTTAATTGAAGACAAGTGTAGAGTGGATCCAAAACCACTCTACAGACCACCAATTTGTCAGTTACAGTAACCATTGCACACGGCTTTCAGGAGATAAACAAACTTGAACCAATTTTTTATACTTGTCGAAAGCATTTACAAATAATGAGAGGGACAAGGGATTGAAATACAAAATGCAAGAGGTAGGTATCCCCCCGTACGTACATGTCATATCATAAGTAATAACTTATAACAGTTTAAAATCAGAATAAACTCAGCTCTCTCATCAAGTCATCCAATGTCATTTAGGCTCTCCTCTGTCTCAAGATATACACGGTCAATTATCCAAAAACCATAAAATCCAAAATTGCACTCTTCACAGATGATATTGACATTTCAACATTCTCGGATATTCTCACAGCACATACTACAATTCTAGTGTCTTAACACATTCACTCATTGGACTTACAAATAGGAAATAACACACAACCTAGAAAAATCACACACAAAAACGTATCTCTAGGAAAATCAATTCAACCTTCAGATATACGAATTACTATGGTACCTCGGTGCCATGGCTAACGTCGGATAACCTAGTAAAATATTTAGGAATACTTAAAGGAGCATAACTTGGAAACACAGCAATCACCAAGCGTCAAGTAAAGCAAACGGAAGAATACACAAACTATTTCATTCGTAAATTTTCATTCCATACTAAAAATGTATTGTGGAACAACAATCTATAAATCAATAATCACGCCAACCTAAACATACGCATGGTCAATATGAAGAAATAAAGCAACTGCTCACATAAAAAAAATTGCAAATATAGAACAAAATAAACTCTTCGGGAAAATAAAAAAGGAACTTTAGTGCATCCCATCCACCACGAAGAATTAAATGTACAACCCATATCCCACAACATTTACAAACACGGAGTCGCATTTTTCAATAACCTAACAAACTGCTCTAGCACAAAAACTTTCAAACTTTCAAATTTGAAAAGAAAAGCTTTCAAATATTTTACAATTATGATCAGTCACATGAAGTTGTATTTTACTCTTAGTGTTAATACTTGTGCACACCAAGTAAGGCTTGTCCGCATCATACCTAAAAGTACATTTCATACTTTCAAACTCTGGAAAGTCCAATGCAGAACGAGCAGAAAATAAACTAGAGAATGAAATTTCACACACAAGGTCGGCTCTGGGACAGAATCGTTTCCCACGTTTCACCACGATTTTTGAAGAATCATTTCGAAATTTCTGAAAACACGGTCTAAAGCTCGAATATTATTGTTCTTACAGAATGAACAGTGGGCGACCATAAATATTTCCACGTTGGAAATTTAAATCAAGATGGGAAATTAAACCAAGAGTAAATCAGGCTTCATACCGAAGATAGAAGGAAAGATGTCAATATTTTTATAATGGCCCAAGATTTAATGATAAGGAGATGTAAAAACAAATAGTGCAATATTGGAAGATGGAATTGTCAGGATTTTACTCGGAATTTAGGCATAAGCAATACTGTAGCGCGTTACTGCTTCGATACGTTCTGTTCCATTGTTCCTTCCAAACTAATTATATTCATGTATAACGCTGTCCTATACATTTCTCATCTTAAACGTAAAATTTAGAAACTCTACCGAAACATGTTTGATGCTCTCTTGACACGTAGTGTTCGATAGCAGAATAGGAAAAAATATAACACAACAAGACGTTCGCCTTTTTCGGAGTCTTCTGAATTATACTTATTATATATACTAGAAACTGAGCTTCCAATTTTATATTGTTTCCAAGTTACACTCAAAATTCAATAGGACTTAACAAATCTGTATTTAAGCTTGTTGTGTTCTTTAAGCAGATGAAAAGTCACACGACTCTCACACCAGAACGAAGTGTTGTGTACCGCACTTTAGCTAAGCTGTCCCAGGTCATCGAGACGCTTCCGAGGGAAAGAGCAACGTGCTTTTTTCATATATGGTTGATAAAATTTTGAATTTATTTTCAAAATTTCGAAAAAATCAGAAATTTTTGAAGGCATTTTTAGCTGTTACACATATATATTTTCCGAATAAACACAAAAAAGTTAGTCAAATTTAAAAAAATATTTTTCTTTTCTCAATTTTTCTTTTCTCAAGACTTGTGTACTCAATGTCCCTTACTACAACATGAGTGATGCGTAATGTTAGTACCTCTAGTCTGCTCTCATGTTTTACAAAAGCTGAACGGCAACGCTGCGCATTTTATGTTCCGTCTTCTGCACTGTGACCATCCGAATTGACGATTGTTATGGCAGGTACGGAGCGACACAGCACACCGAAACAGGTTCTCTGGCTTCCAAGGACATCCACTCCAGCCCGCACCTTACTCCAACCCTTATCGGGAGCCAAGTCTTCAAGACTGGCTCAATAAGAGAATGCCCTAACGGCGAGAATTCTGGTATTTGAAATTTATAAGTCAAATGCCTCTTGTCCACTTTCTACCTTAAAAAAGAATAAGTAAAATAGAACGAGCATTCCTATTGCCCCCCTTCCTAGATCGTTGCATGTTCACAATATTTTAAACACACAAAGCAAATGCTGTGGGACTGCCTTATTCGAAGAATTTAAAATCACTTAATAATTTCAGACTATACAACAACAGAAGTAACGTATGAATTAATGGGCACCTAACAAATTGGCAAGTTACCGTAGGAATGCATCGCAAGTTCTGTTCAACATACAGTCACAATTAATAAAATTGAAACAGATACGAATAACGACATCTGTGAAAGGTCTGTGAAAGAAGTCAACGAACTCATGTTCTCGTTCTTGTTGAGACAATTTCCAACAGCCCATGGCAAAGCATAGAGGAAAGAGATTTCATTCTGGGTTCAATAATCTAATTCACAATCACTATGCGCGTATTGTCGACACAGTCTTCTGTCTGTCCTACGACTGTTGCTGAACCTGAGATTACGGAGCGGTCGTCTCCTCCACTTTTTACTGAACTCAGGAAAATGTAATTGTATTAATATTTTATAAGCAACCCATTACAAAAAAAATCAGTGTACCGGTAATTTAGCGAGTAGTCGGCGGGAAACCTATCCTTTATACCAGTAATTTCATTTGGAATACGGTTTGAGAGATGATATTGTGGAGAAACTGATATCTACCAAAATAAAGAAATCATTCAAATTTCATGGTGACGTCAAAATTACTTTGAAAAATCTTCTGTACTTTAAGAAAACAAAATTAATCGAAGGCACAGAACAACTTTTTAAAAATAATTATACAATTATTTATTTCACAACAGAATATTTATATTTAAAACAGCATGTAATGTCGTTTCTTTTCTTTAGGTTGTCCGTATTTTTAACGATGTCATTATACGGATAAATGATTTTCTCTTCATATTGTAGTCGGATGACATCTCTTTGTCACGCTCTTGCTTTTACGGGACCCTCCGCACCAGGGAGGTCTGGGTAAAATCTAATGTCTCTTCTATTTTGCTATTCTTCTTCTTTTATTGCCTCCCTTAATAAATACAACTGACCAACGAATTCTAAGAAAATTCAATATCATTTTTGTATAGAGAGTATTTCTTCATAACTCTCCATATATTGCACACTTCTTTTTTAAGCCTCACTATCATGTCTCTCCTCTCCGTGTCGGAGTATCCACATTCCCAAAGCACGTGGTCTTGGTCTTCTATGCCTTGCTCGCACATCCATCCATCATTATTTGTCTATTCTATTCGTTTCAAATAGATCCCGAAGTTGCCGTGCCCGGTTATTATTTCCATAATTTCCCGTCTCGGGTAGAACCATCTTTTATTTCGTTCTGCGTATGACACGTCCTTGATGTAAGCAAACACATTGCGTTCTTTCGTTGTGTTCGTCCATCTTATTTGCCAGGATTCCAATAGTTTTCTCGTCAGGATTCCTTTCGCTCCTTTGTCGTCTTTGCGTACATCTTTTCTTGGTCAATTTATACCGTCCCTGTCCAGTTTAGCCAGTATCTTAATCGTAATTTATGAAGGTGTATGTCTATTGCAGATATCCCTATCAACACTTCAATGCTCTGTGTAGAGACTTGTGTTGTAACATCCACATAACCGGAGTAAACACACCCGTCCTGTCGCATGAAGAATCCTTTCAACATGGATATTTCGTAGTCTAGGTGTCCACATGACCGGCCGCAATCCTCCTTTATATAATTTTATTAACTCTCCTATTGGTAGATTTTTCTTACTGAATCCAGCTCTAATTAGACTCTAATGCATCTTTCGTGTCCTGTCAGTTATGCATTTTACGGGGTTCCGTGAAGTTTAATTCCTCGCCTAACATCAGTCCCAAGTATATTGTCGTACGATCTTATAGTCTTCATCCGTTATCATCGGATTCCGTTTATTTCTTTTCGTGTTGCCAAAGAACATTCCACATGTTTTCCCCGACGACAATTCGAGACCTTTACGTTGTAGTCCCTCGATCCCCCAGGGGACTTACATCTAGTAAGTACGTGTTTGGCAAACGCGGGGTCCCGAGCTGAGTCTGGCATTACTTCCCCTTACTTGTGCCAGGCTCCTTCCTTGCTCTTTCCTGACCTTCCTTGGTCACCTCTTGTTCTTTTCGATCCCGACGCTATTAGGGCTAGGGTATCTTTCATTTTCCTCTTTCGTTTTTTATTTTATTTTATTTTTATTTTTGTAATGATGTGTGTAATGTTTTGAGATATATTGATATTTGAGTTTCCAGCTGTAATTCAGGAGGGTTTTTAGTGGGTATGGTTGAGTCATTCGGCGAGTCCCACACGCGGGGAGAGTCATGTTGGCTCTCCTTAATGCGTAACTGCATTTTCCCTACATGTACAGAATTTTAGGGCTCTAATGTCCTAGATGTCGACGAGCCGTAAAGCCCCACAAAAAAATTGTAGTCCCTCGATGCAATGCTTCCTAGCTTCAGCTCCTTTGGTTCAATTTCTCTGCGTGAGGTTCGGAACACCGTAATATATGTCATCCGCGTACGCAACAGAACGATTACAAAAAGTGAGAGAAATATGTTTTCAAAATTAACAACATTCAAAAGTGTTATATGAACTTATTTTTTACCAGTAAATATGCAGTCTACACTTATTTCCAAAACACCTCTTAAACGATTCTGTTCCAACTCAAAATGCTTCATGTAAAAGTTAACAACATACAAGTGAATGTCAACGAAGTTGAACATTTTTCTAACCAGTACCATATAGGTTTTTTCACATGAATTAATGAATTATATGGATGCATTCACAAATTAATCAGGGAACGAATTTTATCATACAAAAATCGTATATATCATCACAACTTTAAATGTAGATAGTTTTCGATCAAATTCAAAAAGACCAAAATAATTCTGTCATTTAAAGAATCGCAATAGTTCGATAATTGATTTTCAATGTTTCAGCACCGAGAGAAATGCCTTTATTGCCCATATTCCATAGACACTAGTAGTCTTCAAAAACATGAAATGTATTGTCGTACTAAAAAGACAATTGAAATGTTCACCTCTTGCAGAATTACGCTTGTCTAAATATAGAGACAAGTCATTTTTATATCATCTCCTTTAATGGCGACAACCGGATCAAACTATCTCACCCCCTCCTCCTCGCAATTCATTCGAAATGCTGGCACGGTGGTGAAGAGATAATTCACAGAGTACTGAACCGTAACACTTGTTCCTACCCGATAGCCACAAATTAACGCCAACTTTCTCTGTAAATCCCTAAAACATTTATCGCATAAAATACATTGCGGCACTCAACTTAAACCTGCATCATTTGCTCGATTGCAAGTGTTGTGGTAAAACAAACGTCCAAGTCTCTAATTCTTTAACGACATTGGCGCTCGAGTTCGTGACATCAGGGTTTCCAGAGCCGCTTCTGACCGACTTGTCCTCCTCCCTCACATCTTTCGAATCTCGCTTTCAGCTCCCAGCGGTCCCTGGCCACACAGCCGACTAACTCCCCGTCCCTAAGCGCCATCGTCGGTAGTCCATCCATGTATTTCACAACTGAGCTGCCGAGTTAAGCCCTCGGAGCCGGAGTGGGAAAGGGTGATGGGGCCACAAGAGACGATAGTTGCGAAAGGTGAGACTCGGATTCTAGTGTCTGCAGTGCAAAGAGAAGAAAGAGGAACGCATTGGCACATGAACACGTGAAGTAAACGAGGAACGTGAACAAGAGTCGATTTGCCGCAGGTACATCAAATAGAAGAAAGTGAAACTGTGGAAGTTGTAGTAAGAGATAGAGATAGAGAGAGAGAAAGAGTTGGGAACGGTTGAGAAAACTGCAAATAGGCAAGCGAACATGCTTTGAAATTGTCACAGCACAGACACACCAACAGAAAAGGAAGACAAGAGGGGGACAAGGTAAATAAAAAGACGATTAAAGAGAACAAGTATTCGAACATGTCTCACAAGCAAGCTTAAAAATTTTTCTTTCGTTAATTTTACCCTCTTTTCTGACAAGAAGAGTGTAAAATTGCAAAAGCGTTATCTTATTTGAAATAGCCTTTAATCGGACTTTTCACATTTCCGATTTTTGACCTAGATGGACATAGGCGATTTAGTAAATAATTACAAAACTTTTTTATATCAGTGTCGCACATATAGTCATTTAAGAGGAAAAAAGATTTAACTCAGTAAGATCGTTGATCACGTTTTCGACCTCCATATTGTAAGAAGTCGGTTCGTTCTTACACTACCCCGACCGAAGAAGAGTTGCTTGCGTTTGCGGAAAGGAATAATTTGTAACGTGAGTAAGCAGTCCAGTCATATGGTAGTTTGGTGGGGAAAATATAGAAGCCTTTTTCTCAATCTTTCGTTATGTTTTCGGAGGTACTAAATCCGAATTTCAGCTTTGCCACGCCGTGTGTTTCGAGAAAAATTCCAAAAACATCTCTTCTTTTAGTATTATGTTTGTAACTCGAAATGCACACGCTTGTAGAGAAAAATAAATGTAAGTAAAAATTAAATTTCCTACAAATTTCCAACCAATTAGGTCTTTACCGAAATTTTGTCCGACAAACAGATTTCGCGCTCGAGTGCGGTGAATTTTCACCAAAATTTTTTAATTGACCACCCCTCCACACACACACATACACACAAATTTTCTTTTCTTTTTTGCTTATAACTCGAAAATTAGTCACTTTTAGAGAATAGTGCCCGGCACCAAGATAAATTACATTAAATTTACTTTAAGTTAAGTTTCTTAAAGAGTATTTTTCGCCAAATGAGTTTAGGCACTAGGCTCTAGTCACCGCGTTAGAGCGCGCTTAGTTGACTAGACCATATTGTACATTGAATGCAACCAGCATACTACACACAATACAAAGGTTAGGACAAATTTTTCCCTTGAGGTCTCAAATGGAAGACACACGAAAGAATCCGCGGAAGGTCACAGATTAATTTTTTCTCAGGACAACGCTCTTAAGAACACTAAGGTATCGCTGATGCTATCCTCCGATCGGAATAACTCTGTTCATTCAACAGAACTAGGGACAATTTTCATGTCATATTTTCAAAATTTGATTTATTTAACTGAATTTCAACATATACTCATGAAAGCTTTCTTGAGATTGACTGCTAGTAGTGTTGGAAGTGATTTTTTCTATCCTAAAATGAGTTACTATTCTTCAAATTACTAACTGCAACTTCCCACCGACAGGTCACACTTTTCGCACAGAATAAAATGTAAAACATTTTCAAAAAATTAGCGAATTGCAAAAATAATTTGTACAATGAATAATTATATATTCATGCTTTATTACTATTTTTATCGTTTCTTCAAATTTTATTCTCACTCTTTTTTCATTAAAAAGTTGCTTTGATGCTAGTACTAATAATCGTAGTCTATTTACAATACATTCCCAAAGAAATGGCACGAGGAATATTACTACTAACCATCAACATTCAGACGTCAACATTGTTTCTCGTCTTTCACAGCATTTTCACAAAAACTACGTCTCTATGTTTCCAAAAAGTAATTTCCTTTCACATACACTGGACATCACTTTCACCAGCAAAACATTCATAACATGAAACGAATAGCTTGCCCAAGAATTCACATTACTGAACTGTCTCGTGTAAAAGTGATAAACTCACTCAACACTTACCGTATTAAGTGTAATATTCGCGTTCATTGAAACAATGTACACGTATGCGCAGTTGTTATTTCTTACGTCGATCGAATAGTTTCCTCATCCGAAATTAAAAAAGGGTCGGACTGGGTATAAAATTCGGCTCTGTCATGCATAGAACACCCTCGCTTCAACCCCGTATCCCCAACTCTTATGCAACCAATAATCTCTCACACATTCCATTCTCACACATGAAGCTACCTTACTTCTTTCATACTCCTCTTCCAATCGTCGCGAACAACACTGACGTCATAAGAAAAATAACCAAGATATTTATTATCCCACTTCAGACGTAGCCAGAATTTATAGGGAATGTATTTTGGCTATACATTATTCGTAGGCTAGTCGCTCGAGTATTTTTCTCCCTTTATTTAAGAATATCAATTTTAGATGCTATTTTTCTACCCAACTGATTCATTGTAGGTGATTATTGCTTTTATCTATACACAAATGAGCAAGAGATAAGAATTTACTCGTATGTGGGGTAGTCTGGGTCCTAGTAATACACTTTTTACATACTCATAGTCTTTTCTTAAGCTAGACACTCAAAGACAATTTAATATGAATCTTGAACTTTTTCCTCTATTAAAACTCTTAAATATGTTTTTAAATTAATATTCTAAATTATAAACAATGTTTAAAAAAAATGCAAAACATACCAACATGTCCCATGTTGGGTCAAGTATATAAGCAAGTGAACAAGTTGACGCAGAGTAGAATGGTGGGCTGAAATGAAGTACTACTAGAAACTCGATGAAAACTTTAAATTAAAAATATCGAGAACTTTTATAATTCAACCAGATGATAAACAAAGATTTAATTTAGTTAATACAAGTACAAGTTGGACTGTCTTCCCTTCACCAATTTCTACATGAAAGATATATGCATCAATTTTTTACATGAAACATTAAATCCAATACTGATTGGATGTAGATGCAGAGGATTTCTTTAAACCACCAACTAAAGTGGATATTCGTCTTCTTCAGAATCAGACATACCTTCCTGTATCAATACTGTATCAACTTGATCGATACGAAGGAATTACAGTAATCATTGAACTATGTGAAACGAGAATCGGTGAAATGTACAAAAGCATGTATTAACATTTTCAACTCCTACATAAAATAATCTGTGGTCTCTTTGTTTTTTAAATAAAATTATCATGAGCTCTATTGCACAGTTAAAATTTTCTTTTAGCGTCCCAAGCGAGTTCATTAGTCGCTAAAAGCAAACAAAGTCAGCCACTTCTTTTCGCATACGCGTGGTGACTGAGTTCCTGTCCATCACACCTTCCCCCCCCCCCCCCCCCCCCNAGGAGCCATTGCCATTGTACCAACAAGATCCGGTCTCCTCCACTGATTGAGTTTAACAACGGTATGCAACACATTCAATGTTGAGATAAATCGTCATTTATCCAAATTTCACGGATTAATCCAACGGAAGGATTCTTTTGCAAACTAAAAATTC
Source organism: Laupala kohalensis (assembly GCA_002313205.1). Taxonomy (NCBI): domain Eukaryota; kingdom Metazoa; phylum Arthropoda; class Insecta; order Orthoptera; family Trigonidiidae; genus Laupala; species Laupala kohalensis. The sequence continues at coordinate 97,120 of NNCF01133845.1, forward strand.
GATGAAGGAAACAACTGTAAAATTTCTCGAATAGTGATTTCCTCCACCATTTCAATAATTGCCAGACAAACAATACAGGAAGGGTTATGTTCAACAGAACTGAGATTGAAAATTCATTAATCGGTTCATATGGTACTCTATACTCAATCTCTGATCAACTATGGAAAATGACTCGGAGCAGTAAAATCATACAGAAGAGTGGTTAGACTAAATTTGGGTATTCCTATCAATATTTCGCTGTAACGATGGACGCTGACACAAATACATACGATTTTCATGCATGAAACGGTATGTCACGATCAAGTCTCCCCAATGGCTGATATCCGCTTCATGAGTCTAATAAATATAGCCCAGGGGAATGTGTGCTCTGTCGCTGGCAACCTGTCGTCCGCCTACCCCTCGTTTAAGCAGCGCAGAGGGAGTTGCAAACGCAATTGGTCCATTTTGCGCCGCCGAGTGGCATTTAACACCAGAGAGAAAAATGGGGTGCGGGTCAAGTCGTGGGATGAGGACACGTGTGGCACTACGATGCACGGGTAGAGAGGGAGAAATGAGAAGTAAGCCAAGCCATGAGGAGACAGAGACAGCACAGGTCACCTGAATGTGCAAGTGTAACAAGATGAAACGAGAGGAGAGGACATATTTGAAGAGAGTATGAAAGAGAAGTGGTGGAAATTGAGATTGAAGGTGGTGACAATGTAGTACAAGTAAGCAGACGAAAGGAACATGCAATAAATTGAAAGAAGATGAAGAGGAGCAGAATGGTCATTTTGCTTTGCTTTCTTTAACGCAGAGGTTCTCAAACTTGGCACCCTGAAGACCTCCTAGATAAATATTTTTATTTATATATTTAATTTCTATTTGTCGTTTTTGTAATTTTTAAAGAAATTGGTCAGAAAAATAATCTCAAGAACGTTGTACATTTTCTGTTGTCTTCTTCTTTATCTTATAAGTTAGCCATAAATATTGTTTTTGATTATTTTTAGTTTTTAATGTTATAATATTTTGAAATTGTTACTTACATAAATTAGTTACACGGCAAAAATTTCAGAAAATCAAGCACTTTATATGTCGAATTAAGAAAAAGAGATGAACTTGCTGTTTATCGTTAAGTTTGTTAAAACGAGTGGACATAATAGACAGTTCAACTCTAATTTCTTGCAGTATGTTCAACTCAGAAAGATATTTGCTTTTAACAGCAGGAATAGTCGAAAACCTATAAACAGACAGTTTTCACACAGATAGGTATTAGCAAAATTTATCAGTGCCTTTACAGCTATTTTCCTAGTAATATTTTATTACTTGCTGAATGTAACCCACAATTCCGAAAGAGAGAAATCTTTAAAATTTGAAACTTACACAGAAGAATGAAGGGTCGGACAGATATCGGTATGAGTGCTGGAGAAAAGGAGCCACTGCCATAAAGCTATTCTTTGCAGTCAATCCTGAAGGTTGTTTCACTGCATAGATAGCAGTTTAGAAAGCAGAAATCACATTATACGATATTTAAATGATAATACTAATAACTATTATTATTATCATCATAATTTTAAATTTAGAAACTGATAATGAAAATATAAAAAATAGTGATCGAAATTGATAGTTAAAACATCTGTTTTCTGATGTTTATTACCTGCGTTTTCAAATAATCCAAACCGTGTCCCGCTAATTACGAAAGGGGATAAGAAATCTCTTAAGTCATACATCATGGTGCTCAATCAATGTCGTCATGAAAAATTCGATATTTCTTTGCTTCAACATTATTTGCAGTCACCATCAAACATGTTTGTTTGTTTTAGTGTTTTGAAATAATGTAATCGTGAAATCGATAAGAGGCGCAAAACTTGGGAGAACATTCCAGAATGTGTTCGTGTCGACTGGAGTAATGAAAGAAGGAATCTTACTCATAATCCCTTAAATAGTATGAACAATGACAAAGTTCAATATAAGACAATTAATTGACATCGAAAATAGGTTTTGACAAAATACTGAATCATAAAGCAAACAAAAATCGGGAAATCACAGCTGACATTGCAGTAACTCAACATCAACAGCACCTTATTTACTCTTTGCATTAACAAAATGAAATTGGTATCCATCAACAACACAAAGCACGAAATATCTTCCGGAGTACATATAATTTCTTCAGATTGATCAAGTAAAGAGCTGAGAACAAATCACTAAAACGTCAGGCAATCGTACATACTTCAGGTCATATTTGGAAGCATTAGGAAGGATGACGATCTTGCAAGCTGCAGCTACGACCCTTCCGCCGAGGAGCAGCATACTTAGAAACGAAGCGAGATTACGTAGAAAATGAGCCATTGTTCAAGTGTCCATTAAAAGCGAGAGATGGAGATACCCGATATGCCCGGGTCATAAGCTTTGACAAATGACCGGTCGATACTCCGCGCCGCAGTTCATGCGACAGCAACGGGGATAGCAACGACGAGAGGTGATGCGGAGGCGGGAGGGTAAGTTGCGGTTCTGGAGCAGACATTAGCAACAGACGACGACGACTGACTCGGGCAACGTCCTCGCGTCGACGCTCCGGTAACAGAGATGCACTCGCAGATAGGACAAGCATTAAAATTTACGCCAACATCAATGGACTGAATCCAATCATCATTAGTTTAGGAGGAAGGTCCCCGAAAATACTTGATATGATAAGAGTTCCTCTCCATAATCTAATAGGAGTATTCTCCTTTCTATATCTTTTCAACATTTATCAATAGTTACTGGGCAGAGTCATACAACAAAAGCTCAAGAAGATGAACATTCGTCAAACAATAACTGCAATGTAAAAAAAAATCAACATTGTATACGTCGATCGTAACATATCAAAAATGCATACAGGACGTATGACAATTAGTAATTTCTAAGAGAACAAAAATAGCCAGTACTACAAAAATATAGGACGTTTTTGAAATAATTAAATATTAGAAAAATATCATTCGTTAACGAGATCCTAATATTAAAATAGTGTCGAAATGGCCAGTCGATGTAGAGACGAAGAATATAAAAGCTAACAAGTATATCGAGGAGTGAAAAATACTTTCCATACGAGGGAATGTTGTCAATGCTTATTTATTATTAACCTCGAAGTTATACTACAATTCATTTTGGAATACTAAATGGATAAAAGTACGTATTTATTTAACAATTTCTTTTATAAAAATTAAATTCGCCACTGCCCTTAGGTCTTTGATCGGAGTTAATAGGATGATCCCTTATTTCTTTCCGCTCTCCCACGTGGACATACGCAGTTTGCCAACTCCTTTTTTGACAATGAAGTTTATTTATTTATTATAGATTGCGAGACGTATTGTAGACTACGTATGACTATCAGCCGCAACAGAGGAGCTTAATACATTCTTAACAGATTTATTTCCTCGAATGAATATTACTCATCGATTGTTGTTATAGAGCAATGCTAGACATATATGATTGTTTCATTCGTTTGTTTGTTACGGCGTCTTTTTGCCAATTCGTAACCAAGCGGTGACCAAAAATTTATTCACTCGCCACATTTGACAATTTGCTATTAATTGAGTTTTCCGGAATCGGAAACGAATTTTGAATTGTGACAAAAAAATATCGAGATCAGAATCGAGAAAAACCCATTATCATCAATACAATTAATTGATCTACTAATTTAATATTTTTATGTGGTAATTTTGTAAAAGTTTTTTTGAATAAGATTAGAAAGTTACTGTACAATAGTCACTATTCGTCTCTAGACTAGATACTCTAGTACAATACTCTTGTCAACAGATTTGGAGGTTGATTAAATTCAATTAGAACACAACAATTATCCGGTATTTGTTTCATCACATTTCTCTACCGGTGCTTTTTAAATAACCAGACTTCCTGATTTCAAGCGTGATTTTTTTTCACCTCCTTCATGGTCCACATTATACTATTAATTGTATTAGTTTTTCTAAAATAATCGGTTAATAGCCATTTCTTAGGTAATTGTATTGTTAGTATTTTTTACTACCCGTATAACCTTCACGAAAAGAACGAACACTCCGCACTCAGCGAATTGAGGTAGTCCCGTTGGCGGAGTATATACGCCACTATTATCTTCCTGCGAACATAATAGTTACATTGGACCTTCCTAAAAAAGATATCCCTTGCCACACGTGGGCTTCTTCGCCTGTGGCCACGGCACCGTGAAGTTGACCAGTTGTAGCGATTAGAAATCATAAGTGTGTGTGTGTGTGTGGGGTGGGGTAAGAATATTGACAAGTAACAAAAATAAGGAAACATTTATTACTATTGTTACTATCACTGTATTATTTACAATAAATAATAATAAATTTATTGTCAAAAAGCAGTACAAAGTGCGTATGACCACGTGGAGGACAGTAAACTAATTTACTCTCCGTAAGCAAGCAAGGGACCATCCCATCAATTCCGATCAAGGGTCCCAAGGCAGAGGCGGATTCAAAAATTTAAGCAAAAATTCCTAGATAAGATAAAAAGTTAGCTGCGAGTTATAATACTAATAGAATGTCAATATGTTTGTAATTTAACGCAAAAAAATTTTCATGTACAAATTATTATCAAACTTTAGATTATTCTGAGTATAGTGTTTAAAAATCATAAGAATTGAAATAACACTAAATCAAGATTTGTTACATAAACATGCCCCTAGACAAAGCCTAGAGAACCTGTATAAGAAATCCGCCTCTACCCGAAGGAAAACAAGACCAAAACCCGGGCCAGGACCCGGGCCGTGATGGGTATAATATACTATAATATTCACTTAAATGCTCATGATTTATTTTAAAATTGGGAAAGAAAATGTGGTCGCACTTTAAAAATCAATATTAATATATTTTATTAAAAAATCAATGTAGATCGTATCAATATATTGACGTAACTGTTTGATTTCCTGCTATTATACAAAACGTTCACGTACTTTACTTATCAGCTAATGTAGAAAAATATATTTGACATGAATTTTAAAGTTCAAATTCAGTATGTAGCAGGGGGCAGCACGGCTTGGCGTACCGTTTTCCGGCCGGGTCATTCTGAAAAATTAATTTTCCAGGTCCTAGATTATTGACATGAAATAAGAAAATGTTTGAGAATTTTTCAAAAAATTTGAATGTTATTCATTGAAACATTCATAGAAGATAGAGATATATATTTTCCGATGAAACACGAAAACCATTTTGATTTTTTTAAAGTTTTATTTGATTATTAACACGAAAACGAATAACCACAGACTTTCGTGATTAGGACAAATAAATTATGTTTTGTAAAAAGAGACACCTTTACTCAAAATGCAAATTTGCCTACATAAAATAAAACTGAATAATTTAAGACGATATTTTAGCAGTGTGTCTACGTATTACAATTTTTTTTTTCAATTTACACATTTCAAATCGCGTCTTTTATCTTGAAACTGTATATGACTCCATATGCATTTGCGAGATGACTGCAGTTTTTCATTTCATACATTCAAGATTTAATGCATTTCAAGGCTATTTGCAAGAAAAAAAAACAAAAAATTCTATCAGCCAAGCTTCCAGGTCTTTCGTTACCACCCGACTTCCAGGACCCCCGAAACGCAGGGTCTGCGGAAGTGTACTTTACGGCACCACATGGAGGGTGGTAAAATTTTAAGTTAATTGGGGCGCCAAAGTAGCTCGGAAAGACTCTGGTGAAAGATCTGTTTATTTACACAAAATACCACACAAAAAATACACCTAAACTTCCTGGTGAAACACACTACCTATTAGTGAAAATCGGAATATGTAGAAATTTCCATGCTTATCTCAGATTAAACGGTAATAAATATCGCACCTTCATTAATACCTAAATAAATGAACATATTCTAGAATAATATCTTAGAGTATAAAATGATTCAAAACTATCTTCCGTTTTTTAGACAAAACACTAGATGCCCGAAATGAATCGATGAACCTCAGAAGAACGAATCGTCGGAAGACTGCGACTAGACTCAGATGTAGCACATCGGCCAGCGATAGAACCACGTCATGTACTTGCCCTCATGGCACTATTTACACCCCGCTGTGCAAATCTCCACCATTGACTGCAGCGTTGAACCAATCTATGACATTTTCTGTATAATTCCACTAAGTATGTTGTAAATAATGAAATAAATCAAAGTAAAGGTAATTAGGTGATTACCACATCGATGACAGAATACATGTTATTTTATAGTTGCCACTTTTAGACCGTTAGAATGAAATATTTCTTCTCCTTCAAATGGTGCGGGGGAGGGGGGCGAACTGCCACCCATTATGCCCTACACGAAGGAAAAGTTGACCTCTGAGAGGAAGGCTGAGAAGGACGTCTCCGCAACGGGAGCTGATTGTAAGCTGATCTTTCAGTTTACGGAGTGAGATTTACTGTGACCGCGGTAGAACGGAGTATTTGTGGCTGGAGCCCAGGTTCGCCTGGGTTCATCACGAATTTCAGAGGAGTTTACTCGAAGCCGAAGAGTTTGCATACC
>NNCF01133845.1:109453-229738 GCA_002313205.1 Laupala kohalensis
CCCAACAGCCTTATGCGCCGGTTGTCCGGAGGGGTAAACGATGAGCGAGTTCTCTGTCTCTCTCGCACATTGCCTCAGGTGGGGGAACTCGATTCCCCTCACCGACTGCTGACTGCTGCTCTCAAGTCGTAGCAGAGTCCCTGCTCTCTCTCCCTCCAAGCGCGTGTGCGAGCGAGAGGGTGACTTCTCTCAGTATTTTCTGTCTCGTATTATCAAGGACAATCTTCAGAAGAGACAGTTGACAGTTACTATTGTCACAAGGGCTCTAATGACCTTGCCGTTGACGAGCCCTAAAGCCCCACAAAAAAAAACTATTGACACGATTTTTGACCACCTTTCGCTACTTTTGAAACTAGCCACTTTTGTTAATATAGCTTTTCCTCTCTTGGAAAACTAATCTGAAAAACAAAACGTAAAGCTAGACCAGAAATATTAAATAGTCTAGAGTTAAAAAGGTAGTTCAACAATTACATCGCTGCCTGAAAACACCAATCCTTACTCGCTTTATCTTCAGACATCCACGTAACTTTTGTTTGCGGAGTTAAGGTTGCCGTGGGAAGATCGTTTACACAGGTGCAGAAACCACTGAAACAATATTTACTCGAACGCTAACGATCACTGCCAACAAACTGAAATTGTAATACTATTAGGACAAATGAAGAGTTTAAGTGAATAGTGAGATATACGAAAATATACTAGAGATCCCCTAAAATATACTACAGAGAACAATCATCATCATCATCAGCCCGTAGAATCCCCATCCTGATCAAGGGCCTCTCCTAATTTCTTCCATTTTTGTCTATCTTGGGCGGCATGTGTCCAAAGTGTTCCTTCCACCTTCTTGATAGAGTGCTGCCATCGAATAGCTGGGCGACCACGACACAGAGAACAATAAGACACTGAAAATAAATAATAATAAAGACGTTTCAAGTCATCAGTTAAATTAATTTTAATCGTGCATTACCTCCCATAAGAGTTAGCAAACTTTGTAATTTCTGATTTTGTAAGCAATGTTAAGGGAGAGCACATAGATATTTCAAATCCGTTGCTGGAGGTTCTATTTGAAGTTTTGTGAGGAATTCCTGTAGTGCATGTGCGTGTAAGTCTGAACAAAACGTAAAGGAATGAATATACGGGTCAAAAGAAACCTGCGAATCGTATTTGCTAAGGCTTGCAATAAAGAATTATTCACGGGTAGCTTACGACATCAAGATTTATTTCCCCAAATAGATCTCTTCAAATGCATTTCCTTTACATGTGTTTTCCTTTTTCGAAAAGTAGAGGTAATTAAGTTTATATCGTGGTGTAGGATGAATTAAAATATTTTTAGATACATTGTACTGCATTCGAAATATACAGGATAATTTCGAGTGATTTAAGTAGAACAAATAAGACTACTACATGAGATTGGTATTGTTCTGTAACTTTCATCATGAACTATAATCCTCTCGAAATATTATATCGTCATCCTGAACGCTGTATCGAATGTGATAGTTTCTTCGAAAAAATAAACATACGATAGTTTCTTCCGCATCGAAAATATGGATTATAATGCATGTATTTCTTCGATACATCACCCAATTAATAGGAAACCCCAACTTTAAAAGACATATCTTGTTCACGCACTCGTATGTCAGGAATTAAAGTGTACACCAGATTTTACAATAAAATTAGCGACATATTCTTATATGATGTATTCCAATTCCTTTTCCTAAACGCAATAACCTAAATCGGGAGACAATACGAGACAGCAAACAAATATTCGTTATTCAAAATGAAATCAGGGTCCTTATTACAATGCGCGTACCTACACTAAAGATAGACGTTTTCCCTTCAGAATTAGCGTAATGAAAAGTCAACGATATGGTTTCTGTAAATAATATTAATCGGAAATTTCCTTCGTTGTAAGGAAAGCGGTAATTCAGTTAATTATTTGCTCCGTCGCAACAATACAGACATCATACATTAATCACTTCCCTTCCGTGAAGCCCCAACTCCTCAAAGGTGTTTTTTTACCATATCGCCCAAGATCATCATTTGAAGCGGTACGACAATATTCGGAGTAACGGGGACACACATTAACGTGTTGCTTACGAACATTAATTATAGATTAAAAGGACTGTTCTAGTATTCATTCTCCCAAGGTAAACAAACCAAAGTAAGAATAATGAACTGATATTCTCACAGATAGCATGCGTATGGGTTGATACCGAGTACTGGTTACTAGCACGATTACGAATAGTGCTCCACCTAACACCACATCTACTGAAAGGAAAAAAGGCACAAATCACATTGTTTCCTTACGATTAACGATGCTCCAGAGATCTCCCAATTTTCAAGATTCTTCATAGGACCAACGCTACTGATCTGTTAATCAGAGATTGCAGATGAGCGACGTCGAAAACGTCGAATAAACAAGAAATGTTTGTTTCGGACCATTATGGAGCTCGTCCACTCGTTTAACAACGCTAGTATGCATTTGAAAGACGGGGAAAGGATATGAACGTCTCGATTTTATTTCACCATATTCTAGAAGTCGTAACAAGTACAGCTTATGGACTGGCTCCCACATTAAGAAAAAGGTAAATTACAGTTTGTCAACGCATTCACGTTCATAAATTTCATGCCTTTTGCTGATCGTCGAATAAAACAATTTTCTCTTAACAGACATCATAACTCAGTTTTTAATAACAGCATATATTACTCACAGATTTTACGAGGAAGCTGCAGATAAAGTTACCGAAAAATGTATTTCTATGACTTATTACAATCTTCATTCCAAAACTTAAACCATAAAATCGAGTATGAAAGTTGAAACAAACAATTCTTCCCCCTGTAGCTTTTATGTCACGAGAAGGAATGTTTCTCTGAGAAAATGAATTATGGCTGTTGTGGGACAGAGGACAAAAATGAAACACTAAGACATGCATATGTTAGTAGTTCGTGAACGCTTTATCCTGACCATGAGTCATTGATTCGAGTTGCTTTTGGTTCCAGTAAACTTAACCTGTCTGGTTTTTCTATCCGTGACGTGGAAGGCATTGTTTTTCATAGAATAAAATATTTATTGAATGTGCCTCAATTCATCAGGCCTGTTCTTCTGCCAGTTCATGTACAAGCGATAAGAAAACTAGAGTACATATACTTTGAGAAATATAAAATTTACAATAATAATCGTTAAGATCTTGACTTCTGTTACAATGTCACACAAAATTCTTGAAATTGTCACAAAAATCTTACTAAACGCGCCAACGTATGCTTTCAGGTTTACCTAAAGAGTCGTCCATAGGATATTTCAACACCCTTCATTAAATCAACAACAAAATAGCATTTTTGATTACTTTCCTCTCTTGCTTCAACCTATCCTAAATGGAATATTAAATTCCAAAAGAGTTTCTTACCGTTTTCACAGAATTTTACTTTGGGTCAAGCGACTTCGACAAAAGAACATAAATGTTGTTGTATTTTCTTAATTCATGCTGTATCTTCTCCATAAAGAATTTTAACGCATATATTTCTTCCGTATACCTACATGCGGAGAAGATAACGACCAGATGAAAATAGAGAGCAGTGTAGTAGCGATATACACCCCTGTAATCAAAGCAGGACATCCCTGGACCGATTCCCAGTTCGTCACTATTTTCATCTGGTTGTAGTTATTACAATTATAATGATTTTGGGTCATTCAAATTTAGGTTTAAAAAAGCACAGTTATTGCTGTCACTATAGAGGCTGGAGAAAGTTGTGGTAACGTTACATTACATATTTATCTTTACACAAGCATTTCTCTCTATACTGCCAGAAACCTCAATGTTTGATTGAAAAAAACAACAACAAAGTTTCTCTTTTACCTTCTGGAACAGAAAATAAAAATTCCGTTTGTGTATTAGGGCTGAGGACAGTAGTATCTTCATGGGCAATACTCAAATAATTCTAAAACAGTCTCAATTTAAAGGTCGAATACAGAATTTCAAAGTACCGACAAAAGTACAATTGTAGTAAAACGATTTTCTTAATGAATATTTATAATCATGCATATGAAGTTCCAGAAATCAGAATTTGAAGGAAAATTCAGTAATCTACGATAACAAAATTAACTACCGCAACACATTCGAAAATAAAGTAAAACTTTCTGGGAAGCCAATAATACAGAAGCACAAAATAGGTCAATATCAACAACTTCAATGCGATCTTTCCAATAAGGTATGTAATTAACACAATTTGTCGTTCGGCCCAAAAAAAACGTATAAGCGGTGAAGTGTCTTAAAAAATGAACTTTTAAAAATTGCTACTGCAATAGTGTATTAAATTAGGTGGCACAATTAATAAAAATTCAACGCCTCCCCAACTAAAGGAAATCACCACTACATGACCATACATTGTCAAAAAAAAAAAAAAATCCTTCGGCTCAGTTTTGTCGAACAGAAAAGAATGAACACGAGACTTCCGCAACCACGGGAAAAATCTTCCTCTCAGCGGAAGACAGGATGCAAAGGCGGGCAACTACTTTTGAACACACTTCAAGGCTCACTTCTCAATTGATGTTCAAATTACGCGCACAATAAATTCAACTATTATACTTCAAGAGAGCTGTGATTTTGTTTGGTACAAAACTCCCGGGAAACTTGCAGTTCGCAACGGTAAATTTAAGCATCTGTTCTCGCGCCACGTTTACTCGAACGAGAGATTGACAAGCAATTGTATTCCTTAGGACGATACAGATAAACAAACAGTTACTTATTATTAATAGATACTGGTCTTGTCCCTTGTTTACTTATCGAACTTAGTATTTTAAGTGTCAAATCGGTCACAACAAAAGACGAAGATAGAGAAAGAAAATGTCTGCAACTAACGTATACGAAATGAAATGTGAAGACAGTCACACTTCATATAAAGGGCAGACTAACAACACTTTAGGTAAATTATTGTTGAACACAAAAGAAAAATAAGAAATTAGAACCCGAGAATAATAGCCACGCTATTAACTGGGATAATACTGTAATTGTAGAAAAGGAGAGACATGATACGAATGTTTTCTGAGAAATGACTAACATTAAAAAACATCTTAGACTTTAAATTTACAATCTGACAAAGATAAGGTCTAAATTATACAGTGTATTTTGTGAATTTGGAGTTCTATTAGCTTGTTTGAACGATACAGTGTATCTAGCGATCTGCAGTCCTTTTTTTAAAAGAAGAAAATTATTTAATGCTGTTTTATCCTCTTTTCTATTACAATAAATCTGATAGATTGTTGAAATCAAAACGACATTTTACTTGAGTTCCAGATCCTAGATATTCTGACAAAACATATTCGTATTTTAGTCGTATTTCGTCAGATTTTCTTAAAATAACCAACATGACAAAGGTTCACATACAGGCAATTTTATAATAATTACATTTTTCCCACCGTAAACCCAAATTCGTATTTTGGACAGTTTAGTACTAACTAAAAAAATCAGAAAAATATAAATGCTCAGGGAAGAAAAACCGTTCCGAAATATTCTGTGGAGTACGAAGTTGAACATTATGTTGCATACGCCCGCCCAAGTCCGCAAATCTCTTGGCACCGATTCAAGGCCACATTTCTGCGTCGACGTACGGGAGAGCACTTCAGAGCATCGACCTTCGACAGAACACAAATAAACACCTCTGAATAGAGATGACAATACAATGACTTACAGAATAATCGATTATTTTTTTTGGAAAGTTGCAATTAATGTTTCATTATTTTTGTCATTTGTTTCAGTTTTCTTAGGCATAATCTTACATCTTAATCGTAACTTCAAATTCAAATTTCGACAAAATCAAATCGTTCATATTAAAACTAATTTTAAAAATTAGTTATAATTAATAAATTAATTAATATAATTAACATAATCAAGTAGTATAATTAATTAACATAATTGATGAAATGTACCATGCTGCAAGGTGACTTGAATTTTCCTTTATTCTCAAGATTGAAAGTAATTCTAGAAAGTTTTGGGAGGACATAGAAGATGCATATCCAGTGGTGTCATGGTGCCGGAACCACGTTCCGGCACTGGTTTTCGGAATTTTTATTTTCTGTTTACGTATCTACATAAGAGTTTATTTTACGCAACGTTAAAAGAAAATGAATTTGAAAAACAAATTTCAGGTTGAATATAGCAAGAGACATGGGCCTCGCGTGTGAGGAGTGACGATTTATTTCAATGCCATTGGCATGTGCTCTACAAAATAGTGAAAATTGTAGACTACGTTTTCAGCACAAAAATGTGTCAGTTTTACTTATTCCGTCATTGCTTAAATACAGACACTGATTAATATTTTATTTCGACAGTCGAGACTCATAGGAAATATAACTTGTGATGAATATTCACAATTCAAAAAAATGTAAGGATACAAAAAATACAGACCCAAATATAAATTTATCTCTTTTTAGGTTACGGAAATAGTGTAGTTTATATTCAGAAGGCGTTGAAATGTACAAATTTGCACGTTAATTTTAAAAATTTTCCGGGGTAAGGGCGCGGAACTCCCTTTGTTGGGAAATATGGAAAATTCAGCGTTTCGGCACTGCTAAATTTGTCATGACACCATTGTGTATATCCAAACTTATATGCATTGGCACTAAAAAATAATAATCTGGTTTCCACATTTAAGTAATCCGAGAGGCTGCTTACACAAGCTGGGCATTTTGCTAACGAGAGGAGGTTTCGTTTAATTACTCAAAGATTGCCAAAATTATTATTTTTATAGTCTTTTAAATGTTGCTCAATCAAGGTCCTTTATTGTTTCTATATATAATGCGATACTGCTTTCAGTTGGTTGAGGGCCTATGTACGTTAAAAAAAGTAATTATCATATTCTACTGATCTCATAGATTCTTTGAGAGCCCTGAAATCATCAATCGCTAGGAATAATTTAAGTTCCAACATCTTAAGAATACATTTCTTGTATATTTAATTACTTCCCCTACTTCAGATCCCTACTGTAATATCTAAATTTTCTGATATCCTCGCGAGGACAATGCCAAACTACGAGACATATTTCAAGGTTCACAGAAGTCTTACATCAATACACAAATTGGTTCATAAGTCGCAGACGTATGCTCCATAAAGACTTGCGATATAGTGTAATTCCTGTGTTAAAGTAATAGCGAACATTAGAGCACATTATTGCCAATAAAACGGCGTAAAGATCCGCACTAGAGAACAGGCAATATTCCTAGCTTTTACTTCACACTAGTAAGAAGCTGTGGCATATCTCAATTCTCTCTCCTTTATACTCCTGAACTTAGTGTACAGTCAGTTATGGAGTAAAAGTAACTGAAATTGTTTCACCTAGTATCATAAAACATTAAGAAATGTGGGAAGCGAAACGGATAAAAGAAAAAATAGCAAACTAAAAAGACAAACCAATCGCTCACGATTTGTTCTATAACATATGTTTAAGCAAACGTGCTGTATTTCCATTACAAAATTTTGAACCAATATTTCTTATTCAGCTATCTTCCATAAAGAAGCAACAGTAGCTAAAACTACAAAATGTGTATGTAATTGAAAAAAACAATCGTAGAAAAAATGTATTATTCTTATGTTAAAGTTTTTTTCATATTGTTATGTAACTATGTTTAATAATTGTTACACGTGACGAAAATCCCGAACAGGGTTGATATAATGTATTCTGTGAAACGTTTAAGTTCGTATGATAGATATACAACGTCAACGTCAATGAACTTCGTTCAGTAAGGTTCCTGTAATTTAAAAAAATTCGGGGACATCGAAACGTTTTAAAATGCATAGTTATATGTATATGTAGTTGTAGACAATGTACACTACTGATAACAAAAAAGAGCCCATTTATTTTTCTAAGTCTCACGCTCTGACCAGTTTTGGATCTGTTAAGTTTGCAACGCGTCCCTCCTCCTGCTTCCCCTTCGACAAGGGAAATTTCGTTCGACCAATCGTAGGTCTATTTGAAACGGCTCCCATATTTGGAAGACGTGCGGCGGGTAAATCGTAACGAGATAAAATGTTTCATTACACCGCTATTAAAGAAATATTCTGTATTTTTTTATTATACACATTTTGGACTTCTATAACAAAAATATTCTGTATATTCTTGACTTCAATAAACTTTACCATTCTCTATATTTAAACGACATCTCGAGATTCGTTGTCTCGCAAGGTCTTCATAGGCAATGTAAACGATATTAGAGTTTCTGTAAAAAACGTTTGCGTAATACTGTGATAAAATATAGTTTTTAACAGAATTTGAATATAATTGCAAGATATCGTATGGAATTGGTATAATTCGAATCACAAATTACTTATAAATATTCCTATAATTTCTTATATTTATACAGTGAAGTAAAGAAATCAAATCTCATTGCCTACAAATGATGTGTATTGTCGAAAGTAATTTCACATAATTTGCGATTCTCTTAAGTTTTTCATATATGTGAAAAGGAATTAAATAAATATAGAAAACGTTTGTCTCAAATATGAACTAATAACACAAAAGTTTAATTCTCGAGTTATAAATAATATAAAACTACTTAAGGAACAAATAAATTACATGTTCTAATAATATAATGATCTACAATATAACATTGGTTGTAATTGTGCAGCATATAAAATCGTGATCCGAAATTAATATTACAAAAAACGTGGTTTAGATTACAACAAATATCACTAAAACTGAAATCTCTTTCATTAATTTATTCAAATGAAATTGTGAAATACAACCACAGATTCTTGTTTTCTTTCTTTGTTCTTAATTCTCTCTTTCTCTTCCTTTAAATTTCATAGTTATATTAAAGAACGTTAATTGCAACGCCGCGAAATGATACGCCGTCATTGGATGTGAATTCGCGACTAAGGACGTGCGTGTGGGTGGAAAATTCCAAACACAATGAGAAACATGAGATGCACACTATCTTCTATTCTCCTTTAAAAATAACATTAAAATGACATATCTACAAACACACTCTTTGGATTCTCACCATTGGTAAAGGAAAAAGTACGCGATGTGAGTGGAAATTNCAGGAAAAAGTATGCGATGTGAGTGGAAATTATTTCACTGCAACTATTCCAAATTTTACCGATAATGCGGATTAAACATATACTAATTACACTATGAATACAGTATATTTAAGAAAAATAAAATAGTTGGAACAGTTTTTGAATATTTTTCAAAAGTATACTTTGACCTTCAAATGAAGTAGCCTTTGCGTTCAAGTAAAGCGAAAGTGTAAATCACCTGCGCAAATTCTAGGTATTCCTGGTTGAAATTATTTCTTTCATCTACGACTATAAGAAGAAAGGTTTGAAATACCTTATCTGATCAGACGACCTCGTGTTACTCTGTAGAGGGAGAATTTGAGTTTATGGAGCGTAGTAAAATTGGACGATGTGATTGCTATTTTATTGCTACGAAGACTGTTAGTTTAAATTAATAGAGCATATCCTTTTTCTTTAGTAAATATTGTTCTTCAAATGTATAATGTTGTAAATCTAGATGCTATATGAACAAATATTTATTGAAAATATGGTCTGGATATATAATAGACCCGTTTTCTACTCAATGCTTTTATTAAAATAAAGTTTTAATACTTGGGGTATAATTACGAACTCGTGAATTTCTTTTAGTATCATTGTTTTCTTTAAATATAAATTATTTGCTTTTAAATTCAATATAAAATTTTTTTGCACATGTTTATTGAAATTTTGAAGAACTTTTCTAAATTCCTCGTAAAATATATCATTGAACACTTTCATTTACACATGAAGAAACTAAAATATCGAAACTTAAAGAGAACATGAATAGAAATTATTTTATAGAAACTTTGTCGTCTCGTCGGCAGATGAACTTTGTCGTAAACTGCCCTGCCACGAACCCACTTTGTGGTGACAGAAGTCATAGCAGTGCTTTACTGTTCTCAGCCAATTACACTTTTGCTGGAGGAGGTAAAATGTCTGTTGAAAAATTCGAACAAATAAATAGCCACTCAAGTCTGCGTGTTTTAGTCGGTTCGACAATGAATGACATTATTTTTTTCTTGAATTGCCTGATGAAACACCGCGGGGTTTAAGATTTAATAGATTTGTAAGTTACATAAGTAAATGGAAATATGAAATATTTTTTGATGTAGTTGTGGAGTAAATTTGTTTTTGTGACTTCTCTTTTTATTATCTTATTCATTTGGAGCACAGTATTTATTTTAGAAAAAGTTGTACGTATTCATCGATTTTAAACTATCAGTATTCGTCGCGATTAATCATTACTGTTAGTTTAATAATTTAAACTAATAGTATTCGTATATGTATGCCATGCTAAGTTTTGATGTACGGAGTATGAAATCTTCATGTCTTTGTTATAATATGACAGTTTTTGACACGATAAAATGAACAAGATAATTAATAATTATTATTTGGTGATAATAATAATAACCTTTAAAAAATATGCCAAATATATTTTTATTTCAAAGAATTATTGTGTGTATAAAATTATATAATTATTCCGAGAGAATAAGGAAAATAGAATAATAATTTTCTACTCGGGCACAGTGGCACAGTGGTTAAGTAACTGCCCACTAGGAAGAAAGTATGTAGAGATCTTGCCGAGTTCTAATCCACTTAGCTTTGCATATATATTTTTTCGTTTCAAACTGTTATCTATAAGACTAAACATCTTATACACGAAATAATTTTATCTCGTTACGATTTACCAGCGGTACTTTTAGTCTTCCAAATATGGGAGACGTTTCAAATAGACCTTCGATTGGTCGAACGAAACTTCCCCTGTCGAAGGGGAAGCACGAGGAGAGACGCGTTGCAAACTTAACAGATCCAAAACTGGTCAGAGCGTGGGACTTAGAAAAATAAATGGGCCCTTTTTTGTTATCAGTAGTGTACAAGTGTCACAACTTAAAAAAAACAAAGAAAAAACTAAAAGATGGTGTAAAGGGGGCATTCTGAATCCTAACGCTTCGCAATAAACTTCGTCCAGTAGAAGGAACGAGAATATTCCAGCCATTTCGCACACAATTCTGAGTCAGTGAAGTCAGAGGAAGCAAACAGCATGTAAGGGCGAGCAATTCGCGATCGTTATCAGTGCTAAGCGGAAGCATGGCAAGGGGACGAGCTACGGATCTTGCGGTGAGAAATCAAATCATACAACAGCACCAAAATAATATTTCGCAGCGACAAATTGGCCGAACGTTCCGCTTGACACAATCTGTAGTGTGTAGTATTATAAAACGTTTCACTATTACTGGAAATAGCTGTCCGGGAAAGGCTCCCGTTCGGAAGCTAACGTTGACGGATCGGGAAGTACGCCTATTTCGTCGACATATTCGTAAAAATTCGGACTTGGCAGTCACAGGCCTAGTCACATGGACAAGACAATGTCTTGGAAAGATTATTTCCGAAGCATGTACGCGTCAATATATCAAAAGGTGTGGCTACGCATTCTACAAAGCGAGACGTAAGCCATTTCTCACTTCATTGAATAAACGTCAGCAAGTTGCATGGGCCAAATCTCACCTCGGCTGGATTCCATCTCACTGGAAAAAGGTACTGTAGACAAATGGATCCATTTTTCAGGTTTCATACGGAAATGTTGGCCGAAAGGTTATTAGGAAGAAGGATGAATCAAACGATCAATCCTGTTACAAACGCGAGGTTCTTAAACCAAGTTCTGTGATGGTGTGGGATTGCATTACCGAATGCGGTTGGCAATATGTATTTTTGTACGGGTACGATAAAAGTTCTAGACTATATACGCGTTCTTGACGTGAATCTACGTACATCAGTGCAGCGATTGTTTGCAGAAAACAATATCTTTTCTAACAAGGTAACGCACGACCACATACGGCGAAGATAACACAAACATGGCTACGTACTAAACGTGTCCCTGTTTTAGAGCATATTTGGAGAATTCTTAAGAGGAAGATGGCCCAGCGTCGTCCCCACAATGAATAACAATTACAGGATTGTCTGTGGCAGGAATGGGGAAAAATTCCTGCAGACACATTGAACCGTTTTGTGTCGTCCATGCAGTGCCGGCGATTGGGATGGGGGCGTGGAGAGGCAGCCGCCCTCCCCGACATTTTTAAGGGAAGTTAAATTTTCATTTTACCGTCTAAAACTGAGGATTATAAAAAAATTACACCATCCTTGATGTGGTAATCAGCAATAGAATTTTCTTCGATTCATTTCATTATTTGAATCGTACTTAGTGGAAATATGCAGAAAATGTAATGTTAATTAAAATTGTCAATATTTTTTTGCCCCCCCTCCACTTTTGATTCCCAATCGCTGCTACTGCGTCCATACCCAAAAGTCTTGCAGCGGTTATCCGCCGTAAAGGTGATGTTTCATCTTGATAGTCGAAGCGAACGAACATTTTGGACATTCGTTGTGCAAAGTAATACACTTGCATCATCATTACTATCTGCTTTGCTTCAAACTAACACAAATGCTGATACAACGTTGTATTCAACACATCAAATGTTAATAAAATATTACTTTTGCATATATGTTTTGTTGTGTTTCTCAATTTCCTCATTTTAAACTATGTCTTACGTGAACGAACTACATTGACTTTGAAGTTGTACTTAACAATAATTATATTACTACTTCTTGAGTGGAAAAGTATTCTGCTGGTACTACGGAAACTTTCTGCTTCTCGATCCCCTCATAGAACAGACGGGTTTAACGAACGCATTGATGGATAGGAAAGACGCATTTTGAACAAAACAATAGTGAATACCTCCATGATGTATAACAAATCCTATTACTACCTTGATACCTCAGTCCACAAAAGTTGGTTCAATATGTCGTTTTCATTTTTAGCGCCAAAAAACATTTAACCTTCTACCAATTAATATAAAAAAATCTAATAACATAAGTATTTTTTCTAAAGATTCGTACTTTGCCATTGAAACAGACTGATATTGAGCATATATTTTGTGATCTCAAATCAAACATAAATTTAAGGCTTATTTTATTTGATGTTTCTTCATTTAGGCATCATTTTTCTTGCAAATATTTATCATCTTAACCGGTAATGTAAGTTTTATTCAATAACGCTTCAAATGAGATATTGTAGGATTAGGTACTTAAATAATACAAGATTAAGAATGGTTATAGCAATTCTCATAAGAACCAACATTTCTCATAAACCTAATATACTGTATCCTTGTAATAAAACAGCATTATTGTACTCGTACCATGAATAGAAATAAATTGATTGTATGCACTCTAAAACGAATCGACATCGAACGAAGAAACCGCAATTATTAATGCTGTACAATTATCGTTACGTCGGATTGCTGGAAACAATCGTGGCTGTTAATTATTTGGAGTTTCATAAGGATTTCCTTTCAGAGATCAATCCACTAAACAGTAAATTTCAGAAATGGAAATTCTTGTTATGAACCAGCTCGTGCATCAGTGGAAGGGGTGCGGGTAGGAGAAGAATGGTGAGGAGAGCAAGGAGGGTCTGGCGGTGTATGCACCTATGATTTATTGTACAGTTGACGTATTTCTGTAATGGTTCATCATTATAATCTTCAACTTTATTTTAAACCGATTTGATCTACTTTTACAAAAACCAAGTTCCAGCACATCCTTGAACTATGCGAGTCTGGATGCGAATAGGTAGGGAGGAAGCATTTATGTATGTTGATCACTCCAAATTTGACAAAAGTTTCTTTGAATTGAACCAAATAGGTAATAGCGTGTAAGAGCAATTTGTAAGAGTGATGTTTGTGAGTGTATATGAGGGAATTTTTGAATAAATTGTACGGTACATTACTGTGCTGAATTCACTGTACATTATGAGTTCTGCTCAGCATTGGAACAAGAACTCACAGAAGCTGTGGATAGACGTTTCATTCATAAACTGTACCTGAAGAAACCACTCCATCCATTCAAGGTAATTTCACAGTTTTTGCTCAAAAAACAAAACCAGAGTTATTCCATCAACCTTTACAGACAAGTCATCATACATTAGTATACAACCTCATACTGGATTAATTTATATTCTTGTTAAATTACTTTATGAATCACTTTGTCTGAGAGAGGACGAAGCTAACAGGAATTAAAACAAGCACAGTACGTTTAATGAATTATTCTAACATTCCAAAATTTCACCACTTTGGTAATTTGGTAGAAGGATATCTCCGGATAATGTCGTACAATTGTAAATAGACATAAATATAAAATGGCCAATAAAACGACTAAAACAGAAGTAGATAATTACTTGAATCGTTCACAGTCGTTAGGTTAGATGCAGGTATCCGTTTAACGAGAACCATTAAACCGGTATCTCTGTATCGTGTAGTACAAGCCTCAGGAATGTTAAGTGTGCAAATTTTTTGACGACGCGCCAAGATGTGTACGTGCTTAGGTCTGTTCGACGCACGATGGCACGTAGGGGAGCGGTCAAACATTGTCAGTTCACAACACTGCCTCGGAATTTCTACAAGAGGCTTGAACAGCGCGTTTCCTCTCACTACGAAAACATCTTTGCCACCTAAAATACAAGAACACTCCACATTAATAACTAAAACAAACGGTTCACGACAACTTGGTCTCCAAATCCCAATTGGGAGCAAGTCCTCTACAACTGTTCAATTAGTTTTCGCCACGAAGGACAATGTAATGAAAAATAGACAAATATATACATCTACCAAACCTCGGGTCCCTTAGCTCTTCAGAAACAGAAGTCAGAACAATCGTACTAAGCTAAGAAAATTTAAAACTTTCTCGAGTGACAAAGGAGTTTCCTTCCATTCTTCTGCGAGAATATGTTTCGGTTGGTTCGTAGAGAAGTGGTAGCTTTAATTTGCAATTGCAACTTGAGTTGAGCAAGTAATTGACTACAACGGTACACAAAAAATTTCGCGTATATAGACGTCATCGCCAATCTGTTCATTTCGTACACAACGCAGTCGGCTAGTAGTGAGGTAGCAACAATTGTAGCTGGGAGATTTGTCTCTCCCATTGCAAAACATTTTATTTAACTGTAGTTAATGTATCTATCGACTATTTAATTATTGCACTGATTACTCACCAACCCCTACGCGACCGAACTCTGTTATACAAACGTTAGCACTGCGTTTTTCTTCGAAGCAACAATAAAAGAAAAATTAGCGCCTGCATAGTATGATCAAAACGTAAGAGCGCTTGTATTGAGTTCAGAATGAATCGAAAACTAGATAAGTTGGAAAACAGAAAATTCGTGATCCCGGAAGAATTTACTCAACTCTTCAGAATTAATAATGCCTCGCTGAAACGAAGTTTAATAACAAATGATAATGCTTAATACATGTAAGTAAAGGAGATCAATTTGGTGTTTGATACGTAGATATAATAGGGTTATATATGCTTTCCGATTGAAAATTCAGAGAAAAACGATTAGAGTTAAAAAAATAGCTAGTGCAGGTTCCTTTCAGCACAATGATTGCTTTAAAGTTCATTCATAAGCTTTTTTATCCTACGTAAGTCACAAATAAAAATATATATTTATCATTTTTATTATTGACAAGTAAAGTATATTGTCTGTTGTTCGGGGTGCTGTAGCACACATCCCAATAAAATACAGTTAAATAAGACATTATTTGTTAAAAATAACCCCTTCCGATAAAACTTGTAATAATTACTTCTACAGTATATTGCAATTTACTGCTTAAACAGTTTCTCCTCAATATAAAAAACAAAAAAATGTTTTCCATTAATAAATTCGTTTTACAGTAAAGAAGAGTCAAAAGATGGTTAAACTTTTTGGGATTCAATTTCCAAACTATATCATCGTACATTTTCAATTTTCATGACTCAAAATGATCGTAATATAGCCCACTTAGTAAGTGCTCTTTGCGGAACTGGATCTACAAATAGTTGAATTAATCTAAATTATAATTTAACAATAAATCAGGTGAAATATCGTTCATCGAAAAACGTCTCGTTAAAACTGTTTCCAATTAATTCTCATAAAACATTATTGCATAACTGAATGAACAACTGGTATATATATAATGTCCCACATTTAACTGCATTTTACGGGGATGTTTATTGTAACATTTCGATCAACATCTTTAACTTTCCAACGAAAATAAATACACGAGAAAGAAACTTTTTGTTTTCTGTACATCTTAAGTAGGATAAAACAGCTATGAAAGAACTTCGAAACAAGCTTTTATTTTTGCTGGAAGGAACCTTTACATCCCTGCAATATGCAAAGTACTCAAACTTACAAGTAATGTTTCTTATAAACGAGGAATTCATACACTAAAATGCTTTAAAATATTAGCTTCTCAAAAAAATGACTTGGTTCATTCGCATTTCGACTCACTATTTCTTATAGAAAATTTCTCATTATTTTTTTTCTGAGGACGCCTTCGTGTCCCCAGGTTAAAAATGAGAAAACTGAAGATTATTCACTGAGATACCCAAAATGATTGTCTCGTATGTTCGTAATAATTTTCATTCCTTTTTGTGGGTAATCATGGCGTCGAGAATGATCACTAATCATTCAACGACTACAATGTCACTCATGGAAAATTCATTATAACCTGGAATTCCGACAAACAAAATAAAGGCTTATTAAAAACAATCATGATGAGAAATTACCGCCATTAAGAATAGTTACCATATTATTAAAATTCAGGTGCGGGGAATCTGTGTTTAGTGCTCTCCCTCGCATTTCCGATAAGAAGCGAGGAGATACAACGCAAGAAATCGGCTATTTTGAGTCATGGGCAAAAGAAGGACCACTCTCGCATATACTTTAAGCGAATAAAACAACATAACTGTGGTTCAATTTGTAGATGCGAAAGCGCAGGTTATGCCAATGAAGTGCATCTACAAATCGGCATCTTCATTAGTAAAAACACTGTCTATATCATTAGTACATATTTTGGCTGTTGAAGGGTTATTACTCGACCATCACTTTACAAATGGTTAATTAATGTTGACAACTATACTGCATTAATACCTACTCTTCGAAAGGGTAAGTAAAGTTCAAGTTTGAATTACGCTTCCGTCAAAATCACGATTTTTGAGTTAGTCGCTGTTGCAGGGAGTGAGCAGTGTGTTGTGAGAACCTGCTGGTTCAGTAGAAGGTTGATGGTACAATTCACGCGGGCGGACGTTCGGAAGAAGCAAGACAATACGAGAACAGACGACAGTTACTCGTCCCTAGCGATGCTCGGAAGCGTGGGACGTTCACAGACAACGGAAAAATTCATTAGCAATGTCATGCTCTACGTCGAACGTCACGGAAACATTCAACTTGTACTTTTAGATTAAAGAACACTTGTCAACAAATGAGCTGGCATACTGATTCCTAATAAGACTGAAAGTCAACACTACGGTCTTTTTATTTTATTAAATGTCTTTTGGCGAGGTTCGGGCCATTTAACCCGCTTTCCCACCTATTCTTGACTTGGGTGAGGATTTTAGGAAGGAGAGACGTTGGGTTGCCAGGGAACTTATGGTACCCAATCGACATTTGTCTGGAGTAGGTGAGGGAAACCCAGCTGAAAATCTAACCTAGTTCGGCCGAGCAGGGTTTTACACCTGCGCCCTACCGTTCAGCGATATCGTGGTAGCGAAACCACTTCCATTAGACCACCGCTGTCGGTCTTCTCTGAACAGTCTGTTTTGAATTATTTTCTTATAATGAACTTGATGTATTGTTCATTTAGGATTTTTTTCATTTTTTCTGTAAATAAATAACCATGCGAAAATAAATTCTTTAAGATCAGTATAACACTTTGAAAGTGTAAAACACCTTCATGTTCTAAAAGTGCATCAAAGGTAAATTACATGAATATTTCCTTTCTATCCTTCGATCAAAACCGAGAAGAGCGGATTTCACTCACGCTCATCATACGCTACCGACTGCCTGTGTGGCACAGGACAGAAGAGCCAAGTCAGGAACTCTTGGGAAATGCGTAATTTCATAACTTCTTAGCGTCTGGCGTACTGCATCCTCTAAGGGAAGTTGGAGACTCAATCCACTTTCCCTTTCCCATCCTCCTAGTCGTGATCATGTCCGTTCGTTGGCCGCCTCCTCGTTTCTTGGAGAGCTGCCCGCCGACTGACGAAGGGACAAGAGAGCGTTTCTGCGAGGGGTGACAACGCAGAAGACTATGAAGGAAAACTTCAGTCTACAGAAAGATGGGACATAAGGTAACGGATGTAGATGGAGAAAGAGGGAATAGGGAGACACAATGATTAGGCAAGGTGTAGAGTAGTTCTGTTGGGATATAGAACGACGTCGAACAGAGAGATCAAAGGGAGAATCAAGGAAAGATATGGAGCGGAAGAAGGGGAAAGAGATTGGCGAGGCAATGAGCGAGTTCATAATGAGAAAGGGTGGATGCTTCAAATTTACCAGAAACTCCATTGTGGTCTTATGCCACTTGAAGCAAGCGTCGCGATGCGTGAGGAGCGGGGAACACCGAAGTGCCGAAGGCAGGGGTACGTCGCTGGCCGACCGTATCAACACGGCGATAAAACGGACACCTGCGGACTGCCCGGCGCCGGCGGCCCGCAACGCGGCAGTAAACGAGGGGACATGAGATCTCCAGGGAATACGGCCCCCACGCCGAGGTCCGCACGTAACAGGTTAACGCACGCCCTACGACCCCAATGGCTGCCCCACGACGCTTGGCGCTCTGAGTTGACCGTCGTTTCTAGTTGCTGAAGACTCGCGTTCGGGGATCGGGCTCTGGCAGAGGGCAGAGAGGGTGAGAGTGAAAGAGGGTGTTGGATCACAGAAAGCATTAACTTGAGAGTGATATTGAATTTGACAGAAAACGAAAAGTGACAGTTGACATACAAACGACGATAGTGAAATGGTTAATACTAAAATAAAATGGGTTTGAAATCGGTCCATTAGTTTCCTTGAGAGACAGATGAGAGAGAAGAAATGAAGTACAAGAAGCCCGGAGAAAATTCGGTACATTCAATGTGAAGAAAACAAGCTGGCTGTGTAATAAGAATTCACAGATATGAGAGTAAGGGTTACAAAACCAACAAACGGGAAATGAAATCATAGAAAAAACTTAAGCCATTATAATGCTAACATAATATCAGCAGGTTCCCATACTTCAGCAGGTCTTGTTACGACACTTCAAAGATGCTATTGATCATGGAGTAAAAAGTTGATAATTTAAAAATATAATAATGACAGAGGTGTATAAATAAATAAAATAATAAATATAATATTAACAGCACAACTTTAGAATTTATACTGTCCCCAACTTTTAAAAACATTATGTAGATTTCTTAAAAACATATTTTAAGAAATTTCACTTTCTTTTCACCATAGGTCACGTACCACATAGGTCGTAGGTCTTCGTGAATACATAAGCAATAAACCTTCCACCATTAATATTAACTTCGTTTAATATGATGGGCCACATATATTACAAACATCAATTATACTTTTCCACAGATTTTCTTCAGAGGCAAATGGCAGACTCACTTGATTTCAAGAACGTAAAACGACGTAAGGAGATACATGCTGTCAAGTTTTGAATAAAGCGGTCAAATTTTCGTGAACTTTCTGATAATATTTAGAGCAAGTAAAACGCATGACTCAGGATTGCAGACGTGACAAGTGTATGCTGCGATAGAAATTACTTCCCAACGTAAGCATGTAAAACTTCGCAATCCTTTAGTTAGACGAGCGGCAATGTGTAATACAAATACCACTGAATGAAAAAGGTGAAGTAATTGCAGGGTTTGGAGAAATGTTTCGGATAGAGGCAGATTCGAGCGTGGTGGATTCCGATCGGTCGGATCGCTAAGCTATAAAAGTGCGTCGATTTGTTCGCGTTTCGATGAAAGAGGTCCGAAAGCTGTTGCAGCAGACCTTACCACGCCTCCAGGGAGACGCTGGCCAAGCTGTCCGCAGAGGAGAACTCCCGACGGACGGTCCTTCGCCGGATAACGACCACTCAATTGCTGGGGTGGTGAGGTGACGATGGAGGTACTTCATTGGAAACACGAAGTAGAGAGATGACGGTAACGACCACTGCTACGTGGTTAGTGTATGCAAATCACACAAACAGAAATTGTCCGGGTATATTATTTCTTCTTAGAATTATATTTTTCTTGTCAATTAACAACGATTTCATTCTACCTAACTGATACAAGCATTGTTTTCCAGTTTCACCAACGCAAGAGAAAATTCTTTTAATGCTATGAAACAGTAAAAGAATGTCCTCTGAAAGTGGTGGGAAAAAGTATGTCTCAAGCAAAACATTACTACGCATTTCCACAAAAAAGAAAAAACCAGGTGGATACAGTTCAGCAAGAAAAGTATAATAAGTGGCAACAAATTTATCTATTGAGAGAATCAAATGAAGCAATTTTAACATGAACTTGTACAATATCTCCATGCTAAATCAAAACAATTCTGGATTTAGCTTGAATACAATTAAGCCAACGTTGACATGGATTCATATCAACTCTTCAAAAAGACTTTAAAATCATCTAAATTTTTGGAGGTCGAAATCAATTACGAAAAGAAAATCAAGGAAAGCTACTGAAGCATCCGATTTTGAGATTTGCTGATCCTTTAGTTCATCAAGTCCGCATGTCTCAAATATTTACAAGTATCGTTGATAAATGAAGAAGAAATAAAATATCAAAGTACAATTACCTCTGACATCGAAGTCTCAATAAAAAATGACAGTTTGGTATTATCTCATTACAGGAAATTATCAAGCATTAAACCCAGTAACGAGGATTTGTTACTGAACAAAAAAGTGTCATCCAAGTGATCATTGGTTATCATATGAAATTATGAGACAAACATCAAATAGTAACATATATTTCATTACGCTCTAGTCTTCAACACTCGTGTCCCCGATTCATAGTCGAAGTGTCGCTTCGACCTCTCCAGTTTTCTGGAACAGAAACTTAAAAGAAAATGTCTAGTAAATATTTAATTTTTTTGGGTTTGAATACTGAAAATAAATTTCACCTCCATACGAATTCAAATAAATTGTATTCTCTCTTCTATATTCAATCAAGTCTATTCTTAATTTATTATTAGCAATACGAAAGATTTTTATCAACTGTAAATACGTCTTGGACGTTCCTGAGGTACCGAGTAATTAGGGAGTTTCATGAGTTTGAATTATTTTGGATATTTCAGGTCAACGACACTCTACCAAATTCAAACACATTCATTTCTTCAATTCAATGCACCAAAAAATATACATTTCATGTGAAGTTAAAGTTGAAAAGATTTCAATCGGATAGTACGTAAGAAGGAGTGAAAAAGACACACGGTTATTATTATTATAAAAGGAAAGTTTTATTAAAAATCGCATGTCTTTTTACTCTTTAAGACATTGTTTGCAAAGATAGCCTCCTCTAAGATTGAGTTAGCTATCCTGGCGAGAAAGGATGCGCAGCCAATAGCTGATGGCGCTATTGCTCCCTTTCGTGTCTCAGAACCAGGCGTTTATAAAGCTGCTCGTTGGCCTCACGATATGGTTCGAAGCTGTGGGAGGTTCCAGCCAATAAAAACCACGCTACGAGCGGAGCAGCCATTCTGCCTCCGTGGACTAGAATGTTTTCACCCCGCAGCTCACTCTCTCCCGACACTTATCGTCCTGGTCGAGCTGCATCCAGTACTACACTCTTCTTTACAGCACTGCAGTAACATCAACATCAGACCTGATAATTTAATTTTTATGGGGATGATTCAACATTCTGTTTACACAGCCCATAAACCTGTTGTAGCAACACCTGTGATAACCAACAGGAAGTAATGAAGTTCGTATCACAAACCTCATCGAATCCGTCTCTAAACTCGAGAGAAAAACCATCAAGGGGACGGGAATCTGTCACGTGAAATGTTCACGCAGAAGAGCAATGTTGCAACAAAACACTTAAGAGTTATTCTAAAAATGTTTAAAAACCAAATACACCACAACATATAACACGATGAAACTCCTAGTCATATGTGGTTTTGAAAAATCACTTTACAAAAGATACAATTCCACAATTATCCAACGCAGTGAATACTAATACGCGAATTTCTACCAATATAAATTTATCAGCTGCTTTACACCCTTCAAGCCAAACACTTTTTAAGTAGTATACTGTTGTAACGTCGGCGTCAGGACATGCCATCAATTTGTGAAATATTAATATTTCTTTGTATTTTCCAAGCCGGATGCTTTTAAGAATCTTACAATAAGTGGCCAGTCAGCGCTAAGACGGACGTGCGACGAGCTTGGTAGTCACCCTAAACCTTTTCCGTGTGGAGGTATTGCTTGAACGAACACCTTTCACTTTTAAGGAAAGTACGTACAAGTATATTCGAAAAATGCAGCCGGCGACGTTGACCCACTGGAATTTAAGTGTACCTGAAGAAAAGAAGAATTCTACGAAGTAATGAATGAAGTACGTGCCGAATATAGAACAGCGACAAAGGTGCCTGCAAGCGCTTCGGTGACGCTCATGGCGGTTTATTCTCTGCGGTGCAGTCTCTGCGTTCCTAGAAGCCAAAGGGGTGACCCAAACTGAGTGTTTGCAAGGTAGAGATCCGTCAGCACTGACATGTGACTGAGCTAAAGACTAGGTCACGGAGACCAGATGTTCGTTAGGCTGCTGCGGTAGACTTCATGAACTCATTAGTAGGTGCGAGGGTCGTAACTAGTATCAGTTGTTGGGGAAAACAACTTATATTTTCGAAGGATCAGATAACCTGAGGGTTTTTACAATTTAGTTGTCTTCAACTATATTTAACCAAGTGTAAACAATGCTCTCTGACAGCATTATTTGTGTAATAACAGATTATTAGATGTATTAATGATTTTGGGAGTTTGTCTCTGTTGTAAATTCAGATTTCTAGTTAATTTGTAATAAATCATTATTTATTGTTATTACACGTGTGTTTGGTTGCTCGGGAAACCGAGCTGGTGGCAGCGACAAAAACTACCATAGGGATTTTGGTATTTATGTGTATCCCGCTTCTACCAAAGAAAAAATTACATCGCATCAGGGTTTGAGGTGTGATGTTACAACTGTATAACTTTCTCATGTAATATTAATAAAATATCAATAATATTAATAATATTTCAATTCGGCTGACAGGATTAGGGCCTTTAGGCTCTCTCTTAAACCTGATCAACAACCATTTATAGAAAATACTGTAATTGTGAGATTATGACGGAAATATCAGTATAAGGATCCAAATCCCTAATCCGGGTAAGAAGTGATTTTCAGGATTTCGCCCTTCCCCTAATCCGTCTTTGCGCAGTAACTCTGACTAAACGGAGAAATGAATTGTATCCCCGTTTCAATTTACAATAGTACCTGTTTCTTGTCGACGCACGCACAAAAGAATTTTTAATTCCAATCTACAGTACATATAATATTTCTTATAATGATCGAAGTAAACTTCGGAATTTTTAAATGGCTCTTAGAATTTTGTAAACAGAAAATGTAATTAGTGGATGTTGTACGCCTACCTAAGTGATGTTTTGCTGGAAACACTGGTATACGGGCAGAATAATAATTCCTCTGATGCCCTTTTACAATAGAATACTCTTTAAAGACACTTTAAAATCATTAATCAATACGGTAAAAGTTGGCAGCAGGATAAATAAAATTCTGAACACTGAAACTCAAGATTTGAGACCGATTAAAAAGAAAGGGGGACAGAACACTCACAGCAAATACACAAGTGTACCTCGAAACACAGACATTACGATATTTATGAGGCAAAGAGATCAGAAAATGTCTCAGAATCAATTCCAACGAGTTCTCTAAAATAGACGACAGACGCTGCATCATAGCATCAAGTTCCTTCGCCAGTCTGGCAGAATTTCTTTTGATATGACGAAAGTTTACTATTTCTTGACGAAGATGAGGGTGGCGGATCCAAGAGGGACAGAAGGAGTATTCACCTCCGACCCCTCCGCAAAAAACAGAAATAACAATAAAGAACGTTATTTACTACTTTAAAAAAATGAGACAGCAAACTGAAAGTAACAAGACTAACTAATAAAATGTGCGTAAAAAGATGTCTCTTAGTGGGACAAACATGTAATATGGGCTCACTTTGCTTTACAGCTTTCCACTACTACAAGCGGAAGGACATGAGCGCAGGGCTACACTGTGAAGACACGACACGTTCCAGTCCTAGGGTAGCGCGCGCGCGCGCAGCGAATTAAGTCGCCGGAGAGCAGAGTCTGGTCAGACTAGCCCTCCGGACACGCCCTCGCCACCCATCGGGCGCAGCGCCGCAACGATCTCAGGCGGATCAGTACAGAGCAGGAGAGCACTCACCCACTGGCAAAACATACATAAAAGGCGGGTCGCAACTCTAAGAGCAGAGTTCCACTACTGCGTGTGTCGTACAGATCCGACCTAAGATCTCCTTTTGGTTGACGAGGTGGCATCCGCCGCGAACACTTCTCTGGAACCGACCTCTGCTCTCCTTGTTGACGAAATGGCAACTGTCGGGCCTAGCCAATGACTGAGGGTTTTCTGCTGGACGTTTGCCGACCTGAGATGTCCCAAGAACTGACCAGGTGGCAACCATCTGGACCAGTACCCGGATCAGGTTAGGCAAAGCCTCCGCTTGCACTGTACATAATGTGTAAATAATTCCAATAAAGAATATTGTAAACGTCCAATGTGTGTTTGTGCTATCCTTCCTGTACCCAAAATGTCGTCACTATGAAACTACGATACGTTCCTAGTATACTCGCACCCGCACCGAGTGGTTGAAGAGTCAGTGCACGGTATGGATCAATAAAATCGAGGTAAAATATTAAATAAAAATAATAACTAATGCAGACAAATGTAATGACAAAAGTATTATTTTTTATCAAGTTTAGTTCAATAAATAACAAATGGAAATATCTAATTGGTGTTCCTAAAAAATATGCAATTATTAAATTGTATGATTCACAAATTATCAGAAAAATTATTGCTTACGACATATCGACCTTCAAAAATAGCGAATTATCATCAAAAAACTAAAAAATTCGAATGTTTTCGGGGGGTCATCTTTCTAATAATTTGTATAAAATAATAAGTCATAAGTATGTTTATTATTGTGATAAGAAGTATTCTGGTTAACTAACTGTAGAACCTTGAATTATCGAGCCATAATGAAGGAAATATAAATTTCCTAAATGCTAGCCGTATGAAACGTGTTCTATTCTGGACATGATTAAATTCAATGTTTCAAAGACTATGTTTTGTGTATTATTTCCCCTGACGCCACGAATTCGTTACATCACCGTGTTTGAAAGTTGTAGTGTATAAATGAAACTATTCTCAACAGTGGAATAAGATCAAATTAATTACGTTGCATTGTTTTCATAGTTGTTTTTTTTGTTGGGGCTTTAGGGCTCGTCAACATCGAGGTCATTAGAGCCCATTGTTTTCATAGAAGTTTAACAATTTATAGTAAGTTGAAATTTAATATTAGGATTGTTACAAACTTACTTCATGTGTCTTTGGGAGAAATTTATATTTAAGTTTTTAAAAATCTAAAGAATAATCATAAAAAATAACGTAGTCCTAAGTTAATGGAAATAGGAAATTAGCCCAAGAGCATTGTACTCGTATCTGCATGCAGGTTGAGGGGTGGAAATCTGTGGAAAAATAATAATAGACGAGAAAAAAATTAGATACAGAGGTAGACGTACAAAAGGTTCATTAATACCTCTTCCCGAGATAAAATATCCTTACAACATTAAGTTCCCAAAAATATACCTATTTGCTTTACCATCACAATACTTTCCGTGTATTACGTCCATTACAGCAACTTTTGAGACTAAAATCGTGCCACGTACTTCAAGCAGATTTATTTGCGGCAGGAAAAAGATTCATTTCAAAGAGAATAAATATAATTAGGGAGAACACCTCTAGCTGGCTTGAAACCATATGCAACGAACTTAGGATTTGCAGGTCTTCACTGCGAAAAGGCGAACCGGTAGGGTTACGCATACAAAAGAATGACAACTGAAAAAATTAGCTTTTGGAAAAGACAGCAATAAATTTTTTTATTCGATTAACCTGAAATAACTATTCCTGTTCATTGAAGATGAGCAAATATGAGTATGCATGTGACTCAATTCTGATAAAGACTGCAACCAGGAGAAATGAAATTGTAAATATCGTCGACATAATTAGTCATTTGAATTGTAAATGGGGAGGAGAATACGCAAAGTTTCGCTGTGAGTCGCAGATGAGTTCAACGCAATGAACAATTCTACATTGCCATAAAACGCTAGCCTGAGATAAAAATCATTAACGTAGAAGATGATGAAATGTGTGATTAAAAAAAGTGACTCTTTGTGTGCCTCAACAAATTCAATCCTGTAGCTCATAGCACACGATTCATGCACGTGATACACGTCTGTCCTATTGCATGAGAGGAATCCACTTAAGCGCTTCACTGAAGTGAAGGGACTGCGTATGAGCTCTGTAATTTTATACCAATTTGGGGTATTCAATGGTTCTATGCGCTTTTCCTTGAAAATATATGGATCTACAGGATGTGGAGAAACGTTGTATGTCAAGGGAGGCTGTTGCATGTCTGAGGAGAGAAGATTTTTAAAAGAAACACGATATTCTAGGTCCTCCACTTCTGGAACCATACGAGAAAAAAATTGTATGTTCGGAGACGAGACATTGAAGGAGAATTTACAGCGAATTATTGAGAAGAGAACATAGATATATGCAATATCTTGCGCAACATTGTTAGCACGAAATGACATACAACTGGGATTGTCTATGACACTCGCCTTCCTCGCTGGGGGTTTCACCCCCAGACCCCCAAATAACAGGCTGCGCCCGTGCTAAGGCATTCAGAGGGGAAAAAAACTTATTGCTAGATACAAATGATTCACCGCGAAGTCCATCGAACGCGTAGTGCATCCGGTGACACTTTATCTAAAAGCAGAAGATAGGTTTATGCGGTACCGTACAATAGCAATAAAAATTTGCAGCAAAATGACTGATTTATTGGATGTATTTACTATCATGAATTATTTTCAAATAATATTATGTATCCCACAGTTCTGTTTGTAGTAAACATTCTAAATTATTTTTCTCTAAATTCTTGGTACATACGTACCAACGTTACTAATGTATATATTAATAAAATAAATTATGCGTACAACGTGTATTGTCACAGCACTAGGTAACATTGATTTAATTATTATTAATTTATGTAACACGCTTTGCACTTTCTTGTATTTATCGTACGCACCTTAATTTCTTAAAGCTGGAAAACAATGTTTCAAAAAATATTATTGTAAAACTTTAAGTCATGTGTTACATTTATTCCCTGCTGATAGGTAATTAAATAATAATGAAATCTAAGAACGTACATAATAAAAGTACAATTCTCTCAATGCAGGCGCAATTGTATTGGATATTGATAATTTATTCGTCGAATGGTAATACTTAAGGCTAACTGCGTTAGAGGAGTAAACAATAAGCCACCTTCATGCAAAAGATGCTAGGAATAAAACAAATACCAACCTCTAATGACACGTATAAAAGAGAGATGCCAGATACAATTGCTTTTTCACGAGAAGCGTTCAAATATGTACTAAAATTTTAATCGAATAAAGCCTTAAAAATTAAATAAAGATAGAAAAATTTACTCACTGAATGTCGCTGCGCAGAGCTATAGTAAAAAGTAATGAAACAAATTGTTGTTTCATTAATCTAAGAAGTATTATTACAATATTTTATAAGAAATAACAAATATTACGTATTGCATTCATGTGACTCCTTCAATAACGTCTTGAGAAATACACTGAATATTATTTTAAACTATTGGTATAGATTTTACACTTATAGTTCATGTTGTTACTAGTCGATTCTACTAATAGTAATAATATAACGAGTTTATAATAATTATAAATTACGCTGTTTTAATAAAAACGAACAATGCACATTCGACTGCGAGTATTCTGTTCACACAAATGTTATCAGAAGTTCAAGCTTCATTTAGACCAAAACAATATCGATAACACTCTATAGGGAGACACTCGTCGTACCCGCGGGTGGTTCTCGCTCAGTTTACAAGTCATTTCTGATAAAACTAACCATCTTTTGATAGTACAGTTTCTTATTAAAATTACATTGAAATTATCTCACATTGATTCAAACATTCAAATTCCCGCGCTTACAGTTATCTTAAAATATTGGGAATTGTTTGTACCAACAGTTTAAAACCTGTAATATTAAAAAAAATAATGCTTAATAACATAATGAAACAAACAGATATATGCATTCAATAGTTACTTGGTTATTAATATAGGAATTACATCAACAGTTAAAAGGAACTCAACGTGTCAAGTTGTTACAAAAAAACACAAGTATCCACAAGAAGTAAACAACTACTAACTTACAATAATACGTATAAAAGCGATATGAATGTTATAATGACTATTTCACGAGAAGCTTTGAAACATTCACTAAAATTTTGTATCGTAGAGCCTTAAAATTACATAAATGAAGAAATATATATGTATAAAGATTGAGACGAACTGAATTGTAATACTAGTTAAATTAATGAATTACGATAATTAATTAATTAGAATGTCTCATTAAAAAATTTGGAATAAAAAGAAATTAAATTTATCTTAATGAACCAAAAGGGGAAGGGATTTGAATACTCGTTCCTCTTGGAGCCACCTACAATGAAAACACAACAATCTGGTGTTCAAATAACATCAAACGCATTTTATTGATTAACATAATTATGAATTGGTCTACACACATAGATGTTAATGAAAGTAACTCCTATTACACAAATTGCCAGGTCACTACACATAGATACGCTTACTGCGCAACTAAATGTTCTCTCGTTCTTAGAGTTTACTCACCACGGTCTTCTGTTACAGGTATCAACTGTTCTTTGAGTTCGTAACACATTTAATGCACATAACACACTTAACACTGGGCCTGATGACGTTTAATTACTATTTACTTGGCCTTATAACAATTTCAAAACCCTTTACACCTTTGTACATTGATCATAGTATCAGTTGATGTCTTACTTGATAATGAACAAATTCATACTCCCTCTCGCGTGGTTCTTGATAACACTACTTCAATTCTCCTCGCAAATGTTCAATCCCTTTTATCTTCTTTACCGCCCCATAGCTATTTTACTCCACGCTCGCGACTAGTTTGAGAGTTTCACTTTGTTACCCGAATCACTTTGCATTTCATTTAATAAGTCGTTTTTTTGCAATATTTAACTTTAATTACGTGGTCACTTGATTAATTGCTACTATCATGCCTTCTGGTTGACCATGCAGTGAACTCACGGTATGACACACTTTCCATAGACGTTGCATTCTCTGGGCTCACAATTACACCAAAGTGACTAATTTGCGGCTAACGTTTCTCTTAAATTTATTTTTCCTTTCTCGCTGGAGTCAATTAATTATATGATCGAACTTCTTTGGCGAGACGAACTAGTTCCTATTATCTGTTAGTTCTCGGCTTCTCACTGCTCATAATACAGACTTTGGATACACTAATACTGTTATGTACTCATTACTTGTGATTAAATTTGGCGTTTCTTACGATCTGAATTCACTTGAGCTCGTATAACATGGTTCATCGGCCGCACAGTTTATTTCACAAGTCTCATATTGTTACTTAATTTTGATGCACTGGTTCACTCGAATAGTTTATCACTCTAAATTTGTGAATTTCAAATGATTCGCACTTTGTTTGTCTCTACTGTTCCCGAAAACCGCACTTCGTTAATTGAATTTGTTGTATTGTAGCACTTTTGAGAAATACAACATTGTGAAGATATTACTTGGAATATCTTCAACTCGAACTCCAAAATTTAGTTATTGAGAATGATTGATCCACAATTTGATAAAAAGTTAATTTTTTTTGAGCGAGTGACAAAAAGAAAACTTGATGATTTGATGCGACCCGATCTGATCATCTGATCTGCACAAAAATTTCTCCTATCTCGCGAATCATTCCACCGTACCTCTCTCATCAAAAACGTATGCTCTCCTCTGCTCAAAAAAAACTTATCCTCTCCTCTCGAGTGCCCCGGTGCCCTCCTTATTGTGGTAAAATCTTGTCATATGACACCCCTTTCCTAATAGTTTCTCCACCCAATGTGAGTTTAGTGCCCTTCTCCCCACTACACTTTTAATTGGTTATTTTCGAAAAGAACGTTTTTGAAACATCGTTTTGCGAATAACCCCTCTTGGCTCCTCCCACCTTGATTTCTGATTGGTAGTTACAAATTTGCTTTCTTCCCAGACTTTGATGGCTACCGATGCTGGTCATTCCGCCATTTTGTTCCCTCTAAACAACAGCCTTTGTGACGGTTTTCTGCGCAGTTGGCTTGTGCGGCATGCTTCTTAGATCCCAAGTTTTATGACTATATAGCTCTCTTAGCGCGGCGTTTGTTGAGCCTGCCACCCGCCACGATTCTAGTTCTTGCTTCGACCGTCAGCACCCTCCTTGAACTTAAATTATATGACCTCTTTTGAATTTTGTGTCAGTGTAGTTTGCCGACCACCTTCCAAAATTTTCCGCAGCGAAACGTTTCTTCCGACACGAGTTATTACATCTCCGGACCTTTTTCTGACCACTTGCCACCGTTGTGACCTTTTTTTCCTATTTCGCTTCATTCTATGCAGTATTATTGCTTTGGGAAAATAATATTCCCTGATATCCGCTTCTTCCGCGGGCTGTCTGTTAGAATAAATTTTGCTATTTGAATTTCTAAAGATTCTTTTTCTAAACGTTGCGGCATGTTCGAACTTGTCTCTTCCTCTGCGTGGGAACTCGGCGCTGCCTCTTTGAGTTTTTGAACATAATAGTTTTTTATGGTTCTTTTTGTATCTTTCTATTTCTAAAGGAGCCTGTGATGCTTCACCGACAATACTTTCTCTTGCCTGCGTATGACTGTCCCTCTGAGTTCATCCTCCTCTATCTAGTTTTTCTGAATAGTAATTCTTATTAATTTTTGAGAACGTGACTTAATTATTTGATTATTCAACCACGGTCTCAAGATATATGAAATCATGAATAATTTACAATTAATAATAATTAAATACGAAATCATGAATATATTTACAATAAAATGGTAAATCATTTAAAGAATCGCAAATATAATATTCAAAATATACATTACTTCTTATCTGGAACAAAGTTATGTAGACCAAATTGAATAAAAAATTTACGAATTCACATCAGCATCAACTCTGGAAAAACACCTTCTGCTTTCTAGGTTCTTAACTTAACTCCTACACCACCCAGGAATTCACACTGAGACACATTTCATAGCTTATAAAACATCTTAGAGTTTATCGCTAATGGCGTCAATTTCTAAATCTTATCCAGTATTTTTTGATGATATGCAGACATTCAGTCACGTATTTATTTATAATTGCAGTTAACTTAAGTTTGAAAACTGAAATTTCTTTGCATTAACACAGATGCTAAGGAATCAACAGTTTAAAACGTGTTATATTCGAAACTTATAATGCTTAATAACATAATGAAACAAACATAGATATATGCTTTCAATAGTTGCTTGGTTAATAATATAAGAATTATATCAATGGTTAAAAGGAACTCAACGTGTCAAGTTGTTACAAAACGCAAGTATCCACAAGAAGTAAAGAACTACTACGCACCTTAATTTCTCGAGGTTGGGAAACAATGTCCTTTCAAGAAATATTAATGTGAAATTTCGAGTCACTTTATATATTCATTCTCTGTTAATTGGTAATTAAATAGTAAAGAAACTTAAACACATGTACGAAATTAAGGAATAAATCGATAAAATTTCTCGATAAACACACAACATAATTTTATTGAATATCGATATATTATTCCTTGAGTTGTAATGCTACTGGCTAACTATATTCAACAAATGGGCCACCTGCATACAGAAGTTGCAAGGAGTAAAATAACTAACTTATAATGATATGTATAAAAGCCAGATGACTGATAAAATTTCTTTTTCACGAGAAACGTTGAAACATAAACTAAATTTTTTTTCTTAAGAAACCCTAAATATTACATAATTAGACAAAAATATACTAACAGTATTTCGCTGAATATCGTTGCAATAAACGTGAAATGCAAATACAGTCCATTGTATTGGACGTATGGTAAGAGATTCAGAAATAGATAATTTAATTAGAATTTTTTAAAAATACGTATTAACTTGATCATGAAACAGTGTATAAATAACCTAAATACTTTTACATAGCATAATTTATTGTTTCTTGCCTAAAACGTTATTCTTTTAAAACGTAAACAAACGTTTGAAAAGAATCAATGAATCGATTCAAATTTTCACGACCTGCTGCATCGATAAATTGTCTTGTCCATGTCTTATTGAAAAAATAAAAACACGATATAATTTATCATGATCTGAGCAATTTCACTTTTAAAGATCGTAAAACGAATTTCAGTCTCAAAACTACAAAAAAAATCAAAGTAACATCAAACATGTCAAGGAAAATGATTCATTCATTATAAGTATCTCGCGTTTTCAAAAACTAATTTTTGGAAGAGTAAATAAACCTTAACTAAACATTCACTATATTTATACGACACATTACTGAATAAAAACTATTTTAACGAATACAACTTCACTGTGATTACTTTTCCAATTTATCAATGTTTTCTTCAGATCCCGTTTCAAATGTCCACAGATACAATTACTTAAAGAAAGCAAAATTTACTCATTGCATTTCGCAGAGAGTCTTTGCAAGGAATGTGAAATGTAAATACGGTCCATTGTTGGATGTATTGTAAGAGATTCCGAAATAGTAAAAATTATTAGAAAAATTAAAAAATACGTTTCATATAGAACACGAAACACTGCTTTGAAAAATAAAATTAAGCTAAAATTCTTTTACATGATATAAATTATTGTTTGTAGAATAAAACTCCATTCTTTACGAACGTAAACAAACTTTTGAAATGAATCAAGGAATGTATACAAATTGTTACCGCCTGTTGCGTACATGTCTTATCGATAAAATAAAAATATTACGTAATTTACTATGACTTTAGTTTTTGGACTTTTTAAGATCGTGAAAAGAATTTTAATCTCAACACATATTAATTCAAAGCGAGTTATATCAATCATGCCTACGAAAATGATACATTTCTAAGAATCTAAAGTATTTAAAATCACACTTTGACAACGTATACAATAAGCATATTTGCAATGTAAATAAAATACAAATACGTACCTTAGCCAAACATTCACAAAAACGCATACGACACATTAATGAATAAATGTTATTTCGACGAATAAAACTTTACAACGATTACGTTTGGGGTCTAGTCATTGATGCAGTTTCAAATATGTTTTTAAAGAAACGATT
Organism: Laupala kohalensis; assembly: GCA_002313205.1. Classification (NCBI taxonomy): domain Eukaryota; kingdom Metazoa; phylum Arthropoda; class Insecta; order Orthoptera; family Trigonidiidae; genus Laupala; species Laupala kohalensis. The sequence continues at coordinate 142,848 of NNCF01133845.1, forward strand.
TTTGTCACTTTCTTTTTGCACAAAGACACAAAACAATTAAACATATACAGTACACAATACTTTAACACGTCTCTAAAACCATAAATAACTTGCATTATCCTTTGATAAATCCCAATACGATTCTTCTGCCGTTCGCCGCCATTGTATATACGTACTACATTTTTGTAAACAAAATGGCTTTGACAAGTTTTCATGGCACATCTACAAGCTAATGCTCGATTGATTTACGTAATATTAAAGCACCGAAAAATGTATTTAAAACATTAAATTTTTAAATTTTCGGAATTTTAACATTCATTGCTATTCTCCAGCTATGAGATGAACCAAGTTTCATGCTTGTACGACTAGTACAATTACCATTTACTTATTATTACTAAATGAGTGAATGAGCTAAATAAGTGAGTGAGTTAAATAAGTGAATGAGTTACACGTAGGGGCTTATATAAGATTAGGCTCCAGACCAAAGAAATTTTATAATAATGGCCCTCCTGAGAACGTCGACGAATTTAGCGAACCCTATAATCCTGACTGAAACTACAGGTTTTGTACGACTCGTCTATCTTCTTTGATTACTAAGATAATTAGCTTCATATGTTTGTTTACATTGAAATATATTATTTCTCTCAAAATATATACAAGGACATAAATCGCAAAATAGTGGATCGATTTGGAAATTTTTTTGTAGGGACGTTCTTGAGATAGTATTCTTGACCAAACTCTGTTTTTGTTTTAAATATTTTTACTTTTTTATGGATATGAGGAAAGAATGAAAAACAAATTAGGACTTTAACTGAACAAATTAATTTTAATTTTTAATTTTAATTGTACCTTTCGGTAAACACTGAGAGAAGAATACTGACACATACGGACATGGATGCAGTAAAGGGTGAGATGAATAGTGCCATGAGCAAGAAAATGATCCCCAAGCGACGAAAAGGTAAGAATAAGAAAGCTATTCGCGGATATTGTGATTGGGCAGGAAAGGATTTGGGAGATAAGAAGCTCAAGAAAGTTGCCGGCGGAACAATAAAGAAGGTTAGATAGTAGAACATTGCCTTGATGCTGGTTGGAATAACAGAATAGGAAGAAAGAATGAAAATGATGACAAATGGGTACGGTGTGAAAGTTGACACGATGGAGCGTAGACTTTTACTGAAAATACAAACGTCAATAAGGTAAAGGGAGAAATAGCAGAGAGAAAAATAACAAAGATAATTGAAACCAAGATGGTGGGCTTATTGGACAAACTTACACACAATTTGCAGAATGGATTTGACGAAGTAGGGCAGCAAATGAGTCTACGAGGAATGGAAAAACAAAAATGCGGGTAAACAAAATTGATGCGTGATGTGTACGGGAGCCGTATACGATAAGAAACATACCCTGTTTCACACCACTGGAATATAGGAAGATTTATAATGGGAGAGCAGTTTGTGTTCAATTTACCGACAGCAGTGGTCTAGTGGTAGCGTCCTCGCTTCCACGATCCCGCTGAGTGGTAGAGGGTGGGTTCAAACCCTACTCGCCCGAACAAGGTGAGGTTTTCAATTGGGGTTTCCCCCACCTACTACAGACAAATATCGGTTCGGTACCATTAATTCCCCGGTAACCCAACATCTCACCCAACATCCCAACTCCCTTACCCAAGTCCAACGGTTAGGTGAAAGAGCAGGCCTCATGGCCTGAACCTCGCCAAAAGGTATAAAATAAATATAAATAAATCGCAAACACACGGATAGAAATAATGAGAATGAGTATATTTAATAGTGAGACGATGCAAACGTGCATTATTAGGAAGAATAATTTGGAAATATTATTAGTTCCTTGCTATTTTCAGATTCACGACGATCTGGATACGTCACTAAAGAAATTGAAAGGGATTATAGAAGTGTATAGAAATATTGATATAATAAGATGTCATAGATGGGGATTAAACAAAAAATAAAGAAGATATATTACTCCTTATACAGAGGTGGTATACATAAACATACCTTGGATAGGCAAAGTTCACGGCAAGTTCATGAAGGGGCATTATTAGCGATAATTGCATATGTAGTTATGATATGGGGGCACAGAGTACATGTTGGATACACCAGAAGAATACTCGAAAGTATTCAACGTATATGTTTAGTAGGGTGGAGTGGGTATTGGTCCACTGTGTCAACACCAGCCTTACAGGTACTTCTACGGATAATGTGACTTGATTTAAGTGTTGAAAACATGAAATTTCGATCTCTTGACAGGAAAGATGGTGTGGTGCAAATTGATACGGAAGAGATAGGGTGAGATGATAAAACATATAAGAAGAAAATGTTCAAATTGCAAATCAGCTCGCAATTGAGGTGGGACGACAGACATTTCAGTTCTTACCACAAGTGGATTTTGCAATAAAAAATAAGAAATAGTTTCAGCCAAGTAAAAAACACTTGCGATAATGACTGGACATGGATATACGATTATGTTCTTAAAGAAAATAGGACGGTCCAAACCCGACTCATATAGATGTAAAAAGGAAAAGGAAACATATGAGCATTTATAGTTGGAATGCGAACTTTTCGGATTTGAACGAGGAGAATTCCTTTAAAATTTCAAGATTTTGGATACGGTAGTGGTACAAAACAATGAGAGGAGTGCAAAAATATTATTTTTAGGCTTAAGTGGAGTAATTCTTATTGTATGACCTAGGATGTTGTACTTTCTTTTCTGTTCGTTTCCGTTTTACAGAATCTTTTCTCTTTTGTTTCTTCTTCTTTTCAATTTTCTTCTCTCAATTTTCAAGAATTTGTCTCTTCATTCTCGTAAGTTAAGGTGTAGCTAAATGGCTATTAAATACACGCACATACACACGCAATCACCCAGAAACACGTACATGTAACCAGTAAAAGTATAAAATAGTACATGCTATTGTTTTACCAAAAGGAAGAGACCTGGTGAATAATAATACTTCTAAGTTATATTGCAGCGTTTAAATGGTAACGTTACAAAAATATGAATTACCCTATATCGTAATTTGCACATTTTTGTATATCTAGACAACAGCAGAATATGTTCATATGTATGGTATTTTAACTAAAGTGAGGGTGGTTTCAAGTGATTTCTGAACCAGCAAAAATATTGCAACATCTGAGGAAGGCTGTATTTGTAAAAAAACTTTTAATGTATCACATTACTGTTCACTGAGGAGGTCACTCATTTTTGGACGGTAATGTAAAACATAATACAGAACGGTAATGTGAAACATTCTAAAAGAGCCTAACCCACTGATCCAATATTGTGGACATGTTCAGGACTGTTTCCTGACTTTGCAGTGATTCCACAAACATGAACTAATCTTACTAGATTGTACAATTTTTATAATTAAAGTAATGTTAGTGAATGGTAATGTGCACAATAAAAATACTCAAGTCACTCTTGCGCATTCGTGATTTCTTGATGCGAAAAAATATTTACCTCATAAATAACCTTTCACTCTTCCACACACAATTAATATGACACACTTTTCTTAAATTTTAATCCCATCTAAAGACAGCATGTGTTCTAGTTCTCTGGACGGTAGTGTGAAAAATAGTCCGGATTTTAAAACAAATTAGTTAAAGTAACTGTGTAAATGACACATATTGATAAACATTATTTATTGAGATATAACGAAAATACAGTATAATAGTTTTAAAAACGTTATACCCAAAAACAAATGTTCCACTGCAAACTTCAAACTTTGGTCCAGGGACAACGGATGGTAATGTGGATTTATACTGTCTTAACCATTCAACACAATTCGCTTTTCTTAACAAAGTTTGAACGTAAAATTATTAGAACATCTGCTGGCTCTAGATTATTCATTAAAAACATTATAACTTTATATTCTTCTATTCATGCCAGGAATCGGCGAATTCTTCTTTTTATGTAAGGGGGGCGCATTTTGGCTCTCCGAAATGAGAATTACCCATGTTTAAATTCTTGAATTCTTTCAGGAAGTTATACATGCACGCGGCTGACTGCGGTAAAAAGCTTCAAATGATTTTTTACAGGTGTTGTGCTGTCTTTAGAACATCGTGGACAAGAACTGATATAGCATTTACCGGTTCTGATATATTTATAAAATCTAGATCTTCATATTCATTCTACAAGTGAAAAATGTTGTTAATTTTGAAAGTTAGTTGAAAATGATCAATCTTGATTTTTCTTGCATTGAAAGTTGCTCCTGAGTTCACGTTCTCCATAACTATGCCGTAAATTTATACATTAAAACATTACAGTATATAACACAAATTCTTAAGAAATCAGTAATTATGTAATTTTATTGCTTTCCAATTACGCAGAATGTACAAGGAAAGTACTGTAATCTGTCGGAAAAATACTTTTCAGGATCTCTTCATATCTTTAAGAATTGGCACCAAGAGAGCCTATTTTCAATTTTTGGCGATAATGTCCTATGTCGTATGTATGTATATATGTATGTATGTATGTATTTTTTGTGGGGCTTTAGGGGCTCGTTAACAGCAAGGTCATTAGAGCCCAAGTATGTATGTATGTATATTAAGAACTTTGTTTCCCTAATAACTCTTGATAAAATCGATGCAACGATACCAAACTTGACAAGTGACATTGATTACATTTGGAATAGTTTATTTCTGGACAGCTCATTCCGACTTCATTAACACATCGCTCTGTACTTCCGGTTTCTAAAAATTCAATTTTTATGGCTATCATGATGATGATGGTAATAATACTAATGAAACACTTAAGAGCTATAATAATATAATACAAAAATAGATGAATATGCTCCTAGGTTAGAGACAATCATCCCATTGGCTCAGAAACTGATTTGAAAAAAATGTAACGTTTTTCTGATTATCGAGTTCACCTACTACCCTGTTTCATGAAGAAATAAAAGATTATTTCGAGGAAAGAAAAAAATTATTCTCTGCGTATCATAACCCATCTCACTAAAACAGTTAGACTAGAATGAAAGCTGGTTTAATATGAAAAATATTCCTTATTCGGTTAACCGAATTTCAACCCACTTTTGAATAGAAATCCGTTGTTCAAAGAACACTGAGTTAGAAAATCCGATGCCGAGGCAGTATATGCGATAGGAATAAAATAGAAATGAGATTGCCATTGAACTCCTGTCAGGAGAGTTAACGAATTCAGTCAAACCAATCACTCAGGGCGACGGCAGACGGAGGAGCAATCGCCGCAATCGGTGTCAGTGTGTCCTCTGAAGTGTCCAATGGCAAGTGAGTCGAGTCGCGTAGCCTCGAACTGGCCACGCGGGATCAGGTGCTGAAGAGGCTATCGGAGCTAGCTAGCAGTGGCCACACGACGCTCACCTGAACCACCCTCTCTCATGCCTCGTCCATCGACCCACACTCCGTCTATCAGAAATCAAGAGTGTTCCACGTTCCTACATATTGTATGCCATGTCACCATCCCGCGGTTCCCCACTCTATCCCGAGAATTTCTCTGATTAACTGAAATCTGAGAATGACTGTCTAATCCACCAGCGATTGAATTCATTAGTAAAATTCTCGTGTTATGGGCGCATCGATATGCAAACAAATCATCTTTTTGCAACAGGCTTGTAGAGACAGCTTTTCGAGAGGGCGTTGGATGTCTCATAACAGAGATACGAAGATCGAAAAAAGTTCTTCCGCCATTTAATTCCATTCAAGCATTCTAGGGTATTGTCGCGTTTTCGGTGCCCTATTTAGCTAATTGGCCGAGCGACGGGACCCGAGCGTGACCTTCAGGCGTGGAAGACGCCTGGATGAGAAGGAGCTCATTAAGGGAGGGGGTTATCCTAAGGGGAGAGGAAGGGATGGTAGGGTTGAACAGCTCTCTCCGAGGTGAAAACCTTTTTAATGTCTACTCACACATGACGTCTTGGGCTGCGAAGCATGGGCCAGGTCAGAGTGTCTCCAGCAGGTATCGTCATCCAACGTCGGCTCCAGGCGGAAGAGACAATGACGGAGATGGGGTTTGAACCAACGGCTGTGGTGGCCGTAATGGTTAAGGAACTCGTTGGGAGTGACAGCAATGTCTCCTGTGGGGGTCGACTGAGATGTGGAAGAAGGTGGGAGTGACGAGGTGGAACACTGGCGTCCCCTATGGAGGTCGGATCCGGATGTTCGAATAGCGTGCTCTTTCTGTCTACTCACAGTCTACTCTACTCCCCCATGCGTCTAAGAGTTATATCATTTGACATTTTAATTTTTTCTCAGGTGGGTTAAAATTATTTTTTCTTCATAATATCCCATCAAAATCGCCGTCTCTCTTTAGCCTATACAGTAATCTGCCTTCATGTTGGCATTCCACTTTCGTTGTTACTTTTTTTCCATGTCTCTTATGTCCTGATGGAATCGAACACCCTTTTTCGCTTACATCTTTTAGATTTTCAGGGAAATAAATATGGGAATGTAGAAAACGAAGCTTTTGACTCACATTACAGCCTAATTCTAGGAAATTCTGCATCATTGTCTTAACCATAGATTTGTAGCCCAGATCTCCTTTGTTACACCCCCCCCCAAGTCATACTTTTTCTAGTGTTTCGTTTTGACAGAAAAATCAAGGTGCTGAATCTTCTTTCGGGTTGAATACTTCGTCAGTTTCGTTTTCTGAACTGCTCTCAATAACATCTGAAACGTCTTCAAGGGTTCTTGGTGGAGTTAGAATAGGAAAAGAATATCACGAGAAACCGGTTGTTTGGACGCAGGAATAAGTGGATACTGTATCTTTCTTAGTTTTAGCGTTAAGATCTTCACCATTAATCATACATAATCACAATCATATACATGATTTTGTGACTCCCTCCAAAACCATTCTAATTGCAAAAGGCATTACATCAGTCTCAGACACTCAACGGTATACCTTAAGCAGCGCCCAATTCTTGTTTTGATCTCTAAGTCTCATGCCAAATTATGCGTAATACAGATTTTGACAAAAATTGTATTTTTTTATTGCTTTGCAAAAACATTGCTACCACAAACATAAAAACCCCATTTGAGTTAATTAAACATTTCCGTGAACTTATTTCCAAGCAAACTGGAAATGACAGCACTAATGTAGTCTAAAAGCACTGTAGCAAGTCAACAATTACTATTTTCCGCCTAATAATCGGTTGGATGTGACAGCAGCTGCCAACAGATCCCTTTAATCAATCTAATATTGACAAAACGTCTTTAATTTTGTACAATGTTTAGCAAAAAAACTACGCCACAGAAAAAAATAATACCAGATCAGCACAAAAAAGTAGTTCTGAAACACCTAAAATAATGTGATCATCAAAACACATGCATCACAGTGTAATTATATACCGGGACAGGAAAGCCCATGATGCATAATCAATGCCTGTCTGGGGCAGGTTTATTATTTGCCCGATTTTCAGGCTACAATTGCTGTCACCTATTGACAGGATATTGAATGCAAACCAATTTTAAAGTTGATAATCATTACCTAAATTGTGGTTGAATTGTAAAAGCAAACTGCCGGTGTTAGCTATTACATTCGTTTGCAACATTTAAAGGCCACACATATATAAACAGATTTAACGAAATTTCGGAACAATTACTAATTCAGAACAGAATTAATATTTAACAAAATTGACTTATGCAAAACCGATATTTTTAGCGCGAGCAAAATTACAGAATGAGAGAACAAGGAAAGTTAATAAATTAGCACGCAGCATTCGTTCTAAACGTTCGCGAAGTTTCCACCACTCCGTCATCACTACTAATTATGGTCGCAAATCTTTACCGCCTCGCTTAAAACTAGCGCGTCATCCCCAACTTCCTTTCGACACCAAGTCGCGATCGTCGAACTTGCCCGAATCGACTGCGAAGCCGAGCCAAAAGAACCTGTTGCTCCAGCTGTATAAACGTTTTTGCTGACTTCTCGAGTATTAACGCATTCCAATTATTTCCATTTCAATTTCCTCTTCACAATTCAACGAAACCTATTACACAAAAACCTAAAGAACGCATTCAGTAAGTACCAGCTCGCCACAACAAAAGCTTCCAACGAGGTAAAGATATAGTGCGCCCGGTACCGGGAGTGGCCGGAGGAGCAGCGTCGCGGACAGCGGTAACAGCAGCGCCAACGGGGGCTGCGTCACTGGCGGAGGGAGTGAGTGGTCTACGACCCTCCGGCTCGCGGTGACAATGGCACTCCATTCATTAGCATCCATTCAGAAATGCAAGCTTTGTGACAGTGGTGCGGCACAGCCTCCGGCACAGGGACTTCGCGCGTAGCGTTCGGCTCCTACCCCGCCGCATCGTTCCTCGCTCTTTTTCCCGACCGCGATCACTTCTGCGATAACGAACGCACAGTACCGAGGAATAACGTCTCACGCTCTTCATTCATTCCGTGGCGGACCTCGTGGGTCGAGCGCGCTTCTCCACGCGCATCTCTCCATCTACATAGCATTGCGCGCCAAGGCACGAAACATACTCTGGAGATAGAAGTAATCGAACAAAGCTAATACAGATTACAGTAGTATCTAACGATCTATGAAACCTTACTTCATATAAATTAAAAGCAAGCAAAATGATATCGCCCCAGTATTATTAAATTATTAAACTGACTTTCATTGGTAGGTTAAGGACTTGTATTATCTAATGAGCAGTCACGAGCTTCTAAATATTTATATCGCGAGCAACTAATCCGTCAGAAAAAAGAGGAACAACTGCCAGAAATGTGTATGTGAATTATAAATTCCTATTTACGCCATTAGTTTATCCAATACTGCTTTTCTTCAGAAGAACATAATTGAGAAGTATTTCTAAGAGAACCGCTGAAAATCGAATGTAGATTGCATAAAAAACTTACAGTAGGTTTCATATTAACTAAAACACGATCCCTCTCCAAAAAAGTTTATTGGAAATGAACAACGTTTGAAGAAAAACCTGAAATATATTTATTCCAAAGAAAATGATTTCAAAGTGATGTTACACTGTGTGTTCCCTTTCCCTTTTAGGACAAGCATCTCAAGATAGCATGATCTACCTTTAAGAAGTACCTTACCTACTAATTAACGAAAACAGACTGAAGAAGAGATTACTACTTTTTTATGAACATACTAATTTTGTTTGACACCTGACAACCACCAGTGTTTCAAAACAATCCGTCTTCGTCAAAATGGCATAACCTTAAAAATTCAATAACTTTTTACACAGGTGCCCCCTTCACATTGTATTGTATGGTAAAAGTCCGACGTTATTTAATACGAATTTTAAAGTAACCGTACAAAGACTTTTCACATTGTGTTCCAATGATCCTAAGACCGACAGCTTTGGCATAATGGTGGTCTTCGCATTGAACTTGCTGCTAAGCGGGGAAGTGGAGGTTCGATACTCGGCCGACTTTGCCCGGTCAATAAATATTTTGAATTGAAAATAATTAAGTTGAAGATAATTTTCCCCCTCTGACAGAACATAAACGACGGATCATTTTTACAAAAACCCAAAATAATTCCCCGACACCAGTCCTTCCTCACATGTTCAAAATGAGAACATTTATGGAACTGCCATTACTAACGATCGGATGAAGTACAAATATTTTTTCTTGTGATTTTTAAACAATATTTACTATTGTCATATGGTTTTAAAACTAGTGAATTTTCAGAAACAATAAAAAATATTGTCTGTAATATGAAATTAGCATTAACAAGGAAAAGGCACACACAAGTATTTTGTACAAATAATTTCAGAAAATAGGCATTGAAATGATGGTATGAGAAGAGAGAAGGGAAAACAAGTGGAAAAAGTTAAGAGAAGGCAATGGAAGGAGTTGATAAGTGATGCACGTCTCAGTGGGTTAGTGGAAAGACGGGGTGGTACGTACGGAGACGTAATGGGTATAGAGAAACAGCGAGGATTTTAGAGCACCTCTGAGCTTTCAGAAGCAGACGAGGAAAAATGTACCCAAACCCCATCGCACTGCCGTCTCGCCCCGCAGGAGCCCGCGAGCGCGACTGTTCGCAGCCCCGTCGCTGTTGATGACCGAAAAATGACGTCTACCGACTGCGAAATGAAGCAGGCGAGACTGGAGAAATTGCTTTAATTGCCGCAGTGCGGGAGAGGAGTACGGGAAAGGTTATCCGCTCGACGGCGCTGGACGAGACCGAGAGAAAGGGGTGGCTGCACGTAACACTTAACAGGCAAAAATACCACTTCACCCGGCGGTGCCTCATTTGTATGAACCAGCAATTCTTTAGCAGTACCTTCCACCGTTCTACAACGAGCGGCTGCTGCAGGATTTGACAATCCAAGAATTGATTTGAGAAATTCCACACAGGTCTCGCCTCTACAAATTATATCACACGCTTATATGAATATTCGGTTTGTTGCCGTGTAACATCTGACGTTAAGGAGATAAGAAGTGACGAGGAAATATTTTTTACCCAGTCTCGTCCCAAAATATACCGAAATTATTCGTAGAGTTTAAAGCCTGTCGATTGAAGTGGAATCATATTTACTATTTTCAATGAAGATATATTTACAGGATTAGTTCACACTATAAAGGAAATCTCGCGATTTTTGAATAGAGAAAAAAAACCTGAAATGTATCCATCATACAATAAATGTAGGGAGAAATGAGAGTAAATTCAGTAGATCACTTCAACAATTTTTACAACTTTTATTATTTGGTTTAGGGAATAAAAAATATTCAAGAAATTAATATAAAAAACGTTTGTCTCCTTATCAATATAGAGATGTAGTTTTGTAATTTAGTGTTTGTTGAGAGAAAACGATTGCTTTGATAATCTTAACGAGTCAAAAACCCGAAGGTTTTATTCGCAAATAATACTAGCCCAGAAAATATTGTGATTATGAAAAATTCTATTACAAATTTAGTCGAAATACATTATTAAACTCTAGGTGATGTCCGGGTAAAGTGAACACCTTCAGTATTTGGTTACAGGAGGAAATTAACGGGAAAGTGAATTAAAATAAATATAACAAATTAGTTTTTAATTGTTTAACTCTTGACGTGAATTTACATTTTCAATTAATACTAACATACTCCTTAGTTATAAATAAAATATGAACGTATTGCAAAAGTATCCGTGTTGCCCAGATCCCCGAGTAAAGTGGATACTGCACCCCAATGCGAGAAGTTTCTGAGGTGTGTGGGGCGGGGAGGGTAGTATGTGCCCATGAGAAAGGTTAAATGGACGTCGCGCGCTCTCGTAACGTAATTCTGGCGCTCTTTTACGCTTTTTTCTTTAAACGTACTTTTAGAAGGACACATTTATAGTAGCAGCTTTGATTAAGTCTAATTAATATGACAAAATTGGCATCATACAGCATAGTTATAGTTTGGGGAAAGGAGTAATTGTCCTATTCGCAATTCCCACCGTCCTATCCACCAGCTTTAATTTACATCATAGTTATTAAGATACAGGATGTAGTCGCATAGTGGTATTTTGTAATAAGGAAAAGTATCTTAATTAATAGAAGAACTATTAATACTCGGGCTATGACCGTAATCAGGATTTTTTCTTTCTGAGGTCAGTATTACACGATCATATTTCAATGATACATCTATTATCGAAGGACTTAGATGAAACATATGTCCGTGTAATGCTCAAGCTTTGATAATAGTTGAGATATGATCATGTACCTATGACAAATATTTGATCACACACACACATACATACATACATATATATATATATATATATATATATATATATATATATATATATATATATATATATNATGACCTTGATGTTGGCGAGCCCTAAACCCCATAAAAAAGATCTATGAACATCAGTGAAGTTAGCACCCCCACTTTATTATTAAAGGAAATAAATTGTTCTATAATTTTGTCCTAATTATGTGATAATTTTGTCCGCTAATGAATAATTTTGTGCTCCTTGGGGAACCAGAAAAAATTGATGGCAAAAGTGGGAGTGCTATTGGAACTTTCACGTAGCATCACCACCTATAATAAAATAAGACATTGGAAAAAACTTATACACTATTATTTTGTGATATATATGTGCTCGTTGTGTGCGCAAAAAATATTTCTGAGCTCGGTCGGAAAGCAGGAAAAAAGCATACAAAAGTATAATAAAATCAGTCAGTCAACAATATAATCACTCATAATAAAATCATACTTTGGAAAAAATCTTTTACATTATAGCGTTACGCTATAATTATCGTAATATTATCGTAATAATTATTATAAGATAATCGACGTGACTGACGACTAAAAAAGTATTTAATGTGAATAAAATTTGCTGTAGAATCAATAGCCATCAATAAATCAGCAATATCTTGAAATAAATTTTTGAAATGTTTGTTTTTTCCAACTCTTCCAAAGTGGCCACTTTGTCCCATAATACGGGGTAAAGTGGCCAGGAAATCTTGAAATGATAAATACATATACATACGTAACTCAAACTATAGTTTTGATATTAATCAATTTAAGTCAATATTAATGTTGCATATACAATACATGAATATGATGTAATGTTCTTTTGACAAAAAGTAACTGTCATTTTCTTTGAAACTAAATTGTATTATTATTTCAGTTAAGATATATTTCAATAAAAGGTAAAAAAATGTTTAAATGGTAGACCAATTGGCGTTGAAGGGGTCGAATTCTGCTTATACAGAATATAAAAGTATAAACAATACACTGAATTATTGTATGGTAATCAGTCGAGAAAAAATTGAGATCTCTTCGGATCTTTACAAATCGGTTCCAGGAGAGTCTATTTTCAAATTTTAACGACATTGCCCAATGTCGTACGTGTATATGTGTGTGAGTGTGTTCAGAATTTTTCCCCCGATAACTCACGAACAATTTGAATCCAAACTTGAGATCTGACTTTGAATGCATAGGCAATAGAAACTTATTTCTGGACAGCCCATACCGACTTCATTTGCACACCGCGCTCCACTTCCGATTTAACATTCAAAATTTTGATAATAAATGCATTTTGATGGTTCAGTTAATTTTGTGAACAGATTGCTAAACCCCATTTCTATACGTCGCACTGCTTTTTTATATACAGCGAAACTTCTTAACACAAACGTGAGTTATCTTAAAGGCAAGAGTTTAAAGTGAAAGATAATTCACGCAATTTGTACTTGAATGTGCGGATATGACGTTTAGGAGGGTACTATGTATGGTTGTGAGGACAGATATATTTCAACTGATTGATCTTTTAAATATGTCACCGCGAGGGATAATTATAATATATTAAGATCTCTTTCCAGGGAGTGTTTTTACTTTTTCATATACGTAGTATATAGAAAGTATTGTAATCGTGAAAAAAATTCGAAAGCGAGATTTCGACGGAAATATCCGTCTTGGTGATCTCTAATTCTGAAAAAGTGTTTTTGGCATAACGTCCGTCCGTCTCAGCGCAGCGATTCTGAGTAAATGGATAAATTAATTTCATTCGCATTTCGTGTTTACGGTAGAATTTACTTCTTGTCGATGCACATGCCGAAGCTGTTAAACATGTTAACGCAATTTTGAACGCAAGCTGTTAACGCAATTTTGAACAGTTATTGTAAACAGTGCACTTCTCAACGAAAACGAATGTTCAGTTTTATCAATACCACCGCCCACTCCCTTCTCAATATTTCATTCCACTCACTGAATTCATTCACTATTTTTAACACACGCTATTGAAAAATTAATGAAGTTTATAAGTATTACAGTCAAGTAACAGTGAGCTCACGAGTCAAGCATTCACTTCCCCCTCACCTCCTAACACCGCAGCTCTCAGCCGAAGTCGGGCTATGAATGAATCGAAAAGATCAAGGAAGAGATGCGGAGGGGGAGCAAGCCTCTCCCCTTGTTGAATGAGGTGTACGTACAATGCGATACATGGGCGCAAACACTTGTAGACCGAAATGTGTTGACGCACAATCACTGCACAGCGCTTGTAGATCGCCGCTCCGCCGCGGAGGAGAGTTCTCGAAGTGCACTGCAGCACTAGGAGCTTTGCTGCAGAAAGACGGCTTCAACCAAGAAAGAGGTGGGAAACGAAACACCAAAAGGGGGAACAAGCACAGGTATAATTGTAATTCATAAGTACAAAATAGGTGTCCGAAGGAACGACGCGGTACACCGTATTTGAAGTATGAAGTTAAGAGTAAGCAACATCAAAATGGTAAAACTTGCGGAAGGGAAAAAAAGGAACGCAAAACCTGGTTCAATAGGAGGAGAAATGATTGGGAGAGAAGAAAGAAAGGAGAGGAGAGCACTCCGCTCGTTTCCACCGCATTTCCCAAGCACAACGTAGCTTCACTTTCTGCTTCGACGGTGCGCATGGGAGCTGCGAGTGAGCGAGACGTTTGCGTCCCATTCAGTACACCCCTGATGCTCTTATACGCTCCGCTCCCCGTCACTTGATCGGGGGCGTCCCCCAACACGTTGGTACTCCACACACATTCCCCTCGGCCGCGTATTTGCCTGTGTAGCTTAAGCACGCAGAACAGTCAACTCGGAGGCGAACGATCCGTATTACCAACAGAGTTTACCCACTTCGCACCGGGGACATAAAGATATTCTCTCCATCGATAAGCTTGAGTATGCGAACACAGCAGATATCTGAATACAGTGCAGCAAGTTAAAACGGAACTATTGGCATGACCTGTGAAGGTACAGGCAAACTTATCCATTCGCTTCTGATAACCCGATGAAATTTAATTCAGAATCCAATAATCATTACTTCTTTAGACTTAATTATTCCTTCGTCATCATGGACCAGGAGACAAAAGATCTAACAATATTAAGGAAACTGATACAATTCCTCTTATTCCGTAAAAAAAGGATGTTTTCCGCTGATCGAGAGGACTGGTAAGGGCAAATCCATTGTCGCGGGTGGGACAAACACATTGTGTTTTTAAATGGTCTGACGCTAATATTACAAAAAGTGAAACTGAAAGTGAAATGAAACTTGGTTGGTAAGCAAAGGCATAGTTGTAGTACCTTTTTCTCGATTATTAACGCAAGAAGATGAAGAAATGGATCTGGTGTTCATCTATGTATAATTAAAAGCTTTAAAGATAATGAAAAATAGAAAAAGAAACACATAAAAGTGATTCACATATTAGACGAAACAGTTTCGAAGGCGAATGCCGAAATTGCATCGTCCAATATGAGTTACTGTGTTTTTTTTTATTTTTCAAAACAAAATTGTGCTTTATTATAAAGAGCATAAAAAGTTATACCTTCATTCTTCCCCAAAATAGAGTGAGTACATTCATTTTGAAAAACAACAATGACCCATAGTCGGACTTTGTCCGATTTAACGAAGAATCCATAAAAAAATTCTTAGTGGTCTTTATAAAATTATTTAGCGGGTCACGGAGTTCAAAACGATGAATTTCGTGGTCCGCAAGGTCCACTAGGTTAATTACCACAGCATTGTAATGTAATAATAATGGTAAAAATAATGTCAAAACGATAACATCTAACTCCTCCAATGCCGAAAATAATGCTAAGTAATCAATAGCACTGAGAGAAGAATTATGTACATGTGCAGAAGCGCACCTATTTTAACAATTAAACAGATTTTGAAATTATTTTATTTCCAATAAAAGCAATAACTTCGATCGTCTGAAATAATCAGGAAGCAAGTATTGTGATGCTCAAATATTACTCCCGCGTTAAGGCTTACGCGGTAACAGGTTTCCTTATCTATTAATAACTTCAGATTTATTGGGCTCCTTAAATTTCTATTTAACTATTCCATTACACTCTCATAATCTAAAACACAAAAATTAAGGTTGAACAAGAAAAATATACAATGAAGTTAAGTCACTGAATGTCACAAAATCTTATCTAAGTCGTTATTTAAACCAGGATAAATATTTTTTGTGAGGTTCAAAATCTTAAAAAATATATGTTTCAATACACCATCCATAAAATCTACCGTTGCGTAAATTGAAGCAGTAGAAATGATCCATCTCTGCTACGGTCCCATGATTATTATATATCAAATAAGAAGTAAAGTCAAATAACAGGACGCACTTCTTAAGGAATAGGTACCAAACGAAAGACAATCTCAATAAAAAACTATCGGTCGCTTCGCACCGGCCTGTTACATTTCCCCGCAAAATTTGTCTCATTGAGGAACAGATTTCCCTTCCGTAATGCCAAAGCTATTGATCCAATCTATATTGGTTATCGGTATTTGAAGAGGAAAATTCATGAAGGTCTCTACCTCTTCTTGACGAGAATTTTATTGGGATGGGGGTCGTTTAGTGGGCTGTTAGGCATCACAGAGCTCTTCGATCGCTCTCAGACACCGTCTCACTCTCAGGACGGTGTCTTCCTTCATCGGCCCAACCAGACTCCCAGCACTGTTCATTGGCACGCAATCAACGATCAACACTCGCATTAATATTGCAAGTGCACTTCCAAGGCACCCTTTATATTATTATCGTTGCTTTAAACGACGATGACTAACAGAACTGTGCAACGACTAACAGAAAATAACGTGAATCGTCAATATTCAATTAAGATTTTAATATGAAAATGTTTCTAAAGGAGAACTGCTATAATTGAACGATATGGTTTATCCGCCATAGATCAATAGGGGAGATAATAAATCAAATATATGACTCGTAAAATGAAATTAATTTTTAAAAATAGTGAAAATTCACATTATACGGTCAAATGTACTTACGATTTACTTCTTAATATATATTTTTTTAATTTTGATAAAATAATTCAGATGAAGTTTAACAACCCGAAACGAATCACGAAACAAAAGGTTTCGGTTTCAACAAATATAAAAAAATATGAGCAAATTAGTAAAATGTGAAAAAAAGAAACGTTGTAAATCACATTTTCAGCCTCCATATTAAATAAATAAGGATATTTTGCGTTTGGGATATTTTGTCAAAGGCGTAACAAAGAAATTGTTTTATTTGGACCTAAACGCAAAATATCCTTATTTATTAAAAAAAGTAAGATTTTGAGTTTAGGAATTCCAGTAGGGTAAACGCTCCAGTACCAACTTTGACCTTTCAGCAAAATATTAGTGAAGATGGCGATTATTGCGAGCTATACTAATTCCTAACAGTTGATACATAAAATAATTTAAGGATCGGAAAAATGAGTCTTGGAAGTGTCCTAACAGTCTATTTTCTGCTTAAAGAAAAGGTTTGTTTAAAAAAGCATTTCAACGGTATATTGAAAGGATCCATGCATATCAAGATTTTACAAATAAAATATAATAGTACACATAAATAACAAAACATGATCTCGTATCAGCAGTGTTTTCCTCAAAGGCTGTGTACATCATTAACCACGCCGCCATCTGTGAAGCTAATCGTAACTTTCTATTTCATCAGTGTACCACTTTCTTAAATATTCGAATACTATGTATACAAATCGAGTTTCATTGAAAATACGGGGTCATGTCTAGTATATTAAGTTTTGAAGTTCCATCCAGGACATAAATAGACCTCGATGGAAAAAAATAATACAATTTTCAGAACAAGCATTGACGAAGTATAGTTTCAATCGATGCAAGTTAATATACAGGTATAACGTTCATTTAAGGACGCTCCAAACTGTGCAATAACTCTGGAGGAATAGCGTACCTTACTTCTACTCTTTCTGGGTACAGGTAATCGTTTAAGGCGACCAACTACTTAAACACAATTAACGACAAGAGGTTCGCGATCTCACGAACAAATTACTAACAGATTCGCGAAGTTTTCACTATCCAATATGATACATCAAACCTCAAGCTTCTACTTCAGGGTATATTTAAAAGGAAATATTCACGTAACTGTGAAATGAACTATTCTTTTTTCGCATGAAGGTTAATTTAGATTCTTGGAGACCATTTCTTCAAATTTATCTATAGAAAAAAAATTCCCTCCAGAAACTTTCCAATCGAATATGATCGTAAAAGGACAGATTTTGCTTATTAAACAATTTAATAACCAACCAAACCTTTACACTAAAATAAAAACATTGGCTCAAAAAATCAACCCAACGGTCACATTTTATCAGTGACTGTAGCTGACAGTAGTACAAATATAATTAATTTCATTTTTATTTTTATAATAAATTTTTTAAAATGTCTATGAAAAGTAATTCAAAATCATTACGTTTATTATTTAACGTCCATTGCAAATGAATACTTTCATTCCCGCAAAACTGCTCGCCCATGGCGAATAAGATGAGTAAAACTTGTTTAATGGCAGAAGTTATGACATTAAAATGTTCACACCACAGGTAGTGTAATATATGAACCCACGGAATTGCCAAGCTCGCGATCCAATCAGTCCACTAATGCACCGTCGTTTCCCCTTTAACAGAGCTTTAGAGTAATGGTGACGAAGATGTACGTGATAGCTGAAATAATAGCTACTAATTAGATCGTAGCAAAACGCTATGTCTTACCGCTAAGTTGACTTTGACGAGCGTGTTAATTACATTTTAGAACCTCTGGGCCACTTGCATATCGGTTACGAAGATGAAGTGCGTCACACGTGAAGTTACATCCGTACACACATGAAGCTAATGTCAATTGCAGAAAGATTAAGTGAGACCAATGGTATGAACGATAGATTGGTGGTATTTTAAGAATAGTTATTCGATTGCGGAAACTTTGATACTAGTCATTTGACAATTTACTTTGTGTATATCAGACGGTCATTAATATTTAACTTACTTACAAAATAAATTCAAATGGAACTTTTAGCAGCACTAGTCAAACTTTCATTTATTATACATATATATATATATATATATAAGACTTTTTTATTTCGTTCACCTTTACATCGTTACCGTAAGACAGGTAGCTTTTATATCTTCTCTACAAATTTTAAAAAGATGGGAGTACCAAGAAACTTCTAATTAAAGATTTCTTTTAGAAACTTATTTCTTTTATTTTTAGAAAACAAAATTAATTGCGTGGAAACTTCTCAAACTCCGCAAATATTTTATTTTTTTGTTTTTCGTTTAACACTAATAAAATCAGTCACCTCGGGCTCTTTTATCGGTTGAATTTTATTGTTTATTTTGAGTTTACTTGACCAGTAATAGTATCTATTAAAATGTTTGGAAAGACGTCAAAAGCATCTGAAGGATTCAGTTGATTGTACACATACATCCAAACAGCATTTTCAATGACAATGCTCAGTGCAGTATAGTCAATGAGACAAAAAAAAATGGAAATTTCGGGGCTGGGTTGGGTTGGCTGGCAGGATGCACCAGCCCCGCTCATACACACTCACCAGGTGGTCAGTAATGTTTTGCTTGCAAGGAAAATATTTTCTCCAACATTTTTCCTGACTTTACTTGACATGCGCACAAAACCAAAATCAATTAAAGTATTATAGTTTATTGTAAATTAGTTTATTGTCCTCCACGTGGTCATACGTAGTTTGTACTGCTTTTTTGACAATACATTTACTTATTTATTTATTTATACATGTCAGAAATCCTCGTTGGTTCTTTTTACAAGAACTGCATACCTTTCAATAATAAAACAATAACATATTAAGCCATTTTATCACTGGAATCCAACAAATCTATATTAACGCCATCAAACAGAAATACGTTTTTGAATAATGAAATGATTGATTGTAAATAATTCATGTAATTCTTGTACAAAAATGTATTATTTATTTTTCAGACATGTATAATCTATATGGAGATAAAATATTAAGAAACGTCGATATTAAAGGTGAATTCAAGAAGGATAAGGTCTGCTGATATGACAGTGACTGGATGGCATTTTCCAACATATAATTCACATTTTATATATACTCAGTACCTCTACTCTGCGGATTTCATTTCTTTTCCAATAGCTTGAATAATTGAAAATTTCTTAACCTCTTTTTCATTATTCATAATCCAGATTTCTGCCTAAATTATGATATTCTGTTCAAAATTTCCAGCTGCCAATTCCACCTAAAACAAGTCAAAATTATTTCTTAAACTTCTTACGGTATGAAAACTGTGGTTTAGCAAATGAAATGCCTAATGCACACTCCTTTGACACCTAACCAGAAACAGCAGTCATAGAATATGAATAAATAACTGTAATTTAAACTCATTCATCGTTATCATTTCATATTTTTTCTTAACCTGTTCACATGCTGAAAATTATAAAGCATGCTGAGATTAGAGCAATATTACCGTATCAATAAGATCAATTATTGGGATTCCGTTGCGATACTTCATAGTAAGCCCAATTCAAACTTAGAAAGAAGCTCTCCGCACGATGTTGTATTTGTAATTGACTTATATCATCTGAAGCAGACTCAGAATCTCAGTTCTTTAGTGAATTTGCAATTGCAATTTTTTCAGAAACATTTGGCATCAATTATGTTTCGGAAAATCATTTTTAATGGTCTTGTTCAGCGCTGTCCAACTTGTGGCCTGCGGGCCCCATGCGGCCCGCGAGACACTTCTCACTGTCCGCGAGTTAAAGAAAATTTTACATCAAATTTTTCATTCAACATTGAGACGCACTACTTTGTGTTATAAATCTATTCTGGCAGAATTAATATGTCACGTGCATGTCCGGTGAGAGAGAATATAATATTGAGTTCGGAATTACCCCGTCATACATTACAATTTGAAAACATTTTATTATAATACTAAATATTAAAAACATTTTTTAAAATAAAGAAGTATTCTATTTAATTTTTTCCAGACACAAATAATATAAATTTGTGAATGAGAATTTAATATCGTGATACAAATAAACATTATCCATTAGTTTTAATCGTAAGGCTACATTTTGCCAAATCCCAACCCGTGTCAGTCCAATCAATTGTAAGTGTGCAGAAATTAGCCTGCGGGCTACGACAAGTTGGACAATTATATTTACCAAACGAAATAACTTAAGGTACTCGCCAACAAAATCACGAAAGGCCACCTTCGTGAAACGACGGACTTATCACGACTGATTCATAATTCAACATCCCTGCTCTTGTTTTCTTCTTTACCACCCAAGGCAAAAAGGACCCTTTTGGTGGACCCATTTAAATGAGTGAAAGAGTCCTTTTTTGTGGACCCATTTAAATGAGTGAAAGAGTCCTTTTTTGTGGACCCATTTAAAAGGGTCCGTGGATAATTTTTTTTTTTTTTTTTTCGTGGGGCTTTAGGGCTCGTCAACATCAAAGGTTCCGTGGATAATCGAACTCGGATGGCAATAATGTATAAATCGAACACATTGATTTTCTTCAATTAACTTGTTAAGAAGTCCCAACATATATAGCGACATAATATTTTATTCACGAAAGTAAATAAAAATTATATACCCCAGGCGGGTTTGAACCTACGAGAACCTACATAAGATGAGTACTTTCAGGGCAAGGTACGACAACCATGATCCATTTAATACGTAAATTACATTGGAAAATAAATTAATCACAAAGAGAAAACAGAGTGATACAAAATGTCTAATACGGACGCTCACAACAAAATTATATTGCATATTACGTAACTCAATATAATTCAAGTATAAAAAATTCAGCATATGAACACTGTACAAAACCTCTTAAAATTTTATTTTATCTAGCAGATAAGGATACCCCGAGAAAGCGGAAGACCGTCAAATGACCCCACAAGAGCCTGCATTTGCATGGTTCACAACCACTGCTGTCAAGCGAGTAATTGTTTCGTCTTCGAGAACCTTACCACAACACTTGCGCTTAACGCTCAAAGCTGTATTGCATCAAGAGAAGCTACTACGATGCACAGCGTGTGTTCAGTAATGAGATTTTAACCCTTTATAGAATTGGATATCGGCAAACACGATATGAGTTCGATATTTGTCAACAGGAGGATACGACATACCGCAACGATCGTGCAAGGGATGTGATGGAAGAAGGGAGGAAAGCAGTAATCACGCGAGAGTGGCGTGAAGGATATATTAACAGGAGATAGTGATATCAAAAATGGAATGGGGTGAACAAGAATGAACAAAGAGTGAGAAAGGGTAAAATAATCCTATTAAGAAAAGAAAGAGTTTAAGAAGGTAAAAGTGCAAGAATTGCTACCCAAACTCACATACCACTGCGGCCAGATTTACATTAGAAAACTACAGTCATGCGCATTGTTGCCGGGCGTATTCAGTCCACTGCCACTGACTGGTATAACTTTCTCAGCTGTGGATTCCACTCAGTGGACTGAATACTTTTGCCTTCTTAAGCACTTCCTACTGTCTTTTCTTACTTACATAATTTTATTCTTTCTCACTCTTGAAAACAGAGTTTTATTTATCACTAGCTGGTGGATGCATAAATAGTTTTAAACATTTTAATTCAATTATATCGTGATCATGGCATTTTTGACTGCGACAGTATAAATTTTATTCCTTAATAATGTGTCTGATCGTTTTTAGCAATGTGCTAGTAAAAATGTAATAATTCAGTATATTTGCTAGTAGAAGCTTGAAATTGTTAAATGTTGGGACAAAGACAACATGAATCGTTCGCTGAATAAGAATAATTTTTGAAACACTTAGAGTTTATTTTATAAAAATAAAAAAGTCAACGTATCGGAAAAAAACAGTCGAGATATCAAGCTTTTTCAAACATTTCAGGTTCTAAAAAGTCAATATTATTTTATAAAACCATTTTTCACTTGTGTGTATGTAGAAGAAAATGACACAGGTTTTTTCTACGATTTTTGTGCTCTCCACATCAATTAGAAATCAGGGCTTTATAATAAGAAATCCGATAGCAATTCTCTTATATCTTAGGGGACACCTTTGACATAACGATGGACAAACAATCGACCACGAATCGGAAAATTAACCTAAAAAATCAGGTATGATATTTTTTGTTACTTTTTACATTTGTGTTTTATTGTGCATGTTTGTGACTGTCAGAGCACGCAATGCAAAATAGGCAATTCTCAATTAAGATACATAGCAAACAAATATAGTAATGATTGTTTAAATCACTGGAAATAATTTTCTATACATTTAAGATACCTAGAATTATTTGGTTAATGCATACACACATGACCGCATCCCCAAGTCTTCTGCACAGGATTACCTCATTTGACATTTTCAATAGCTTCCCGAGAATTTTTTGAAGTGTGTAGGAAGTTGCATAGATCACAAGTTAAAATGTGTAGGAGATCCTCGATAACTCAGAAGTTTTAACCTATATAAGATTCATATAGAAATCTTTCATTCAACATAACATAATTAATCTATAATATTCTCATACACTGGCTTACACTTCGAACAACCCACATCCATCTTATTAATTCAGCAACCCCCAATTCTCTAGCCCACCATTCGCTACAGCAATATAAATGCAATGGCAATTCAAATATAATTTCGACTTTATATCTACACGATCCTCTTTTATATCCATTATCGCAAGGACTATACATAAAATCACCGGTGAACACAATACATTGAGCAATTCCTTTCCCAGATCACGTATCAAGAAAAATATACAAAATAAACTCGCTTTTCTTGCAGGGTGGGTGGGGGCTACCGCCCGTCTTACCCCCCCCCTTCAAGGCATTCGGCCATATAGGTTATTTCTTTATAAAACAGTTATTATACTAAAGAAATTAACAACATATTGGTAGGTACCATATTTCTAATTTGGGGATCATTGTATTCTCGTATTTAATTACGAGAAAAACGTAATTCATCACTTTTTACTCTGCTGTAATATCGAAGTGGTAAAATACATAATATTACGAGTCTATATAACCATACTTGTTCCTCAAGTGAATAAAAATGAACTTTTCTGGAACTGGATATTTTTCGAAAGTATTAGTCCTTTTCTTAATAGTCAGCAAGTTGTATAGCATTCAAAAAAGGCCAACTTTGTAAAAACAATTTGACCTGGAAAATCTCAAAAATACCAGAAATATGAATATTTTTAACTTTTGGTTTTTTATTGAATTGGATTCGTTAACTAAATTCAATAGTCGTCCATTACCCAGTAGTCGACGAGACGTTCGAAATGCAAAAAAGGACAACTTTGTAAAACAATTTCTAGTCCCGAAAAGTTGTACAAAATGCCCGGAAATGATACTTTCCTCCTTCGAAGTGAGTCGGTCCACGTCCTGACGGTGGGATACAAACAAGGTTCTCAAGTATTTCTTTTCTTTCATTTTTCTTTTCTCCTATATTCCTAGTTTTTCACTTTTATCGCTTTTATCTTCTTTACTGGCCTTCTCTATGTGCTGAACGCTCACCCATGCGTTTCCCGTGCATGGCGACCCGTGTCGGAGGGAATGGGTATCCTGGCGAGTTGAGGAATCATGCATACCTAGAAGGATGCGTAATCCAATACGCTTGTATTGGCCTCGGCCTCTTCTAGACAGGCGATCGGGGGCTAACCCACCCCAACCAATCGGCTCGGACTAGATCTTCGACTGAACTTCATGGTGGGGGGGTGTAAAGGGTCCTTCCCATTGGTCCGCGGCGTTGGAGGCTTAAAGAACCCTGCGTGCCCCCGCTATATCCCCGTGTCAACTCTGGCACCCCAGTGGGGTTCCCCTTGTTGGACTCCGTGGTGGGTGGGAAACATGGGGATGAAATCAACCATACGCATGGAAAATAACCCGTCACTTTGCGGAGCGGGTGGACCGCAAGGGGAGTCACTCACCCAAATATCTTCGAAGCGGCCGAGGGTTCACAGCCCTCTCACTTCAGAAAATAAAATTGAAAAGACACATAACATTCCTCACGAGAATGTTTTCATTGTAATGTCACGTATAGACGGGACAGTTGAAAAAGTGTCCCCGTTCTATATTTATAAAGGATTAGAAGGACTAGTTGAAAATCTTAAGTCTATAAAGAGACTGCGAAATGGGTCAATGCTGTTGGAAACTGAAACCAACAAACAAGCATTGACCCTTTTAAAATGTACACTGTTGGGAGAATTCCCTGACAAGTGTAAGCTTAACCGTAGCAAGGGCGTGATCACTTGCAGGAATATTATAGACATGCCTTGCAAAAATCTGGTTAAGGAATGGTGAGCTGACCACGTGGTAGAGGTCAGTCAGATCCTGAGGAAGGTTGGTGGTGTTCCTGAGAAGACCGCCTCCTTCATCGTGACATTTGACTGTACTAAACTGCCTCGTGATCTAAAAGCTGGATGCCTAAACCTACCAGCTCAACCCTTTATTCCGAAACCTCTGCGCTGTTTTAAGTGCCAGAGGTTTGGACACACGACAACATCGTGTAAGGGCCGTGATACCTGCGGGAAGTGCGGGAAGGAGGCACACGAACGTACGGTGAAGCGCGAAAGAAATACAGGGCTTTACACCCTGTATTTTCTGCCAGTTACTCCACCGAAGCAAAGACACCTGTACTAAAGAAGAACGTTTCCATTCAGGTAGATTTCACTGAAGTGTCAACGAACAACGTGCACATGCCAGTGCAATTGTTGGAAGAAAGTTCAAGTTGTTCCCGCGAAGCCAAAAACTTCAGCGAAACCCAGTACTTCTACTTCAACACAGAAAAAAACACATCAGTGTTAAAGTATCTACAGCAAATACCAAACAACAGACCGGGGGACAAAAGCAGGGTTCCGGGGCTAAAACCTTGCACCTTGCCGATTTCTTAAAACAAGTCTACAGCAAATACCATCCAACAAGTCGGGGAGACTTAAAAAGAACCTCCCTGCCCTTACTTCCTCCGAGTCGGATTGAGCATTGTCCCATGGTGACGCGGAAATGCACAGTCAGAAACCCGACCCAGAAGGTTCCAAAAAGTAATGGCTTCCGTACTTCAGTGCAACATTAATGCCTACAGAACTCAACGTGAAGAGTTACAGCTCTTAGCGCTTCTCAGTCCGATATGTATTTGCCTGCAAGAAACACCTTTTACCAGAAAACTTTCCCTCTCTGCGGGAATAAATCAGATTCAGTTATGACGACACCACGGGACATCGAGCAAGAGGTGGAGTTGCCGTGCTTGTTAGAAACACTATTCTCTCCTCACCCGTTCTCCTACAAACTCAATTCCAGGCTAAAGCAGTCACAATTCACAACATACCAGCTATGACCGTTTGTTCAATATATCTTCCTCCGATACGAGTTTTCTCGGAGACTTCCCTCAGGGATTTAATTCACCAGCTCCCTCGACCATTACTCCTCCTTGAAGATTTCAACGCCCACAGTGTACTGTGAGGTTCGTAGAGCGATTGCCCAAGGGGCAGACTGTTGTATTATCTCTTTGAGCGTGAAGATTTATGTCTAATGAACACCAGGGAGATGACCCACTTTGCGTTTACCACGGGATCATGGACTGCTTTATACCTGTCAATTTGTTCTCCTGAAGTTGCTGATATCTTCCAATGGAAGGTAGAAGATGATCTGCATGATAGCGACCATCATCCTATTTGGTTGTTCTTGCAGAAGCGTGCGACTGTTCCCGAATGCAAGCCGAAGAAATAGATTCTCAGAAACGCTAATTGGACACTGTACCGCTCTCTGGCCATTTTCAGAGAAACAGGAAGTGTCCAAAAGAGGGTAGACCAACTGACCCAAGCGATTCATCACGCCGCTGAAGAATCCATTCCGAAAACATATGTTTCCGCGAAGATTTCATGACCCCTGGGGGAACGACGCATGTCATTCCGCCATTCGGGCGAGGCAAAGAGCATTGCGGAAATTTAAGGGAGTCCATCTCCGGAAAACCTCACCGCATATCGGATTGCTCGAGCCAAAGCGAGCAGTACCATCAAAGAATACAGATCCACCTCCTGGAAAGAGTTTCTAAATACCATTATGAGAACAACATCGTACACTAAAGTATGGCAGTCAACCCGAAATATATCAGGAAGGTATTCTCGAGTCCCAATATCTGGACTCATGTATCAGGGTCAGGTCCTCACCAACAACCGAGAAATTGCAACAGTGATGGCTAAATACTTTGCTGAGCTAACATCTACAGCAAACTGTGATCCTGAGTTCGCGAGAAAAAGAGAAATAGCAGAGAGCACATCATTTGACTTCAGTTCCACAAACAGGGAACCCTACAACTCTTCCATTTCAATGTAGGAATTTGAGTCACCTCTAGCAACAGCCCACGACACTACTCCTGGCCCTGATTCCATTCACTATGAAATGCTCACACAATTCAGTCTAGAATCGAAATAATACCTTCTGGATGTCTTGAATCTTTCATGGTCCGAGGGAGTATTCCCTAATTCGTGGAAAGAAGAAACGCTAATCCCCCTACCAAAACCTAGAAAAAACGAGACAGCCATCAGTTATCGAAGCCTTGGCTTGACGAGTTGCGTTGGTAAAACTCTGGAAAGATTTATCAACCGACGTCTCGTCTGGTATCTTGAAAGGTATACCCTGCTGAGTAGATCTCAGTGTGGTTTCAAGAAGTTTCATTCAACCCCGAACAACTTACTTCTCCTGGAAACATCAATTCAAGATGCTTTTGACCGAAGACAACGTCGTCGAAATATTCTTTGACATCGAGCAGGCTTATGATACTACTTGGCGTCAAGGCATTTTAAAACAACTCGAAGCATGGGGTTTTCACAGACACCTTCCTCTGATGTTACAGTTCATTTTCGATCAGCGTTCCTTCCGATACAGAATTGGAAGAGATACTTCGGATCTCCTTCTTCATGAGAACAATGTTCCTCAGGGCTCAGTCCCGAGTGTGGCCTTATTTGCAGTTGTTATTAACAGCATAACATCCGCTGTAAAGAATCCTATCCAACAATCTCTTTTTGTTGACGACTTTGCCATCTTTTGCTCATCGCAGTGTGTCACAGGTGCGGAGCGATAAATCGAACTTGTCCTCAATAGATTGTACCACTGGTCAAAGACGACTGGCTTTCGCTTTTCAACTGAGAAAACACGCTGTGTTCTTTTCAGAAGGAGACAAAGCCTCCTGTCAGAACCTCACCTCGCCCTGGAAAACGTTCTAAATTTATATCCTTCTGTAAAGTCTTAGGTCTAATCTTTGATCAGAGACTGAATTGTATTGATCATCTTGCAGACCAAAAACTGATAACATTAAAGTCTCTGAATCTATTGATGTGCCTGAGTAGCAGAGAATGGGGCGTTGATCGCTCCTCCTTGCTCCAGTTTTATTGAGGATTCATAACACCTCGGCTCGATTATAGCTGCGTTGTATATAGCTTTGCTCGTACAAGCTATTTAAAGAAGTTCGATAGCGTTCGAAATATTTTTTCAAGTTCCAAAAACATGGAGTGGGTGTGATTGTAATGAATCGATTGCAAAACAAAATGCAAGTCGTGTTTAATATAGATTGTGTTTCAAGTCCATTTCCACAGTGAATTCAGTAAGTATTATAATTAAATAAATTTATCATTTGTAATTTAACATGTTTGTAATTTAACACACAAAAATCTATTTTACATGTACGAATTATTATCGAACTATAGATTATTCTGAATATAGTGTTGACAAATCATAAGAATTGAATTACACTAAATTCACGATTTCTTGTTTCAATAATCGCGCCCCAAGGCAAAAATTAGAGAACCTGTATAAGAATTCCGCCACTATCCGAAGAAAAGGCGGAGAAAAACCCCGGCCACGATGAGGCTACAGAATTAATGAACACAACCGTGCCAAAGTTGAATACACACAAAACTAAATTAATATGAGATATAAGACAACACAATCATGCAAGAAAATAGTTTTTGAAATTGTTATGTGTTATTTATAAAGTACTACAGCAATGGCGTGATAAAGTACAAGACGGATTTAACTTTTATTAAAATCAATAAATTATTTTACAATGTAGAAGCACTGGTGCAGGAGGTAGCTGTTAACCGCGGATTTGAAGAGATTCGATTTCATAAAATCTTTTATATTTTTGGAACGGGAATAATGTGGAACGATTCCCGAATGATATGGTCCATTTTGGGAAAGAATGGTTGACACTGTAGGACGATGAATATTATTACTATTGCGAGTATTGTGTTCGTGAACGAGACTTTTTCGTATGACGCCAATGTGGGACTTCAGTAATTCCGTCTTAACAAACACGACCGTTTCATAAATATAAATGCAGGGAAGTGTTAAGATATTTAATTCCTTGAATACAGGTTTACAAGAGTTTCGGGGGTGAGATTTACAAATTATCCGAACTATCCTCTTCTGAATTCTGAAAGTTTGAAGACTCTGACCGGAATTGCCCCAAAAGGTATTGTCGTAACGTAAATGGGAGTAAACGTTTGCAAAATATACCCAACGGGAAATACGTGGACTAACTACGTTAACTAAGATTCGGAATGCGTAACACAATTTACTTATTTGGGAATTGAGATTGTCAACGTGACAATTCCATTTGAGGTTGTCTTGAATATGGAGGCCTCAGAAGTCTGTATTCGTAACAATTTTTAATTGCGTTCCGTTTAAAGAAAAACCTGGGGTAAAAGATTTGTGATGCTATTGTGAAATGAGATAGACACTGTTTTGTCAGTGTTTACAATGAGACGATTTGCATGAAACCAAGCCAAAAGGTTAGACAAACCTTTTTGAGCGTTGGCGTGTTTACATAGTAAATTCGTGTCATCAGCAAAAAGAACCATTTTGCAATCTGGTGTGGAAGATGACATGTCGTTCGCTTACAATAAAAAAGAGTATAGGGCCGAGAATTAAACCTTGGGGTACTCCGCAAGTAAGTGGCTTTGTTTATGAAAGACAACGCTGAAGTACTTTATTTTTAGTATAGGATATTTCGACCTGATGATATGTATCTTTTAAATAAGAAGTTAGCCGTAGATGTAGAAATTCACGAATGCCAAAATAATGCAATTTGGAAAGGCGAATTTCGTGATCGATGACATCGAATTCTTTGGATACATCAAGAAAAACACCCTGAGGATTTTCACCAACGTCAGAATGTTGTAACATCGTTTAAGAAAGAAAATATGGCGCTTATATTGGAAAAGGATTTCCTAAAACCGTGTTGATCGTCAGAAAGAATGTTATTTTTTGATAAAAAGTCTAGAAGACGCTTATAGAACAATTTTTCTAGGAGTTTTGAGAAAGTAGGTAGTAAAGATATCGGTCGATAACTTCCATCAATTAGTTTGCTTCCTTTCTTGTGTAAAGGTTTCATTCAAAAGAGATAGTAAACACGGTATCATTTGTATTGATTAGGGTACTCCAACGCATAAATAAACCAGGGATCGTTGGATAAAACCTCAACGACATACATTTGCATTATGATTTTTCTGGTCCCCAACAGTATTACCAATAATGAGCTTTGATTTGCGGATCATTTCACACAATATCAAACCATTATCATTCTCTGTTCAACAGTGAAATTTGACAAGTGGTTATTCAATCGGCATACAGGCCTAAAAAGAAATACTAAACACATTTTCACCCCACAATATTCCTGTCAGTTCTAATAAAGACTAGTATTTTCCCAGGGCTCTACGCGACGTGTTTTGCATGATTTACGAAGTACATTATATCATCCGATATCGATGGTACTCTATACACCATAGCGAATATCAGCAACTAAGAGGACGGAGAACATATGAATTCATTTGCAACGTGCAATAAGCGATACAGAATAATAAGTGGTTTCAGCCAAACCATCGACGCTGGAAATTGTTACAGGGTATGGAGATAACTTGTATTTGTGTTAAAGTGTTTTTGGAAAAAGGATTTCGGAAGACGATGTTGTGGAGAATCAAAAGGGTTTTAATGACCTTTATATTGACGAGCCCTAAAACCCCACAAAAATAAGGAGAGAGAGAAGCAGAAGAGACAATTGATCGCATCATATGGGAGTGTAAAATGTGTGGACAAGAAGAAGATTTTACGGGTAAATACACGAGAATTAAATTCAAATCAACGACAAACGGTACTGGAGACAAAGAAAAAGTACGACGTTCCTGAAGAATATTGTTCGTAACTCTTCATGCTGATGAAAATTGCTTGATCGTGGTAGGGTTGGGCACTGACTCGGAAATGGGGTAGTAACAGGATGTTGCCTTGATTAGAAGTCAAAAGAAAATAGAAGCCGAGAGGAGTAGAAACCCACGGAATGACTCAGGTGGGTAATGGGGGTAAAACGTAAAACGAAAATGAAAAAAAAGTAAGACATTGTAAGAGTTCTCATCAGTGAAGAAAGAAAAGTGTCACTCAATTGAAAAAAAAAATATCCAAGTGAATTTGTCTCTAACGTACAATCCACGAATTAGTAGAATACGTACTAGGTGCGAATGCAGGATTAACTTCATCCCTGTATACTAGACACTTTTTATCACGAACATCCGCAAGACAAGTAAAAAAATTCGGACCAAATCTAGCTTATGGTCCAACGCCGTAGAAAAATAACCTTATTCTTCGTATATCCTTCCGCGAGTGCTGCTACCTCCACCATCGCCTCCATCTTCACACATACAACATATTTTCTTAAAACTAAATCGCCGGGTCTAACAAACCTAACATCATTGTTCATGGCTAACCTAACATCATTGTTCATTATAATTGTTCATGGCTCGCTGTCGCGAGCCATATTATAATTAACATACCCCTAACATACTAACATAAACGGTGGCGGAGAGAAGAAAATAGTGCGGAACAATATTTCTTTATAACTACCGTAAATATGAAGAGCGAAGAATACGGCTTATATTTTCGGAACCGTAATAATATTTGTAGTATTATGACATTAATCATTTTTTCGAACCCTCTTTGGACCATATGCTATACTTTGGCCAAAAATATTCTAAATCATTATGTTAATCACTCGCAGTAAGTTCTCTACTTTGAGTTGCAATGTTTTCTTTTTGTATTGAAAATCAAAGAAAAATGTTCCCATCTCACATTACACGATCGTCCCGTTTGAGAGACAGCAAGTTTCTATCTTTTCTCTCCGCTCATGTAGCTGCTTCCCTCAAAGCTTATTGCACCGTAAGTTTTCGTAGTACCCATTCTAAGTCCACATGATTTTCCCAGAGGTTACAAAACTAACATTTAAGGAAGCTCGTCTGCTAACATTTTGACCTGTGATACGTTATTGACATGTTTATGAAAACATTGCATTTTGGCAAATTAACACATGCAACAATTAAACTTAAAAAACCATAAAATGTACCATTTTGGTTCATGCATTGAAACGTTATTGATTCTTCACACTCGGATGTCTTAATTGCAAATGTTACAGGTCACCATTCATTTTATAGTAGCTGTTAGAAATTGGTTTAACAGCATTCTGTTCTGGAATCACTTTTGAATTTTCTTTCAACACAATGTCAGTTTCAAATAACCACTAACTAACTGATCTCCTAGTACATCGATTTTCCTTAATTTTATGTTCTTGAGTAACGTCTGTGAGTGCATAGAAAGTAAAAATATAAAAATAATTTTACCACCATAAAAAGAATGTTGAAGACGAGAAAATTACACATTGTCAAAGTCTAACAATGATTTCTTGTCATTGTTCGTAAGAACGGTGGAGAGATACGATACACCACTCCGAAAAATCTTCGTAAGTCACAAAAAGTTTGTTTCATTTGTTATCCGTTTCTAAAACATGGGAGAGTTAAATCGTTTTCACTATCACGATTTCCGCTATTTATTTGAATTTTAGAACTTGTTATATACATGAATGGATAATAATTCCATATTCCCATTAAATAACTGAACCATAAAAATTGCTTTTTCAGAAATAGTTAAGATCGTTAAAATCCACTTTTTGAAGCATCTCATAAGAAACTCTTTAAATTATGTAATACAATGGCACCACATTTGTCTCTCTTTATTATTAAATAGTGTGTCCATGATTGGCCGATCATTTTAGGTGATTCTTGGACGTATTATATGGCTGACTATTGAAATTAAGTGCGCACTTACATTTAAATAAAGCTTTGTATTAGTCTTAATTTATAAATTAATGCCATTCTGTGAAATTTCTAAAAAGTCGGAAATGGTGTAAGAAAAAAAATATGTAAAAAAGCAGTGATGTGGAATTACTCGTACGTCTTTATCTTTTGATTGTTCGTACCTTTGGCGATGGAATAATATTACAAAGATTTGATTAGAACTTTTAAAAAAAACTCACCGTTAAAAAGTTTTGATACAAGCAATGCTCTCACACATATACTTCAAGAGGCGAGTATTTTGCGAATAAATCCTCGAACGACGCGACTAAATATTCCACAAAACAAGAATCTTCTAAACCCACCGCAGCCATTCAACTTAGCAAGACCCATTAACCCCATTGTGCGTACCTGCAGCGTTTTTTAAATTAACTGCTGTGTAGGAGAGGTATTTTACATAAAAAGAGATATTTTTCATTGAGTCTGGTTGAATTAGTACAAAATTCATCCAACTGGATTACACTTAAGAAACAAAAATTGATTCAGAGAATTTTTCCCATACTTCTCCACAATTTTTTACACGTAAACAAACCAACATAATGAATTGAACAGACATATTATACGTGACAATAAAATTTGATTGCACATGTATTAATTGCATCACATTAATTCCCACTGAAATTCGAGGAAGTCGTAGAAATCGTCATACTTCTGTGTTCAGAATGTAAAAGTGACAGAAAACTGCTCGAAATGCATTCACGATAACTTCAATATTTTTTCATTCATTGTTTAATCATTATTTACATCAATTGAGAAACATTTAAACGCGACATTTTATAAATAAATAAAAACTTATAATTTAGATCTATAAAAATAAAGTTTAAAAAAAAGAGTCAAATTGCATGTGATTACATGGAGGACAAAAAGCTACTTCAATATCAGGAAGCAAGCAAGGTTCTATCCTATCGATTTGATCAAAACTACCCAACTGAAAATCGGAGTAAAACTCGGGTCGTGATGAGGTTGTAGGGTTTTGTACACAGCGTACACGTTTATGCTAATTATAGATTTTTAATGAATTATGTTATTTTTTATGATGATGCTATTCACAGTTTATGATTCTTATGATCACGCTGTTTATTAAACCTACTCAATTTCTGTCAAATTAAAAATGAGATTCATATGAGTGGTCTCCAAAGACGGGTTCCATCTAGAAAAAGAGATGCGGAAGAAAATGAGTGCCGGGAGAAAAAGGAGAAAAGAAGAAAGAACGAAAGGCACATATTTTCCCAATTTTTCTTCTTCGGTAACCTTATCCCTTTACAAGCAAGCGTAAGATATGCAATAAATAGAATCCATTTAGAAAATTTTGAATAGATATGTAAACTATATGAGTATTCCTGCGTGTACACTTAATTTCAGAAATAAACATTATTGTGTATTTCATTTAACTTCCTTTTCATATTTAGAGGTTGAAGGATAAAGAGGAAAGAAAGAGTCACTTTCTGGCGTTTTCAACAAGAAAAAAAGAGTGCTCGATTGTTGCGCCCTCAGTCCACGCAAACAGTCCAGGTATCAGGTGCGGACTCATGAAACACGTAAATGAGATCGGCGAAAACTCGGCGAATGGAGGTCCACGATTTCGGTGATGATACCAGGGGAAAGAAAGTCGGGTTACAAATGAAGGAAAGAGACAAATGCTCGCGCTGTACAGTAGAGGTCGAAGACATTACTTAACAGAATTGTAGTCGGTGGAGGTATGTGTATTACGACTTGATTCTGGGTTTCAGTCGGCTGGTGAGCTTCAAAGTTTGTGAGAACAGCCAAATTATTGCAATTTTTAGATAAGCCATTCTCACTATATGCCTGTCGGAAGGATGTTCTTCAGAATGTACAAGAAAACGATGATCCGGCTGAAGAGTTAACCACCTGTGATAGAAAAGCTGACGGTAGCATTTGCCAGAACAATAGAAAAAAAGAGACTGGCGATCACGTAAGGCGAGAACGGTTTATTGTCAAACTGACTGCAATTACGGCACGAAGTAAAAGGTGAAGACGGAGGAAATGGTGAATTTCATTTTTGCATATCCGTGGGTCAGTGTGAGTACAAAGTACGTGAGTTCGTAAGCGTGCTCGTTTGAATCGCTAAGCCTTTGCTCCTTCCACCAGGCAACTTCAGTTTATGCGGGACCAAAAAAGAGGGCGAATTTGGCTAACTTGGAAAGTTAGAGTACCACCTGGATTCCTCTACAATCAAAGGATTTCTTTTCATGTGCTGCTTATCCTGCCTTATTACTCGACCAACATTTCGCAGAATAGATCCCAAGTCTCCACCGAATCGACTACGATGAGGATTTCAAAATGAGTTCAAAAATGTATATCCTAAACCAAGAAATCGAATTTTCAGATTATGCCAAAAGAAAAATTACTATTTTATTCACCTGTTTACAAAAAGTTTCTGGAGTTAAAATTAATCCTGGAAATAATTTATGCAATTAAAAGCTTCATTTTTTTACTATTTCAATTGTTGAGGTTTTCGTCTGACATGAATTGCACAAAGGGGGACACGTACTGAAGGAATTCCAAATGTAATTATTGTCTAATCATACACATTTAATCTACACGCTATTTTTCACTAATTACAAACAAATATAATTAGGATAAGTATTTACAATGGAACATAAACTCTATGTTATAAGTTCACGCTAATTGGTTAGAAATTCAGAGAGAACAGATCGATCGTAGTAAAAGATACATTACATAAAAACCAACGAATGCTACTTAATGCGTCTAACATAAGATAATCATTACAATGCATAGTTAACTATCTGTATTATTATACACCATATCCTGCATTTTCTTTCAAAGTTTAACAGCTCTATTGAATTAATCACGTCTTAGGACTCAGCGTCTACAAGAGCAAGGTCTCAACTTTTAAAAATGGAGCGGGAGTGGTGACTAGTACCTACTCAGTAACTCAAAAACACATTTGCAACCTCATTTTATCTGCAGCATTTTTAATTGCCTCCAGCACCATTAGATGATTTATTCATTTATATCTTTAAAAGTTGGTTTGAGAAATTTTTATTGGAAGAGCTTGTCGAATAAATATCTCTCCCTCTTGCAAATTTTAAGATTCTTTGAGATAAACGGAAGATACACTGACATCAGTTGCGTCGTTCTCTTCTGTCTACGGACACTTAAATTACATATAATTACCGGGTCTATATTCCACGTGTCCGTGGTAACACAAAAGATAATTTCACTAAAGTATGTAAAGAAGTGTTAAAATCCACCCAAAGGGACACTTTCTCTCTCATAAACTAATTGCAGCAGATCTTCCACAGAAGACATACTAGCTCTATTGCCATGCTTGGTAAAGGGCTTTTGGAAAGGAATTTTCTTCCGCATTCGGACCAAGTTCACTTCGAGCGAGGTCTTTTTCACTTACCACGGTGCTTTTCCGGAGCCGTATAAACGTTAGCTCTTAATGTGCGTTTAAGTCGGCCTACTTAGCGGGCTTCGCCTCCGATTTTGACCTTTACTCTCTAAAGCGTCCTAGGTTCTGTCGGAGCCGAATTCTCGTCCGAGCGGGGAGGAGATGGTCCGCGACAGAGAAAATCATAAAGCTTGAGAGGACAGCGCCCAACAGAAGCTTTACGGTGAGGTCAAATTTATGGCATTCAAGCATTAAAATACACTTTCAATTACGACACAATCTATAACAAGAGATAAATGAAACAACTAACAAACTAAGTTATTACTTTATATCTGATAGTCCAAAAAAAGTATTCAATATTGTCAAGTTCTGGGCTAATTATTATAGACAACCTAAACTCTTAGTACACAGACATCAGGGTTGTTCATTTATTGAAGAGGGCTGGCACAACTACATTTGAAGGTTTCTGTTGACGTTTCGGGTCTAGCTTTAGATCCCTTCATCAGAACGTGCGGATACACTAGTAGGTATATGAAAT
The DNA here is from genome assembly GCA_002313205.1 of Laupala kohalensis. Lineage (NCBI taxonomy): Eukaryota > Metazoa > Arthropoda > Insecta > Orthoptera > Trigonidiidae > Laupala > Laupala kohalensis. The sequence continues at coordinate 179,590 of NNCF01133845.1, forward strand.
ATACATGTTTTAAATGTCGAATGAGTGCAATCAACATTTAGCACATCATATAAAGATAATAATTTAACTTGATAATATAAAATTAAAAATTGAATGAATGAATACACACGTGACACCATACATTAACTTTTTTTTTGTAAAATATACTGATATTGCAGTCCATTAGACTTAGTCTATATTTTAAATTTAAACAGTTTCAGATCAAGGGTATATAAATGAAAACATTAACAAAATTAAACAGATTTTTACTTTACTGACTATCCACCCAAATTTGTCCATAAAATAAAAAAGTTGGCTTCAATTAAGAACAAAATCAATACTGAGTCCTTAGATTTACCTAAAAATATCATGGTACTACCATATGTACCACCCATGAAGCAGGGGCGGATTCAGCAAATGATCTTGGGAGTGGGGGGGGCGAAACTTTGTCTACTCCCCCCCCCCGCGATAGTTTCGTCTCCCAAGGAATCACTCGTATTATTAATAGAGGAAATAGAATACATTTATGGCAGCGGAAGTATTTATTTAGTTTTCAGTCTTGTAGTTGCATTTGCGTGGTTCGTTTGAAATGCACTTCTGTATAGAATAACACTGCGCTGCATTTAAAAATTATTTACCATACGGGACGAAATGCAATGGAAAATATAAGAAGTGATAAGTAATGTAAATCCCTGCGATGTTAACTCGAAACTGTGTTCTAGATATTGTAAATCAAATAAAAAAATTTAAAGAGCTCGTTAATGCGTTCCTTTATGTATTTTACAATGACTTCACTTTGACTTTACAATGAATTCCTCGGGTGGGAGGGGGCGAGCGCCTCTCCCCCCTCGAATCCGCCACTGACACGATCAATGAACTTAAAAGTATTTGTCAACGACATAATTTAAAACCTATATATATAGAGTTTGCAATCAGTATTCCTTTAGTCGACCACATAAAGACNTTGTATACGTTAGAATATAATAATGTAGTATTTTAAATAAAATTAAAAAATTGCTCCTTGCTCCCTTTCCTATACAGGACAAACAAAAATATCTCTTAAAACTAGACTCCAATAATACCTTACAATGGAGAAAAATAAATCGAGCCCCAGGTGGAATAGACGAAAACACACACAAAATGGACTACAGTAGAGCTTAAATCCGTGACAGAGAAGAAAAATGTTTGAGACGGTTAGTCTCTGAATCCATACTTATTAAAATGTTCCCAAATACGAACTGTCGCTTGGACGCGGGTAGCACCACCCGCGTTGCTAAGCAGTGACGCGCCACATTCAAACTGACGACTCGGCGTTATATGGCTATATAAGCCGCCGCTCGTAGCGTTCGAGGTGGAACGGCTGCCACTCGCGTGACAGATGCGTGCTTCAGTTATTCCAATCCTCCGTACTTGGCTTAGACCTCGCGGTCTTAAGTACGAACCCTGACCCTTGTACTTGGCTTAGACCTAAAGGTCCTGAGTACAGCTCCTATCCTTTGTACTTGGCTAGACCTAAAGGTCCTGAGTGCTAATCCATCCCTTTGTACTTGGCTTACACCTCGCGGTTCCAAGAACAACCCACTCCGTCCAACTGAGCCTCGCGTCTCACCCTGATATCTACCTCCGGTTAGTTCGGCCCGACTTCGCTTTCCGACTAACTCTCCTCTCCACTGGACGCCGACACGCCCGTTTGTGTCGCAGAATCCACGGTTGTGGATCGGTACTCCGTCAGGATGGAGTTCCGTACCGAGTCACGTCAGAATAATTAAATTGAGTCTAATATGTTTGCATCTGAAAACAACCTCATGCTATACAATATTAAGAATCCATAAATTAGAAGAAAACTCACTTCACATCTCGAAACCAATAGCCTTGCATTATAACATCTTCACTTCGATTTAAAATACAGTACTCCCACAACAAGAAAATACTAGTAGACTTCCCCCTCTCAACCTCCTAGAATGATGAACTTTTCCTCCTTCCTCCTCCTCCTCCACGCCATCACCCTCACCATACTTTTTCCTCATTTTCCCAATATCTACTATAACCCGCCCCCCCTCACCTCCTCTAAGTACCTCTTTCTCACCCCTCCACCTTCCTTATCGCCAACAGACTCCTCTTTGAAACCTACAACCAACAACATACTATGCCGATAACAGAAGTGGAGTTGACATGTTACGTACTCTAAACAACTGTATACAAACAGTTGAACCTACTCTAATGTTATATAACGATCAAGGTTATGGTTGATAATTAAATATATTGCTTAAGTCTAATGGACTAAAATGTCAGAATATTTCACACAAAGAAGTTAATGCATGGTGTCAACTGTGTATTCATTCATACAATTTTTAATTTTATATTATCAAATTAAATTATTATAGTTATTTGATATGCTAAATATTGATTGCACTCTTTTGACATTTAAGACAGGTATATTTAATTTACCTTCTAGTGCATCCGCACGATCTGATGAAGAAATCTAAAACCAGACACGAAACGTGAACAGAAACCTTCAAATGTAGTTGTGCCAGCGCTCTTCAATAAATGAACACCCTTAATGTTTATTTCTATATTCACAATTTCTTAAAAAGTGTAATATTTTGTGTACTAAGAGTTTAGGTTGTATATAATAATAAACATAGAACTTGACAGTATAACATTGCCTGATACGTTATATTTTGTTTAATATTTCACTGCAATTACACCATTTCTGTACTTCTATGATCGCATTTGCACATTCGGTCTTCTGGTTCTAATTTGTAAAAAAATGTTTAGCGAAAATATAAAAATCTCAAGACCGAACTGAGGAAGAGGTCTGAAAGATAATATCCTTGGCTAATTAAATAGAGGCAAATGTGTATCCCAAACGAGCTCTCGCTCAGTGCACAAGCAAAGGCACTTCGGGAAACGTATGGACTAACGAACAAAATGGAATTGGAAACATCAAACAAGGATATGAAAACAGAAATTAGCTCAGACTTAAAGCGGATCGAGACTCGAAGTCAGTGCATGGAATGCTTCTGGAGACAATTCAAGCTCTCGGTGCACATAGAGAAGAAAATTCCTCCGCTCGAAGATACGAGTTTCAAACCATAAACAGAGGCTTTCGTAACTATCAATGGAATACGAATATGTTACGCTCCAAACTACAGGCGTTTGTACGCACAGTAGAAGTCTGGTTACCCTTTGGGCCAGATAATTCAAGATTCCCGCGAATAATCGATTGCCCGACAAGAGCCTAAATTTTAATAAGGTTATCACGAATAAACAAGCAAATAAGACTCATTGCAACATATTTGATTGTACTATATTCACATACAGTGGCGGACCTATAAGAGGGGGGGTGCTAAGGGGTCTATTGCCCCCACCCACTGGACCTGAGCTCTTAACAGATAAAATTGAAGTTGATGAATGGCATATTTTGTAAAAGTGTACCAGATAAATAATTATTATTAATTATAATTTTTAATTATAATTGTTATTTTTATTGCTAATATAATTTTTACTGTTATTAATATCAAATTAATAAAATCAATAACACCATATTAATAACTTTAATAAATAATTGTTATTAATAATACCAGATTGTTAATAGTTAATTATTTATTTGACGCATTTTATTTAAAGGTAATATTAATAAAATTTGTGTTGTAAAACCATAATTTTTAAACAAAAATGCTCCCCTGTTGCCCCCCCTTGTTTATGATCTAGATCCACCATTATGGACACATAAGCAAAAACGAAAAAAAATACTCATTGACAAATAGACATATGTACACGTTGATTCATAGAAAAATAGACTCGGAAGCAAGAGGGGAATCAAACTGGCGAACTCCTTCCCTTTCTCCCGTTCTGCCCGCTACAAAAACACATTGCACACGTAACGTAACGTCAACCCGTTTTATTCCAGGAACTTTCCAGCGATCGCCCATATAACAAGTAATACTTAAGTCACTACCTGCCACTATTATATGCTGAAAGAGAGAGAGAGAAAACCTTTTCACGGGACAGGCCGGTTAATCCGAGGGCCTATATCTTGTTTCCATCAATTAATTTTCTCATAATTTCCTGTTTGTAGTAGATTTAAATATAGGTTTACTAAAGTTTAAACATACAATATGCATTTGGTTATGAAAAAAATAATCAACAAAAACAGTTTTCAGGAATTACCCGGAGTTATCTGGTAGTTGATCAGAAATCTACAGCAATGCTAGTTGCACCAAGCGTGACGCGGTGCCAAACCACTGCTCATTTATTCGCCGTCGGTTTCATGTTGTTCCACTTAGTTGAGCGTTATACTCCATGAATATGAATTTCAGCGTTATGATTAGTTACAATGTTACAAAGATAAATCGTTTGCTAGTGAAAAATTTGGGAGAGCGATGAACCATTAAGTAGAGTCATACAATGAATCCACCGGAGGTACTCTGAAAACCAGTGAAGAATACAAAGGTACCTGAACATCATAGTGTAAGAAAGATGACATGTCCAGTTGATATGAGACAAAGAATGGGTTTCTTTCTTTCATATAGGATTAAATTGGTTAATATTTTATAAGGAGCAAAATGCAAGATTCATAAACATCGTGTTCAAAATTTTTAAATAATGCAAACTAACGTAGTTTTATTTTCCACGCACGAAAAAGTCATGTCACCTATTGCTAAAAAAATACATTATTTTCCAGCTATTTTCAATTGTAATCCGCATATTTAAAGTGGTAAACAGATATTTAGAAATAATCAAACCTATTGACCTCACAAACTCAGTGTTTCTGCACAAAACAATGGTGCTTGCCCGCACTCGACCAATCGTGTCCACTCGTTTGTCCGCCATGCCAGTATGCGGTTGTCATCCTCCGCGTGAAGACGAGTATTATATCGCTCTCTATCATGTAATACAAATATACACATGGTGATTTTAAAGTATATTTGCAAAAGTTAGGGAAACTAAAAACAGGGCAGTGTAAGTGTAAAAAGGACCATGAAACAGTAGCACATATTTAGTGGGAGTGCTGCTTGTTCGGGAAGGACAAACGAGAGTTTTTGAAGAGTTTATGAAGATTGATACAAGCAATTTACAGATATAATTGAAACGGAGAAGAAGTGCTTTGTATTTTGAAATGATTAAATCACTACTAAATGGATTGTAATAGTTTTCACAATAGTTCCGTCGCCAGGGTATGAAAAAGACCAATCCAGGAAAAAATATAGACGGTTTTTCTCAATATTTCCTTAAGTTTTCGGAGGTGGTCAATCAAAATTGTAACTTTGCTACCATTTAAATCTTCTGCGTTTTGAGAGAAATCTGAGAAACTAAAAAAAATGATATTTTTATAACTCGAAACGCACACGCTTCTACAGAAAATAGCCGTATGCAAAAATATTGTACATTAAATTTGTTACAAATTAAGTGTTTACCATCTTTTTTCAAGACTAGAGCGCCCTAAATTTTGACAAAAATTTCGAAATGTAGAGAAGTATTCATCAGAAGTAAAAGCTTCTTCCTCATATGTCATGGTGTTCTTCAACTGATGCATATCGTGGAAGATGTAATGAACCCACTACGCATATGAACAGTGGCCGGTTGTTAAAAAATACAATAAAATTGGACGCAGCACCCTCCCATTTTGTTTTCTTTCAAAAGAAGACTTACATATACATTTCGGATTTTGAAAATATATTTTAGGGGTCACAACACAACCAAGCAAATTTTGGACGGGGTACCCTTTTATTTTGTTTCACATCTTAAGATTAGACTACCATAAAAATTAAGATTAAAAAAATCAGTTTGCGGGATCTGTACTTCTTGTACAAACAGGCTGCTAAACCAACTTGCACAAGAGAAGGAAATGATTGGAATCCCTCGGCAGTAATCAAACTAAGTGCGAAAGCCGTACATTACTTTCTGAATTTTTCAATATATTCTCGCTTCTTGTTTAAGCTTGGCGCTTCGTGATCCGATGGAAAAAATGTGGAACCAGTACTTTGAAACGACAAATTCGGTTAAGAAGTTCATTGAATCAGAAACAATCAATGATCTTCAAACAATTCACCATGTGCTTCCATACTTCCACGCTAGTGGCCACTGCTTATATGCGAAGTATGTTCATTGTACCTCCACGACATCCACCAATTGAAGAACACCATGACATATGAGAACATAAAGCTTTAACTTCTAATGAATACTTCACTAACAGCATAAGCTATAGTGCGGTACGTCAAGAGAAACGACAATAGAATAGAGTTCTCTCATGAAGTTCTCTCATTGTAAACCACACGAGGAAGATGAAAAACCAGGAATTTCTAGCACTAAGCAAAATTGAATAATTTTTATACTCATTACTAAATTACGTTTGTATGTAATGTATTTCGAGTTTCCAGGTTACAAATATGGATATAGTGCAAATATAGCTTACACTATGTTGTTCTTAGCTTAGAGGTTGCGACCAGTACACTCAACTTATACTCGCTCTAACGCGGTGACAAGAGCCTCAACACTTTATTTGACAAAAATACTTTATAAGAGACATAATATGAAGTAAATTTAATGTACTTTATTTTGGTGATGGGTACTCTCCTTTAGAAGTATCTAATTCCAGAGTTATAAGCAAAATAAAATCGCATTTTTCCCGTTTTTTGTGGGGTTTTAGGGCTCGTCAACGTCAAGGTCATTAGAGCCCTTCTAATTTTTCCCGAAACGCACAAGCTTTACGATGTGACACAGTTGAAATTATGATTCAACACCTCTGGAAACATCAGGAACGATTGAGGAAAAAACTACCTCGTGTCCTTTTTCCGCCACTCTACCATATGACTGGACTATTAATAGGTTTACACGGAAGGTTCATGTGTATTATTTATGGATATTTTGAGTATATTGGGAGTCAGCGTGGCTCAGTGGATACATTGTTGACTTGCTGCTTGGGTTCCATCTCCGGTTGGGAGGGTCTGACTCGCAGACCTACTCAGCCTGCTGTAAAATGAGTACTGTGTCTATCCTGGGGTCAAACCGGCCACACTTCCTCTTCCTAGTAATTGCGGAGCTCTAACCGCCGTGAACCCCTTGGGCGCCTTGGGGGTCTGTTGGGGGACACTTTGACTTTCTGGATAAATTAGCTGACCTACGACGATAAATCGATAAAGTCACAAAAAAATAGTTGAGTTTGGAGAGATGTTTTCGTGTGCGCTACATAAATACAGATAAGAGAAATATGAAATTCTGTTCACAGGTAGTTTAACAGAAAACTTTGTAACATATCTTTAATGACATTTGGATAAATAGTGTAGATTATTTGTGACATTAGGATAAATAGTATAGATTTTACAAGAGTATTCCCGAAGTCGATCCACCATCGCAGCTATGTGCCTCGCGCACGGCGACGCAGCCGCGGTAGACCGGCGCCTGTGTAAGCGAAGTGGTACAAAAATTGTTAAATTTTTTTCAATAACATTTGCCTCCCAAAGTCTCAATACTTACGGGTTTGCCGACAATATTCCATCATAAATACATTAGTGTACTAAACCCCAAACAATTATTTGTCATCGTTTTATAATCGAAATTTTTCCCGTGAAGAGTATTTTCTACATACTACACATATGACGACGTAAAACCTCCCAGGGGAAGCGGTACTTAGAGTGTTTTATAAAGAAATATTTGTCATTCTGTTCCTGCTCACTCTTAACTGCAACCTAGAATTACATAACTTCACTGTGAAGCCTGGAAATCCCAGATCGGTAGTACAAGTGTAATTCATCAACTACTTCAAAATTCAGAATATTCACAATAACTTTCCGAGAGTAAGTTTTAATACTGATACAAAAATAAAAAACTCACCCTGCTAAGCGACTTCTTTGCAAGGATAATGACAACATAAATTATGACAACCTTCTTTGTTTGAATATTTAAAATAATAACAATTATTGTTACTATTACCATTGATTTCTCTCTTGTGGTTAGAAGATCCCGCAAATATCCGCCAGGTGGGGGGGTACTTTTGCTGCGTAATTAGGTAGCAGAGAAATGTCTCACGGTTCCGAAATGTAGGTTCATGGAATTGCGTACCTTGCTCCAAAATTCAGTTGACTCCACATATTTGCTTTTAATTCTCGAGAACCCTATAAAATTTTAGCGAAAGTCAAGATTCAGGAATACTCTGCGAAGGGGCTTGTATTCAGTCTTTATGATCTTAGTACCATTCCTAAGTTATTAGGTAAATATCGTTCTCCTGAGTGTTTTAGAATGTGAAAATGGAAGGAAAATAGGAAGAAATAATAGTTCTAACACTTTAATCATCTAATTTACAGTCGACTAAGGATGCCGCTTATAAACGTAGCAAAATAAAACTCGTTAAAGGTATTTATCACGCCGAGAAAAAGGACTACGCGACGAATTGAAAGATAGAATAGTGAAAATTATCGAAGAAATTGAAAGCAAAAAGAAAAAGAAAAGAAAAAGGAGGAAAATGCATAGGAATTCAAAACCAAAAAGAAAGAGAGAGAAACGGAAGTAAACGGTTTTATTACAATAAAAAAACTGCAAAAACGTATAAAATAACGAAGGGTATTGTCTACTGTTGTGAGATATGTGTAGGTATCAAAATTATTCATCGTACAGGACGTAAGGATATGGTGTCATTGACTTCCTGACGGAGGATGATCAGAGAGTAATACATAACGTGTTACGATGCATCATTACAACTTCATCTAAATTTTATTTCGTAAAACCATTGCCGTAATGTTCATTGCTTACTCTGTGTAATCAGTACACAACCCTATGATTTTATGTTCAAACAAAACATTTCCGACGGATTTCTTGTGATATTTGATGTCAGTCAATTTTCATGTTTCTTGTGTTGCTGAAAGACATATCTCCCTAAATAAAAAATACACCACAAAACACTTATATTCAAAAACTAAGAAGAAATAGACACAAAATAAAAATTAAGAACAAAGCCTCAGATATGAAAATAAACGAATGAGAACCCTATCAAATATTACTGTTTAAATTTCATTCCTAAACCTTTTATACTCTTAAATATGCTAAATCTTTTATAGTTTAACCATCCGGTTGTTTACCACAAATCAAGCAGAACGTTAATAAGTCAATATCCTCTCGCAAGGTAAAAAACAACTCTGGTTCAGTACTTCCAACGTACGATGAATAATGTTACGCGTCTAATGACAGTATTTTCATAAAATATTTAAAAATCCAATAAAGTGTCTTCCAGAGTATTTAATACACGTATCCAATAAAATTACACCAGAATATAGGCTGATTGATCCCCTCTATTAGACAAAATTTTTATTAGCTCCTTTGTATTCTAGGGTAGGCCGAAGTGGGTTTTTTGAAAAAAGTATCCAACTATTTTGAAAGGCGCAGATTGACAGCTTCAGCAGATGGACTGACCCTTGACACATATACGCGAGTTTCAGTTACATAACTGCTCTTACTTCGTCATGGTTATTAACTTCATCAAGTGTTCAAAAGTGCGTAAATTTTCAGTTTTATATTAAAACAAATAGTGTGCTAGAGTTTAACTTACTTCATTGAAATTTCATGAACTAAAAATGGGGTTCTATCTTAATATATTTCAATGCTTTTTTTGTAAATAACATAGTCACCAGTAGAGGTTATGTCAAAGTTCTAAGGTGGCGTCCTGCCAAGCGTATGGGACACGTTTTCTCATTGAGAATGCTTATTATATGGATTGTGTTTATTATCTGTGTTCTCTCTTATTTAGAGGGGATTCCTTAACATAAGTTTTATTGCAGATACTTAGTTGGTGATCGAATCGAAAGCATAACGAGTGATTTACTATTCAAGCGTAAATATAATGAATGATTTCAGTCACTCCCCGTTCATATACTCGTGAAATAAATGCGTACATACAGTTTTCTTGCACGAAATTTTACGTAAAATCTGAATCTGCACATAATTTATCGGTTACAAACTTCCAGTGGTGGGATATGACCGAGAACTTATGGTCCTTTAAACTACTTGTTTTATTGAATTTTCGACCAGAAACAGACATCCAAAGAAATTAAAAGTTTTCTTAAAAGTAGGCTGAAAAATGATACCCTTGAGCCGAGGAAAATAGCAGAGGTGCATGTTTTGAGATATTTAGGTATATTTAGGTAATTCACCCACATTTCAATGCATAACGTGAATTTTTAAATTTTCCACAAAACGAAGAATCTAATCAACGATACAAAAGATACAAGCATATTTGGATTCCTGACCCTCTAGACGTGGAATTTCCCATATTCGTTTTCAGCGTTGCAATATGAGTACAGAGACCGAAAACGTTAGTTTATATCTTCTTCTTCTTCTAAGGCACTATAACATTCCTTTGTAGAACGTTTTGGCCTGCTCTATCACAGCCTTCCATTTCTTTCTTTCCATTATTTTAGTGGTCCAATTCTTGATTTTCATGTTCCTGATATCATGCAGCACATCATCTCTTCATCTTTTTTGGTCTTCCTCTCTTTTTGGTGGATGAGGGGAATCAGTAGAAGATTTTCTTCATCGCTCTATCAATGTCCATCCTGTGTAGATGCCCAAACCAGCTAAGTCTCAGTGCCTTTATAAAATGTATTATGTTTCCAGATGTAATTATTTCATCTATTTCTCTATTACTTCTTTTTCTCCAGGTGCCAAATTCTAATTTTATTGGACCGTATATTCTTCGCAAAATCTTCCTCTCAAATATCATAAGCCTTTGGATGTCATTTGTTTTGAGTGCATGTATCGGCTGCGTATGTAACTACTGGTCTTATTACTGCTGTATAAGGTTTTAATTTGGCATTTTTAGAGTTTATTTTTAAACAATGCTTTATAAAATATGAATGCCCTGCTTCCAGCTACTATTCTTTCATTAATTTCTTCAATTGAATTATCTCCGTATATAACATATTCCTGACCAGAGATATATACGAGAAATGACACGAATATGGCATAGAGTTACATAACATGTTTGTCAGTTTATATACAAGGTATAAAATATTATGTGATTCAGTTGAAAGGGTAGAATTTTCATAATTATCGCTCCCCATGGGTGCGACACAACTACAACAAGCGTGTGAGCCCAACACACCTGGTACAACGTTCCACCCACACCTTCACACACATGCGCTTGCAGACGTACGATTCGCTGTGTCACGGGCTGCACCCGCGCGCCGTTTCTCACGCGCCCTAACCACAAACATTTCACCGAGCAAGTGATGTAGCTGTTAAATGCCAATACGATGTACCCAGAGAAGCTTTCTGCGTCACGACAAACTGGTTTCATTATCCTTGTTGACTTGGAAAATACAGTGTTTCAGGACGAACTAGCAGCGTATGTTGTTGATAGAGCTGAATTTGCAAACCCGTCGTTGATATTCTGAACCACAACTCTCTAATCCCTAATTTTATACAAATGGACTGTGGTAATACACAAATTTTTGTCAGAAGTCGTAGACGATAAATATGCAATTTCATTTAGAATATCCAATGACATACTCCTCATTCCATCTACACAAGTTAGTAATTTTCCCACATTTCACACGCAAAACGTAAAAAATTAATATTTAAAATGTATTTAAAAAATAATTCCTACCGTCCACAGCATGCCAATTTCCCTCTTAACCAGAGAATAACTTACGTCTCCTTTCAGGAATCTGAAATGAAAAAAAAGGACCAAAGAAAATCAGAAGTTAATGTGAAGAACTATTATACAGTAAATTACTTCCTAAAGGAGATTGAGAGAAATTTATTGGAAAACTTTCCCAAATTTGGGTAAAGCAAGGACGAATTTGCAATGCGACACATACTCTACATTACTTCTTGATTTATTTTAGGACATTACAGGAATATAAATAATTTGGTAACATATTCTGGGGAAAAAATACCCAGGAAAAGTTGTTATAAGCCTTAGATATATTGAGAAAAATTTACCAAGACATGTACGCCAACTGCTAAGTAACTGAAATTCGAGTTGAGTTTGTATGTCATTCCACACGAGTTATCTTGCAATCATTAAGACATCTGTTGCAGATTTCAAACCTGCTGAGTTTAATTTCCGCCCAGAATTTGACGTTGAATAACATATAGCTTATTAAGATTGTAACTTTATGGATAAAAATGTATTCTTCATCCCAATTGTACCTGTGGTCTAAGGTTAAGCGCACTCGTCTCAATAAGGTCCATTAATCGAGACCCTCTGTGGGACGATTTAAAAAAATTAAGTTTTGTTAACATAGTGACCATTTTCCCGGTTATCTAGGGAATATTTCTTAGGAAATTTTACACAGATTATATTTCGTCCCAACTTTGCTCAGATTTCTTGGTCAAGATTCCCACTTCATTTCTTTTGGTTACATTTCTTCAACTGTTTAACTGCGATTATAGTAATAATGATAAACTAATTAAGGTGTTGGAGGTTAAGGTGGGACCAGCACTCCAAGTTAGTCAAATCTCTGAGATGTATAATTATAAATAAACAATTATAAATAATAATAAACTTATTATTATTTATAATTGTTTTCTTTATTTTTTTCTGTCATAAAACACATCAATATCTTGATAATGACGAATAAACATGATTTAATTTCTATCTACCACTTAATAATATAGTACAAATAACATTCAAGAACTCGGTTGACTCGTTTGAAATGCACAAAAGCATGTAAAAACATGGCGGTCGAGCGCGACGGTTCCGTGATTTATGCATCTCGCCTCAGAAAAAGTGAAATATATTTCTCAGATGCCCGGTGACCTATTGATAAATGATGTAAAAATGCTACAGGAAGTGTACTACAAATCAAATTTCACTTTCGTGATTTAAAAGTCTGTCTTTCGTTAATACGTGTTTTCTCCATAAGACGCAATGTATTTCAACATCAATTATAATTGCAGTTATTTCATTTAAATGGCCGGTGAGGTATGTTTTTGAAGTTGAAATCACAATAAATACACGTTACTCTGTTTATTTATGCCAATTTAAGATATTTTACTAATTTAATTCTACCTCCGCTAGTTCTACCTTAATAATAGGTTGTGTGTTGCTGTATTCATCTGATTGATGTAACTAGTAAGTCTGCATTTTTCTCGCAAGTAAATTAAAATATTTTCTCATTAACTATGTTATTTCTTTATCAGTTTTCATCGTGTAATTGACTTGTGATGTGGGTTTTTGCCTGAAATTACTAGAAATTTGTTAAAAAGACTTTTCCGAAATGTTGACAACTAGTTTTTATGATCCAAGTGAGCAATGTTAACGACACATTGCGAACGTTACTTCCTCGTCGAGATGACATAATAGAGCGTTTAGTTTGCGGTCGATTGACGTGCACACATGCAATATATGACTATCATCTGTTTACTACCGTCTACTTCATTTCTGAATCATTGACGCTGAAAACAGAGTACTTTCTACTCACTTTGGTACCGTTTACCATCATCACTACCACATCACGTCATTATTTCCAAAAGTACCAAAATAGAGGGAGAAAAAATTACATAGATGGGCCATAATAAGTGGCAGATCTAACGAAAATGGCCCAGACACAAAATAAAAACTCTATACATTAATTGCTTCAAAATCTAGCTTAATAAAACTTTTCTCAGAAAGAGTTTTCACTGCTTGGGAATTTATTATGGCGAATTACTAACGCATAAGACTTCTTGATAATACTGAGAATCATAAAACACTGGCACACAAGAAGCAACAATGCTGACGCTTCACGGTCACGATATTAACTTAGAATGCGTCTGAATTAAATGGAAAAACGAGAAAGGAAAAAGACCAGCTCGCGGGTAGGAAGGCAACGAATCGAACGTAATTTGCAGATCCAGTGTAAAAGTTGATACGTGTCGCCCAGAGAAGGGGTCACGACCCTTCCGGGGGTGCAGGATCAAACATCAGCAAAGCGGATATACGACCTTCCTGCGGCAGGGTTCACGTAATTTCCATGAAGGCAGTATTATACAAGCATGATAGATAGAACACAAAAAACAAATAAAAATGCATTGGAGTGCTTGATAGAAGAGAGTATACACTTATATAAATGGAGGAGAAAATGTCATTATTTGATAGGTACGGGAACTTATTCGGAGAATTTGATTACTCATGAACTCTTTAATTACATAACAATTGGTCCGAACACTAAAAACAATAGGTGAGAAGGGCCGAGTTGGCAAATGCTCATTTGCCACCCGTTCAATCCGCCACTGGCCATACTACCCTCCGATCGGGGTTCTTAAACTCGACACTTCCTGACGGTCATAAAGTCAGTCAAGGGATTAAGAATTTTGGGTACCATTAAACTCGACACTTTGTATATGTTCTCAAGGCTTGCTGGCCCGCCGCTCACCCGAACCTCATGCTAACCGACCAACCTGCCGCAAATGGGCTTCGGTAGCGAAATTTTGACGGAAATATCCGTTTTGGGACTCCCTGATTCCGAAAAAGTGGTGCGTAGAATTCCTCTTGTAGTTTTCTTATGATTTCATAAAACAGGAATGATTGAAAGGAAAATAATATAATTTGTTTGTCGCACAAAAGTAAATGTTATTCACAGTGCACAAGTGCTCGGCACTTCGGGTTTTATTGTTGACACAAACCAAATTATTAGGTTTTGGAGTACCAAATAATTAGGTTTTATTTTTGACAGAACATTGTTTTCCTTCTAAAACATGAAAAGTACTTTTTATGCAGTGTATGACAGGAATGAAGCAAGGTGACAGATCTTCGAAACATCAGGTTTGGTCATTCCTGTGTGAAATGAAACGGGTAACCGCTAAGAAAGCTTAGATTTAACTTCGATTTTTCGTCAAAATATTTTTTAGAAAATATGATCTTAAACAAAAACTTTAAGATAAAATGTCCTCTTACGAAAATGAAATACGCATTAATCGTCCCACAAAATGTGTTTTCTAGGTATTTTTTTGTCTGACGATCCGCTTGTGCGCGTTGAAGTTTAGTGCACGTCCATGTAGTAGAGACAACGTACATTTTTCTGTGCACAGTTTCTGTGGTCCAAATATGGTCCGAGATTCTGGTCTATAACTCTCGCAAATTTTCATAACTTGAAAAAACGTAGCATATTATTTCAAAAACCCGTTTAAATCCATGAAAACAAGAAAATGTTGAAAATTTACTGTTTATTTGTTTATTTTTGTACTTTCGGAAGTCGACCGAGGTTGAAAATTTGGGTTCACCATCAGGACGTGACCATATACAACATATCAAAGAATCACAGCTACCCTATTTGATGCAAGGAAAAATGTACATATTAACACTATTACATAGATGTACAGTAACCTTACACGCGCAGAAGAGGATAAACAGATCGTCTGACAAATAATATCCTGGAAAACACATTTTGTAGGACGTTTAATGAATTTCAATGTAGTATAAAAACACTTTCTCTAAAAGTTTGCAGTTCTCAAGTAATAAGTATGAAACGAAAAAAAATAAGTTTTTTGATCAACTGTACAATTTTCGTCAATTTCATCGCGCTCTTGAACCTTTTCCGTTCGTCTGGCGACAAAACGATACGGAACATAATTTGTTGGAAATTTAATGTACAATATTTCTAAACTGGAATGTTTTGTTCTAAAAATGCGTTCCTTTCAAGTTATAGGCGAAAAACTAAAAGAATAATATAAGAGAAATTATTAAAACTTTTTTCCCTTGATTTGCTTCTTTTCATCACCTAATTATTTAACTAGTAATAAAATATGCATTTGATGCCAGTAAGGTTGTGTTGGCATCATTTTTCAATATTTTAGCGTAATTTTAATTATTCTAAATACAACATAATTTTTATAAATAAAAACATATTTTAGTGGCAAAGATAACTCGATGACTAATTGCTAAAATAGTTGTCCATCGCTCGCAGTTACTGGGGATTCACGCGACGGGCACAGGTAGATCCGCGTAGTCCTAATCCTTAAGGAAGTGTCGAGTATAATAATGAAATTATCCTCTGACCTGAGAATCTGTCGAGTTGAAGTAAGCCCCCTCCGATACCTTATATGCATAGCTGGGCAGAAAAGCGTCAATCGTGAATAAAATAACTTAACATTTTATTGAACACTTTAACTTTTAAGTAAATTTCTAAAATCTTTAACGGTTTTATTAAGTTTCGTTACATTTATTTTCAGTTAAAGTACTTAAGTTCGTTAGTTTTTTTAAGCATTCTTTCCATGGTAGATAGTATATGGTGAGTAGACTGTCAGAAAATTGTCTACTCTCGCATGGTTGGAACCAGTGGCGGATCTATGGGGNTCGCGGCCAAAGGAAGAAGCATTCACCATGACAGGGCTCACTATATTAATATAGTGCTCACTCTTTATGTGTAAAAACGTACTCGTAAAAAATGCTCAAATCAGAAAGGTTCAGTTATTTCACAAGGATAACGCGTCTTTCTTTTTGAAAATTTTGATTTTATTTCGTGTTTATATGCAGTAGCGGATCTTTGGTGAGGGTCTAAGGGAGCTATAGCCCCCTCCCCATTGGACCTGAACTCCCAACAGATAAAGGCATACTTTGCCACTTTAAACAATTAATAAATTTGTTTAATATATAATACTGTTAATTGTTGATTATCTATTTGATGAGTCGTTGAATTTTATTTAAGAGATAATATTTATAAAATTTGTGTTGAAAAACCATGATTTTCAAACAGAAATGCTCCCCACATCCCTCCCCGGTTCGCCCCCCCCCCTACGCCGGACTACAGTCTAGATCCGCCACTCGTCGGAACGCACAATCTATTATTCCTCAAAGCCATCGGGAGTGCCCGTCCTTTCCCGTGAAATGTCGATACATGCTGTATATGCTTTTGCATCGACGACTAATTACATTTTACATCTCAGTACGGAATGAGATTCCCATGCTACGCGTCTTCGGGAGAGAGTGAAATTGGAAATCATCAGTCCTCAAGGGCACATACAATGTTTACTCCAATAAAGTGGTACGCACCATTGCCAAGTAATTAAGTTTACACTAGCGTCAGGGACCGCATTTCGTGAATGTTATACAAGAAGTAAAAAGATTCAGTTATTTGGCGGCACCCACCCTTCGACTCGTGGACTGACCTTTAATTCAAAGTTTACAGAGTAAAAGAACCCGAATAGAAAAAAGACTATTATCTAGTTAACGATTTATGTATTTGCGTTCAGTGCTTTTATTGTTTATACAACGTAACTTAATTCTACGTTATGTACAAGAAAATATTAGCACTGTTTGACAGCTCCCAGTGAAAAAGCGATTCTGCGGGGAAAACATTCATATCTTTCACTTGTCACATGAAAATTCTGATACGTAATTGTTCATGAAGGGGAACGTGCACCTTATGCAACAAGATCACGCATGAGGAACATAGTCTCTTGTTACATCAAATACATAATAAACAAGAAATACAATAAATATGACAACAAATGTTACAATAAAATATTTGTGTGTTTGACTAACTGTAGAATACTTGACAATAATAAATTTATTGTCAAAAAAACAGTANTATTTGACATTTAAAATATTCCTTTAACTTTTAACGGTTAATCTAATCTTGCCTTAAAGTTTCTAGAACAGACTAACGTTTTGACGATTAACGAAGTTAACTTTGTGGGAAACGGAAGAACGATTAACGAAGTTTAATTTCAGGTTAACTTTGTCCACACCTGCTTATGTGAATAGCAAACAAGTGGTTAAGGTTCGAATCGTAAAAGTACTGAAAATATAAACGAGTCGTAAGCATTACAGTTTCTAATAAACAATATTTATCGTTCACAAACGACAGAGAATAATCATGCGATAGGATATCTTTACTCATGAATCATTATTTGTAATCGTTCAATGTTAACAGCGACACCAATACAAAAAGTTACTTATGTGGCTGCGCATTGTTTAGAAATATATGTAAGTCTCAAAAATATCGTAAAACTAATAGCAAATGTTCACAAAATAAACAAAGAGTAAACAAATTTTTTTAAAATTAATGTTAAATGGTCTGAAATTGAAACACGTGTTTGCTTTCTTTAAAGACGAAGTACTTCCATACTTTATCCAGAGAAGTCCACCTTATCACTGCATCATGTTTTTTCTGAACACAATTAACTACAACACAACCTTCCACTATAAACTTACTTCACGATCCACATAAAGCGGCAATAACTTCAGAGCTACCTCCTAATAGCCGCGACTCTCCTCCCTGCCCCGCACCAGATTGCATACGAATGTTTCGCGCTTAATTCCCCTCTCACTTGCCCCTCGTAGCCATTGAGGTGTTCTCAACTGTTTATGGGAAACGACAAGCGCAGGAAACGATAATCAACTAGCAGAGAGGCTCATCGAACCGCCTTCATTAGCTCGGTATCGGTTTCAATAATTATAACGGCTAGAACAGGGACGGACTTGGCATAATCCGGGTCCACTTTGAGCGATGTCGTAGTTAAGCGCTGGCGCATATGATTCAGGAGCGGATGGACGGTGAAATAGCGAGAGCTATTCAAAACTGAGAGACAAGCTGCGAAAGACAGTACCCACGTGTTTGTGGGAACTCTCCGCGGAAATGCAAATGAGCAACACAGAAGCTAGAAGGAGCTATTCCACTGTAGTGGGTGAACGTTTAAGAGACCATGTGTTACGGGAATTTATAATAAATGACTATAATAGAAAAAATATCACGATATCAACAATGAAGAAACGGAGGAAACCGAACACCGACGAATCGGTGAAATAAGGGAGAAACGAAGCAACACGTCGCGGTAGAGAAGTCCCTCCGATTCCATTTTACTGAATATCTCTTGTGGAACGTGCTAGAAGAAAAAATAGATTACGCAAATTCAATGTACGAGAACGTGGGGCAGAAAGGGGTAGCTAACGTTTGAAGTATGATAATTTTTAAAGTTAAAATACCAATAAATACAAGAATAATCTTTTATTTGACATCTTAAGAACGGAATGACTAAATGCAAGCAATTAAGAATTGACTTGAAAAAGCTTTGAAAATAAAGTCCAACTTTCCTGTACTGCCCCACATCCTGGAACAGAATGGGATATACTCTCATAACTAATAGTTTCATTTCGAGCATAGTTCTCAGATAACGACAGAATGTTCACCATCACTATCCATGCCGGCACATGACAGATAAACCTATCTTTTGCCCGTAAAACAAAAACACCACCCTTCGATTCAGACATTTCTCCTTTGATTACAGCTTTGCACATCTTCAGTAGACCGTTCTTTATCTGACTTTTTGTCTGTAAACACTATCTTTAACCATAAAACAATTAACTAAATTTAATATAAAACAATAGCACCACGTAAGTAAGGGACGGAATGGGATGGTACCACATTCCACCCCATCCCATCCCGCCCCGAACCTAACTCAATATAATGTTAATGTTATTTTCTACGAACTTTGATCAAAAAGGAAGAAACCAAGAGACAAAGGAATAATTAAATTAGTTATTAGATATATTATAACACAATCATCTATTGAAATAACGCGACTTAACTCGAAAAAATATGAATAAATTTTATAAGAACTGACAATATATCATATTGTTTTGAGGTAACTCACGCGACTCCTTCCCACCCCCTGCGCCAGTTTATTTCCGTATATCTTCCCGCCTCACTACCCCATTCCGTCCCATGTCCCCTCACTTGATTTACCAGGTGCCAAATCATAGGGAGAAAAGATGAAAGAATAACAGTGAAATGAATCAATCTGGAAAGACCATTATCCATAAGACCATAAGTAAAGATCCTTCTCTGAGAAAAAATACTTTCAAAAAAATGATATTTTAATCAATACTTCCATCCTGGAGGGAGGTTATTGTATTCACGTTGGTAAAGGCAACTACGATTATTTGATGGTTTAACATAGGAGACTGTGCGGTGGTCGGGCGGAGGATGCCGCTCCCGGAGTACCCTAAGCGCTTTCGCACTGAAGCCTTCAGCCACCCTCGAAATTAAGTGAGCTCATGTCAGCCACAGGCGCAGATATTAAGTCGCAATAACATTACGCAATCTTGATGGCGTTTCTATGGCGCTGTCAGTCTCTTCCACGACGATACTGCAGACAAGAGCGTTTTAAGATTCAGCGTGGCCTTAGGTAAAACGATATGACGGCTCTCCACCAAACAGGCTTGAAAGCAGTAGTCAAAATATTACCAAAGTACGCAGAGTAAAGATTTTCATTAAAGCAGGAAGGTCTACTCTGAACTAAAGACGTGAATCTAGTAACGTATTTCATATGTCTCTAGTTCTGTTAATACCATGTTATCATAACCACAAAATGCTTTTCACGAAATACTGTAAATAATTGCATACTAAAGATCATATTCTCTTAAATACGAATTATTAAATTATGTGATTATTATTTGGACATGAAGTTGACTAATCGTTTGCTTTCATGTATTGAATCTATAAATGGGAAAATATCAGTGTTTGGCAAGTGTAGTAAGATACATAAACTTCGATCTGAAATTGGAATATGTAACTGTAATAAGATAGACGAATTTGAGACGGTTAAGATAAAAAATAACACGCGAACGACCGAGCCGTGCTTAGTCGTGGGAATGGGCCGGTTGTTTATTACAAGATATAACTCGTGTTTCGTAAACTTTACTTTGAAATCTCCACTACGGGAGATTGGTATGGTTAGTGCAAGCGAAAGTTGATGTGTCAGGAAGCATCTCTCTGTCAAGATGTCTCGGAACGTAGAAATAGTGAGTGAGTGAGTCAGGAAGATAGCCAGTCGCCTACCGATATTTCGTCGGCGATAGTTTTCTAAAGCTGATATCTCCCTCGGCTTGCAACATCAGTACCACTAAATAGTTTTGAACTCTCTTGATATAGTGAATAAATGAAATCCGTGTGGAAAATAAATGAGGTAGTGATTTGACTGAGAGATATAATATTCCTATTTGTATGCCAAACAAACATATTGAGCCGCTTTTGATAATATTTTCCAAATTATACTTCAATTCAAAGGATACTTCATATGAAGATCAAAGTTAAAAACATTTCAGAGCACATGCCTCAACAACAAACACATGCTACGCTAAATACGAAATATGAATGAAATTGACTCACCCGTTTAACCAGAATCGGTGCGCACAGGTGGACAGATAGATGTCGTATTAAAAAACATTTCAGTATAAGGGACATTAAAAGCGAACATTTTCGTCAAAATTTCGCGATTTTTTCTTGGTTACAATACTGTCTTCATATCATGTATATGAGTAACTAGAAAGCACGTTCATCACTTATACCCATTTTAATGAAATCTATTTTAATGAATTTAAATTAGATTAAAATACATAATTAAGTTTGAAATTATATTTTGGCTGCAAAAAATTAGTAACGCAGCAAAATAGTTTGAATTTTTAAAATTTCAAAGTACCATACTCAGAAACCACATATATTCAGATATACACTAAACTCAGATTTCGAGGGTTTCATCGGATTATTTCACTGGATAAGCACCCCAGGATGTCCCCTACTTCACATGTAAGATATAAAAAGAAAAGGATGAGACAATTAGTAGGTTTGTCACTCGTAGGCCAGAAAAGTCATTAGGAAATATGTTAAGTAATTTGTAACAAGTACGTGATTGCAAATGTTCGTGAATTAAATTATATTAAAGAAGACACTACAACGTACAATTCGAGAAACGACAGTTTTCATTTCATTTCTGTTCCTACCTGAAAACGCACACAGTAACGCACGAGCTTTCTCAGACTAAGATCCACAACCGTTGCATTTCACTTTGGTTACTTTGATTATTACAAAATTTTAAAAATGATTTTTAGGCAAAGTTCTATCCACTCGTCACACCCATCATTTCTATTGAACAATCATTCCAATATAGGCCATCTTGTACACAATTTGTTTCTTAAGTAAAAACTATTGTCAACACAGTAAAAATTAATTAATTCATAAAAAATCGGGTAAAGCACTATGATCAAAACACGCACATTCTCGAACGGCGAAACATGGGAAAAAAAGACGAGATACAAAATTGAGCTCCGACCATGATCACGAACAGTAAACTAAAACACTATAGACAAAGCAATGCTATCTTCAGTGCGAAGAACAATGAAGAGGTTTTCTAGATCCGTCTAAATTACCATTGGAAGATAGAGAGGCAGGTATCTCTTGTCACTTCTTGGTTCACGCGAAGGTGATGAGACTTCCGGTCTCTTGATATACACGAAGTGTCCTCATAGATCTTATCCCACGCTCGCGCCTGTTTATTCAGCGGTCTCGATAGATCTCTGCACGGCATAACCTTCTACGATTTACTCATCAGTTACAATAATGAATTGAAATTATTAATCATGTTCAAATATCTGTAAAGTTTCAAAATTTGCATCAGGATCCCCCCCTCCCGCCGTGGGCACTCCTGGTATGTGTATTCGATATCTTACATACTAACACACCACGACACAGTAACTAAAGATGTTGGAATTAAGTATTTATATATCCCAGAACAGACGGCGAACCTAGCAATAGTGAAGCATTTTTATTACGTAAATATAAAATAGCGGTAATGTAATATTTTGAGGAAGAGGAAATGTTATTCAATAATATTTATATATTTTTTATTACAGTGAACAATGAAAAAGCGATTCATATTCCAAGATATTGTTTCTGTGATTCCCACACGTTTTACCTTCAAACCCGTCTCCCCTTGTACGGATCTCAGGTCCAAGACCCCAGCACCTAGAGTATATAAAATTTTAAAAATAGTTGTTTTTTTAAATTATACATATAATTGCAGTCATTATTTAGCGTTTCATCAAAAAAGTGGGCAAAGAAATTCATATTCGATAAAGTGTTTTAGTTTAGTGTGGATAATAATGTTTTGATTAAAATTAAGCTAGTATATAAGTCGAATGTGTCAGTGAATATGAAAATATGTGGATTGAATGTGTGAGTCTTCTAGAGCACGATGATTTAACTTTTGCAAAGATGCCGAGGTAGAATTCTGTTTTACGTCCCTCTGATGACCTTGCGAATAGCACCTCTCCAGTGTTGCTATCGCTTCCGCGCCCGCATCTCCTTCTGATTTGGGCGAGCCTTTAAAAGAATAATAATTTCAAAAACTCTAGATTGACAAGAACGTACAACACCTATGCCTTTTTGCTGTATATGCCACCCAGATAAGGGATACAGCTAATTATCGGCTTCAACGAACTCCCAACGACTGTACCTGAATTTTCTTTTCCCAAAAATTCTAGAAACCACATAAATATTCTGTTCTGTATTCTTCATTTCTCAACCCCCATTGATTTACCGATTCATGACGAACATAATCTCGAATTAACTGACTTAATTCTATTATGACATTATTTCATGTATTCCAAATTCTTCATCCAAATCTCATCATTGCATTTTTCGAATTGGCAGATGCTGTTCGTTATAAAAAGTGCTGATGCCACCCAGTAAGTACTACCAAAATGACGCAATTAAATCTCTTATATACTAATTTTGACGCGGACAAATATATAATAGTAAATATTTATTTTAAATTATTATTATTACTTTGTTATATTTTTTCAGTTTGCGATACATCATCAAGAAGAATCGGAAACAAATTAAAATAACAAAAACATACACACAATAGAATTATAATTTTTTTTTCAAGAAAATCAAACCATCTCGCAAAAAAAAAAATAATTGTTAACTACAAAGCTCATCTAATTCTAAATTATTTCCATTTTTATGTAGAATACAAACTGTATGCAGTAATGCGCGAATCATAAAAAAATAAGATAACCGAAATTTCATGCCAGGAAACTTTCACGATTAGAATACTTACTTTACACTGAATAACGGTACGGGGGGCTCATTTTAGGCATATGAATATCCAACTCTAGAATAAAAGATTTATTTCATTATTTTCTTCCATTGAAGACAAGACCATGAAGGTTTCAATTTTTCACTTCATTTTCAACCTACGCGTTAGCTTTGGTGAAGCTGAAGGGAGGGGGTTTTTGGGGGTTGAGCACTCCCATTAATTTTGTATGAAAAGTGGCACTAACAAGGAAACCCGTTCCCTGGACCAAAAGGACATCGATGCAATTGGGTATATTCCCTAAATAAGCATATCTAAATTCAGTGCGTCAATATTTCTTCTGTAACGTCAAAACTACTGCTGATATTAATATTTTATATTACGTTGACTACTCCACTTAATTCAACTCGTCACGGTGCGGTTTAACTAAATGGTCATGACTATTGCTGACGCTCCAACGATAATCTCCAACTACATCGTAAGAAAACACATCGTAAAGTACATCGAGGTAAACACGCCTTAAGTTTTTCAAAAAGTCTACAGAATCCAAAGTATCAACAATTTACTTACCTTAACGGTGTTCACGTCCGGGTTTCATAATAAACGTTTTGCGTGTTATGCTATATATAAGAACGGCAGTGATTCACCTAGAAAGTAACCTAAAAAGAAATCACTGAATCTTTATTCTTATTTGTACATGTATTTTTTTTTGCGTAATATTACAAATATATTGACATTCTATTAGTATTATAACTCGCAGCTAACTTTTTATCTTATCTAGGAACTTTTGCTGAAATTTTTGAATCCGCCTCTGCCTTAGGGCCCTTGATCGGAATTGATGGGATGGTCTCTTGCTTGCTTCCTTCCGGAGAGTAAATTACGCATACGCATAATTATATATACGAGAGTCATACGCAGTTTGTACTGTTTTTTGACAATAAATTTATTATTATTTGCTGAATATGACTAAAACTTCGTGTCAGTTGTACTCATATATCTCGTTTCACTGATTCTGTACACGGTAAAATGGATTTTTAAGGAGAAAAAAGTCGGCTACGGCTGTTATCGTTGATGCAGCAGTGCCGTTCCTTCAGAATTCAGTTGATAGAACGGTCCGCTGAGAAGGGGTCAGTCATATCCTAATACTATTAAGCGAACAATAATTGTATCTATATACCTATGTATTTGTCAAAAATTTTCTCGAGAACGGTTCTGACGATTATAATGAAATTCACAGATTAGATGTATTTTGGAATGTAAATGTGATATAACATGTTTTTTTTCTTTGTAGAACAAACATACTTTTTCTTTGTAATACTACCTATGAACATCTGTCGGATGGTCTAGGGGTTAACGTAGGAGTTTCATACAGAATAGGACCGGGGTTCGAATCCTCGGGAGAGCGGTTGCATTTTTTAATTAATTTTGTCGATCATATGATAAGTCTATTATACATTTATCCCCTTTATAACATTTTTACTATTAGTAAATAGCTGCTGAATAACTAAAAACGCGATTGAAACTGCCTAGTTTGTTGCTTAACTGCATGATTTTTTCTTTCAGTTCATAGGAGTTTCCATCAGAAATGTTCTTTTAATCATTAAGAATTACTTTTATTTGTAACAAACAAACATACAAGTTATATAATAGTAAAGAATCCGAAAACACTTGATTGACCAACCAATAGCTCACCAAGCAGATTGAATCGGCGATTTTCGATACAGCTGACTTAAAATTTGTTCTATTGTAAAAAAATGGTTCTTTAATAGTAACAATAAAAATGTTAAACACACGAGGAAGGAATAATGAGACATCATGTTAACAAAAATAAATGAAAATATAACTTTCTCGGCGGGGAATCGAACTCGGACCTCGCACGTACATATATGAGACTTTGATCCCTATACTACGTACAAATTTCAACGAATTTGTGGCGGCCTCGCCCCAAGGAAGCGCTCGGACGCGCCGGCCGGGCGAGGGCGCGCCCCATCCTCTGCCTTTCACCTAACGGGAAGAGGGGGTTGGCTTTGTTCGCTACCCTGGAACGCGGTGCCGCCAGTTGAGTTGGTTCCGAGGAGGCATGCTGGACGCGTCGACGTGAAATCTTATCGAATAAAGTAAATGTACAACGCACCAAGTGTATTATTTCGGGTGAAATAGGGTACCCCTAGGCACAGTGTGCCGCACCCTATAAGTGGTGACCCCGTTCAGTGACGTGCAGTGTGTTCCTCATTCGTCCGCGATACCGCCGCGCCCGCGATCAGCCGCGTACGCGTACTACGCCGCGCCACGTCTCATCACTCGCTTCCGCGTGACCGCCTCCTGACCAGCATCATGGAAGCACTGCAGGCTCAGGTCGAGCAGCTGCAGCAACAGAACGCTGACTTCCTGCTCCTCATGCAGCAGCAGCAGCAGCAGCAGCAACAACCCGCGCACGAAGCACGCCCGCTCCAACCGCCTCCATAAAGCAACCACGTTCACCGCGTGTCTGTGAAACTCCCACCCTTCTGGAGCGACAGACCGTCGCTGTGGTTCGCGCAGGCCGAGAGCCAGTTCGAGCTCTCCGGCATATCATCGAAGACCACGCGGTACAGCTACATTGTATCGCAGCTGGACTGCCGTTTCGCAGCGGAGGTGGAGGACATTCTCCTCAACCCGCCAGCCGCAGCGCCGTTCTCGCTCCTAAAAACGGAGCTCATCCGGCGCCTCTCGGCCTCCGAGCAGCAACTCGTGCACCAACTGATCGGCGGAGAGGAGCTGGGAGACCGCAAGCTGAGCCAGTTCCTGCGCCACCTTCGCAACCTCGCGGGCGCTACACAAGTTGACGACAGGTTTCTGCGCGAGCTGTAGCTCCAGTGCCTACCCCCGTCAGTTCAGGCGATCCTGGACACGCAGAGCGAACTCGCCTTGCACAAACTCGCCGATTTTGCAGACAAGGTCCTGGAGGTAGCCCCAACGCCCGTTCCGCTTCCCGTGCACGCTGCGCGCGGCCCCGCCCGCCCCGCCGGCCGAAACCCTCTACGCCCTGGTGCGTCGTCTCGACGAGCCCTCGTGACAACTTGCCGCATTGCAGACGCAGCGCCACCTGGGAGAGCGACCGCGCTCGCCATCACGCTCCCGGACAGGGCGCAGGGGAGGCCCGCCCCCGGACGGCGTGTGTTAGTACCATGCGCAGTTCGGTCCAGCAGCCACCATGTGCCGCGCGCTGTGCACGATGGCGGGAAACACGAACGGCAGCCAGTAATTGCGGCGACTGGTTGCCCTCGCTGCCCAACGGTAGGCAGTCGCATCTTCATCGCGGAAAAGAACAGCAAGCACAAGTTCCTCATCGACAGCCCGTGGTCGTCACCGCTGCAACTCGCTAGGAAGGGAGCCGACGCGTGGCGCCGTGCGGGGACTACCGCGCCCTAAACGCGCGCACCGTTCCCGATCGCTACCCGGTTCGCCACAGCGGCGATTTCACGCACGACCTCGTGGGTTGCACCGTCTTCTCGACGATCGATCTGGTAAAGGTGTACCACCAGATCCCCGTGCACCAAGGGGACGTGTGTAAGACAGCAATCACGACGCCTTTCGGACTCTTCGAGTTTCCGTTTATGACGTTCGGGTTACGGAACGCGGGCCAGACTTTCCAGCGGTTCATTGACGAGGTGACGCGGGGACTGGACTTCTGTTTTCCGTACCTGGACGACATTCTCATATTATCACGGTCCGACGAGGAACACTACCAACACCTGCGTGCGCTGTTCGAGCACCTCGCGCAGTGCGGCGTCGTGGTGAACACAGGAAAGTGCGGTCTCGGGGCCACCGAAATGACGTTCCTCGGCTACTCGGTGTCCGCCGCTGGCATGCGCCCACCCCTCGACCGCGTCGCCGCGCTCCGAGACTACGCTCGGCCGGAGACCGCGCAGGGCTCCGTCGTTTTCTCGGGATGCTGAACTTCTATCGTTCGTTCGTGCCACGAAAGACTGAACTCCATGCTCCGCTGCACGACGCTCTCGCCGGAAGAAACAAAAGGGAAGGACCCCGTGCCCTGGACACCGGAGCTCGAGAGCGCATTCGAGACGTGCAAGGAGGGCCTATCGACGGCTACACTCCTCGCACACCCGGTTCCCAACGCGCCATTAGGACTTTTTACCGACGCGTCGAGCGTGGCCGTGGGCGCCTGCCTGCAGCAGCACGTCAACGACGCCTGGCAGCCCCTCGCATTCTTCTCACGGAAGATTAGCGGCCGACAGGCCGATTAGCCTACCTACTACCGCGAACTACTCGCCGTGTACAAGGCAGTGCATCACTTCCGCCACATCCTGGAGGCCCAGCACTTCCGCATTTACACAGACCACAAGCCGCTTGTCCACGCTTTCTCGCAACGCAGGGACAAACTTCCTCCCGTCCAGGTAAACCAACTCGCATTTATCGCGCAGTTTACCACGGACGTGGAGCACGTCCGCGGCGCCGACAACGTGGTGGCCGACTGCCTCTCGCGCGTAGAGGCCATCGTTCAACAACCCTCGCACCAGGACNCGCGTCGACATCCCGGGCACTTCCACCACGCTCCTCTGTGACGTGTCGACGGGCCGCCCCCACCCCTTCTTGCCCGCCCCGTCTTTTTTTTATAACAAGTGTGGTAGTGGCAATTTGTAACATTCTTACAGCCCAGGTTCGTTTATTTGCATAAGCCATGGTGGTGTGCCAATTAGCTAGTGTTCGTCCATCGTGATATGCCTTCTTCCTACCTCGTGGTTCGGTGTGCGAAATCACACATGGTTCAAGTTGCAATTCTACGTAGGTCTATTTCTTGTTAGTTAGTAAACGAATGACAGTGTAAGGGCATGCATGGCCTTGGTGTTTATGATGGTAGTTAGTCTATAATACATTTATTTTGGTGCGTGGTGACATTTGCAGGGTACGGAGAAAACTGTGTGAAGGTAGTAAGTTCCTTGTTAGAAAAGGATCAGGTACACACAACGCGATCAGTCGCGGCGAACAGTGTTCGTGCGATCGTCCCGGCGTTTGGCGATATGGTACCGTCACACAAAATACTATCTCTTTGTGCGTGATCCAGTATCGTGATCGCTTTCCGGCGAGCAGTTTCAGTACTTTTTATTCGCGATTTTTACAGATTTTGAGAAAAATGAATCGTTCAGACGACGAGCAACTCCTTTTAGCACTAGAATGCAACAGAAAAGAGACAATGTAAACAGTTTATTCAAAATGTACTTAAGTATGAGTGGTAGCACAGCGCAACGAAGGTATGAAGGAGATGAGTTATAGTTACTATTTGTAAATACATTAATGAAATTTCCTCGTTTTACCATAGTAACAAGTTGGAGACAAGTTGTTACCATGGCAAAACGTGGAAATTACACCAACAAAGGTGTTTTAATGAAGCAAGAACTTGAATTTTGACAGTGCAATATTTGAACTCACAAATTCAATAAGAACATCCAATGAACTCTCTTCTCATACAATATACACAACAACACGACCACAAACTCGTGCCACGTTACCAGATCACATAAAATCACTGATAAAAGATAAAATGAGTATTAGAGGAAAATTGACTATATTTAGACTACCCCACTTAAAGAAAGAACTGAATCATTATCAACGACTGGTCCGTGAGGCCCTTCAACAGCACTCACTCGCGTCTTACAAAAGTTTTATCTCTTGTTTCTCGTCTCGTGATAATACGGTCTGGAAAGCAACTCGAAGGTTACTCAAACCTCACACAAAACTTCCTCCCCTTAAGTACAATCAAAATGTAGCACAAAATCCACAAGATACAGCAGAAGCACTTGCAGAGTATTTCGAATCGACCTTTAAAACGCACCAAATGTAGTCCTTCTGATTCTGACCTCAATACTTCCATTACCACTCCAAATTATGGTGTACCGCATCCAATCAAATTTATTTCTCCATCAGAAGTGTATTATTGTATCACGTCTATTCAATCCAAAAAATCAGGAGGTCACGATAACATCAACGCAGTTATTCTCAAGAATTTGCCAAGGTCCTATATTAGTTTCATAACCTGCATATTTAACTCCATGTAAAGAATCGGATATTTTCCAGTCACCTGGAAAAATTCTATCATAATCCCGATACCCAAATCTAACAAAAATCCGTCTCATTTATCCAGTTATCGCCCTATAAGTCTACTTCCTATTATCGATAAAATTGCAGAAAAGTTAATTCTGAAATGCGTTTCAAGTTATTTAAGCAAAACAGGAACTATTCCATCTTTCCAATTTGGATTCATCGCAAATCCTACCACTACTAACCAGTTGTTCCGTTTATACGAATACATACTTCAATCATTCCAGGAAAACAAATCTACTATAGCAGTATTTCTCGATATTAGTCAGGCGTTTGATAGAGTGTGGTATTACAGATTACTGTTTAAACCTCGACAAACCGGAATTCCAAATTATCTCTATTCAATCATTGAAAGTTTTCTTTCGAATACAATATCCTTCACTCGAGTAAACTCATGTTTATCAACTCCAAAGCAAATAAGAGCAGGGGTACCTCAAGGTTCCCCTTTGTCACTGTTACTATATAACTTATAAAAAGCAGACGTATCCATCAATAGCATCATAAAAACAGCGCTATTTGCTGACGATAATGTGCTCTTCGTATCGAGTTCGAGCCTAACATCGCCAAAGGGACAAATTTAACTCACATCTTCAAGCAATAGATTTTTCGACCAAGAAATGGTAAATAACGTTAAACCCAAATAAATCTTCAGCGAAAAAATTTACTCTCCGCCTTCCCTCTTTTCCTACACCTATAAAACTCGATTTAATTCCAATTCCATGGTAACCATTAAACTCCGTAGTTAAATACCTTGGGCTCTACTTCGACACAAGACTCACTTGGAAACACCATATAATCAACAAAATAAAAGAAGCTAATCAGAAGCTTTATCAGCTAAGACCATTAATAAGTCGCCACTCCACGTTAAAAACACATTGTATTCTCATATTATACAAGACAATATTCCGGTCTCATCTTCTCTACGCTTGTCCTGTCTGGTGCAATGCCGCACCCACTACTATCAAGAAATTTCAAATATTTCAAACCAAGATTTTAAGAATTGCAGTAAAAGCTCCCTGATTCATTAGAAACAAAAATCTGCACGATGATCTCAATATTGAATCAATTGCATCCTACATTATACAACTGTCGCACAATTTCTTCTCTAACCTTTCAGTAGTACCCGGATCAGTATACTACCAAGTGTCGATTCTCCTCCCGATCTCAAAACTCGAAATAAATTCCCTCTCCATCATTTCCTACACAGCTCCTTAATTAAGCTTCTCACAAATCACATAACATACCTATGGATTCGTAAATACCAGTTTTTTTTCAAATTCTAATTATATTATCCTGTAAATTATTATTCTCCTTTTTTTTAGTATCGCTTGGTGGTGCCGTTGGTTTCCCCATTCGTTTGTTATGTATTTTATGTAATTCTGCAACCTTCTGTAGAACCTTTGGCTGATCGAAATATTCTCTATCAATGATATTTTAATAAAAACAAGAAAACAACTGATCGCAGCCCGCCTCGATGAAGAGTGGCTCACTGCGATAGATCTATGTGTAACGTGGATAATGTAATATACCATCGTACAATTAAATCGCCAGCTCGCCGCAGGCAGAGATCGCCGATCGTCGCGACATATCGCGTTTTGTGTGCCTGAGCCTTTATTGTTAGTTCTGTGTTGTGGTTCTGCGCGAGAGATCTAACAATGACTGTGATGATGTTCCGCGATGGGCATTAATAGCGTGAGCATTGACCGCATGTCTATTTTGTTGTCGTCGTTGTGAATAGAGCAGTGAAACTCACATGCAAGTATTTAATTATTAAAAGGTACGATGATAGTTACGTTTGTTTTAATTATTTTACGGCTCGTACTGCAAATATAAATAATATAAAGTACAGCATACAGAATTGCATGGGCTCATGCCGGGGTGAGATCTTTTAGAGCTTCGGTAATGTCTCCATTCTTTTTTGGTATCGTTAAATGTAACTTGCGGACCTGTTATGATGTTGCTATTCATTCAAATTGAATAAATGTTACACTCTTGTAAGTGTAGTTTCATCAGGCTGTAAAAAACACTGAAAGCAACATATTGACACTTATTTTTCATATGGAACTATCTTTGCAGTAAAAAAAACTACAAATGATTTGAACACATCAAATTATTAGCCCCTTAGTGACGACTCTTTTTAGGCTCTGTCTCCATATAGTCTTCCCGACAGTCGGTACGTCGGATCAGCAACGCAGCCTTGAACATTTTCACCTGTACCTACACAACCATTGATACCGCACCGAGCTGTCTGCAGTCACCTGCAATGAATACTGCTGTCACCTCGAACGGAGGCGAGACTACGGAGTGCGCTTCATTTCAATCGGCGATTTAGTTCCCTGAATGAAGTAGAAAAACATTAAAATTTCTCATAATTAAAGAACATTTATGTCGGAGAGTAACGGTGTTCATCAAAAATAATATTGTAATTAATTTTCACACAATTATATATTATTTCATATATATGAACGTAAATATTCCGACCTAGTGACATTAAAAAGTTTTTCCATGAGGAAAAAGTGTAAATAAAAATACTGGAGAAAAAAACGAATTTAAAGTTTTACATGGAACGTTTTCCTCTAAAATGATTTGTTTGATTGAACCAAAGTAATGAAATGAAAAAAATGTCGCAGTGAGTTTTATTTTGTATACTTCAAATCAACTAAATTTGATTACTAATGTTTTCCATTCTAGAAGCACAGTTAACTTATATTAGTTTTCTCGACGTTTTACAACATTGAATTCTTATATGATTAAATTGAAACAATGTAATTAATTGGATAATATTTTAAAGTTATTTGTTATATTATTTGGAATACAGCAATAAAAATTCCGTTTTATTCATTCCGAAATGTGTTGAAAGGTTTTGAAGGAAGTTCGTGACAAATTATTTCAAAGAGCACATTTGAATTAAGTCATATTATTTGAACAATATCATTATTTACATTTTCTTTTTTCAATATTTATTTGCATAATACTCAACGATCGATGCATTCTGTAAAACCATATCTTCTTTCAAAATATATTTTTAAGGAATTGTTGCAGCAATGTCTCGCAGAGGTATTGCTAACACAACAATTAAAATGGAACATTTAAATCGATTAGGTCTGGGTAGAAATGGTGTAGTTGTCAAAGGCGAACGGGTGGTGTAGTGGTTAACACCCCTGCGATCAAAGCAGGAGTTCCGGGTTAGATTCCCGGCTCTTCGCCAATTTCACCTGACCGAAAGTTATCATAACGATTAAAAATTGTAATTAACCCGTTCAAGCAAATAAGAACTAAGAATTTGGTAAATGAAATACGTATAATGTTGTCAAGTTTGTGTTAAATTTATTCCAACCATTAAACTTTCCGATCAAATTTTTTTTCTTCAAGAAATAGATTTTTCAAATTAGGGACAACCTTCTCCCAGTACGAAAAAGATAAAAAAATTGTCTTCTTTAAAGACAAAAATAGCAAAAATAATCAATAAATTTGGTTTTATAAGAAAAATAGTTCAACAGTTAAATAATGTTAAGAGAGAGCGTATTGCTCATTCATTCTTAATTAATTCACTATAAAATGTAAAGGGCCAGAAAGATAAATTCATCAAATTCAGAAAATTGTCTCGATCTCACAAAATTACGAAATTGTTTACTTAATAAAAATGAAATCAATCATTCAATTACATCCCAGATGAATCAAAAAGCGTTTGAATAGGCGGGCTTCTCACTTCACTCATGTTATTTCA
Source organism: Laupala kohalensis (assembly GCA_002313205.1). Classification (NCBI taxonomy): domain Eukaryota; kingdom Metazoa; phylum Arthropoda; class Insecta; order Orthoptera; family Trigonidiidae; genus Laupala; species Laupala kohalensis. Next base: position 213,191 of record NNCF01133845.1, read on the forward strand.
TTCTGATTGGTTTAAATGTCTAGGCAGCAACTCAAGGCACAGCCTTCGTGAAAGGAGTGCCCAGTGGCCACGCTGAAGGTCGTGTGGCACCACAGTGGCATGTCCGCAATGTGGGGACTGTGACACAAGATACTGTGTTTTAAACATTCATTTCTTCACGACGTGCGACCCGTAGCCAACGCAGCAGGACGGCGGTGAAAATAGCCAACGGGCGGGGAAAATACGCAATGCTGAATGTGGAGTTGGTCCCATTTAAATGTACATGCTTTGCTCTTTTAGGAGGTATTTGAGGTTAATTTTCTTACCGAGAAACACTGTATATAATTTTAGTTCATTGGAGCAGTTGGTACATTTAGAATGAGTGAACCACTTCAGTTGATTTTTTAAATAGATGTTATGCGACAATTTTTGGATTCGAATTATATTAATGTATTATTTTTCATTTGTTTATACATTTCCTTATATCGAAGGCTGTTCGATATATTGTAACTAATATTTTTCACTCTGCAGCTGAGTGAGCATATTATTAAAACAGATTCAGCTAATTAGCACAATATTTTAGGCTATTACCTACCTCGCTATCAAGCAACACATATCAGTTCAATATGTGGAAAAACAAATAATATTGACAAACATGATTTTTTGATTGCTGTAAAATGGATGAGAACAGCATCATCTGTTTGCTGAAAATACATGGTCACTCCTTATGGATGTTGTGATGTGGAAGTCTGTAACTCAAATACACGCGCAAATTGCGTCACTGTGTCATGAGCAGTAAGTTCCCTTTCACTCCGGAAAGGTGACTGAGCTCAATGTACGTAGCACAGTTTTACTTATTTTCGTAAAGAATACGCCAGAATGGACGAAATTGTATCACAGGTTTCTGAAACCATATACTTAACAATAAAATTTATCTTACGTTAGTTTTCAAATCAAAAGAATTCTGTTGCACATATCTATATCGGTTGGTTGTGGACTCGCTTATAAATTTGTTGAAGCCGTATATTTGTCGTTAGATATCAGTTTATTTAAAGACAGTACCCCTGCATGGCTTATGTTGTTTCAACCGCACACATTACTCCACTCGTATCCAAATTGGCGGTCCACAACTGCAAAGTAGACCATCGAAGGAAACTTGGCCATAATTATCAGAAATGGTCTCTCGAAGTCAGGTAAAATGACGTTTTTAATTTGTGCCGACGTTTTGACCTTTCATTGAGGTCCTTCATCACAGTTAAATTAAATAATTTAAAGAAAACTGTCATTCTTCCGTCATAAACACCATGGCCATGCATGTTCATTCAGTCATTTGTCCACTAACATCGAACTAGCACTAACAAGAAATAAACCTATTTTTGTGTGGCTTTAGGGCTCGTTAAACCTGTATTGAACTGAAACTAGAACAATGTGCGATTTCGCACACTGAACCTAGAAGTAGGATGAAGGCAGATCGCGAAGTATGAACACTGGCTAATTGATACACCACGATGGCTCATGGAAATAAACGAACCAGGACAGTAAGAATGTTACAAATTGCTGTAAGACAGGCGGAGATGAAGTCTAAATTTCCGCTCAATAACTCTTCCTCCTCACGCGTACATCTTCGTCCTTATGCGTACATCTTCGTCCTCACGATATCTTTCCATTCTTTTTAAAGACTTTTCTGGCGTCTCGTAAACGATGTGATCTTTTCCCCGTTTTTCACAATATTTTTAAGTTTCATAATATATACTCGCAAATATATACCGTCTCCACGGAAACGGCGTTAAATATCTGCACATAAGGTTAATGCGTTTGCTAACGTGAGGGCGTCCAACACCAATGCTCTCTAGTGGCTGGGCATTGAGATTTGAATCGATTGATGAATCAAAAGACAACAAAATCGCTAGGAGTAGCACAGAGGAACAAAATTTATGTTGCATTGACATCGGCAATTGCTCATTCCAATTCTGAAGTTAGTTTTTCTCTCTTCGCTATAGTTTTTTTTTCTCCCCTGCAATCGTCCTTCTGTTTAGGACAGATACACAGTTCAAAAGAAGCATGTTACTCAGTTTATGAGCACGACTTAAGTCTCGTTTTCGTCATTGTATAAAGTAGATGTAGTTATACTATCCAATTTTTTGGTACTTATTCATTCTTAAATTAACTATATTAATAAATAACTGAATAAATAAATACCAAAAAATTGGATACTATGACTACATCCTCTTTATACAATAATATACTACCAACACCGAACCTGGACATACAATCGTTTTCGTCAACTGATCTGTCGGTTTTAAAAAGTAAACCAAATTCTATTGTGCGAATTACATAACAAACTCGAAGTACCAGTGTTACTAACTTCCAAGGGGGATTTCAGTTCTTACGACTCTGTAAACAACTAACAATGACACATCTTAACGAGTTAAAGGAACCATGACTTATAATTTTTAATTTCGATAATGTAACATGATTTTCCTTCTTTATCTCCATCGTAAAAGAGGTTTTAATTATAAAAGTAACTTAATTTTAACTACAGTTTTATGAAAACATTTTATCTTCTGTACAATATACGTTTGAAATATTTTGGATCTGGCACATATTATACATTGAGAAAAATTCTCGTCGAATATGTTACTACAATTAGATTTTCTCATGTAGCTTATATTCTCTGATTAAAGTAAATAACTTTTTCATGTGTCGCTAGCGCAGCAGGTGTGCATGGTGCCCGATCGATTTTCCTGTGACGTGTATTTGGTTGAGACAATTTTCGAACGCGGCGGTCGCTTGGACCTGATCATTAATAAAGAAATGATTGCTACAGATGCCGCAAGAACCAGTGGAAGAGGATGTTATAGAGTGGTGACAATTCACACGTACAACATTGCGCAGATATTGAAATTTGGATTATTAAATTACTTTTTTATAAAAGAGCTAAATTGAAGGTTCTAATTCAAAGCTTGATTTGTAATTAATTTTTGGAAGTTGTACATTCAACGAAAAAAATGAAGTTAGAACAACAGTTCATCTGTATCTGTATCTATTGACGTATGATTTTGAGTTCATCAAAATCTTTATAAATTGGTGACGTGGATTGAGAAAACTTCTTCCTGTTATCCCTGTGTTCCTCGAAGTATCTAATTTTGTAAACTTCTCACTACTTAATTTATTGTATTATTTATTCTCTTGTGCTCATATCATGTTGCTTTTAATCTTCCATTCATCCCTTTTCTTCTGACTTCTTCCTCTTTCTGCTACCAGCCTCCATGATTGCATACTTACCTGGATCAATATTTCATCTCTTTCTTTTGCATCTATTCCTTTCAGTGGCAGCATCAGTGTTTTGTTTCTCGATATTTTCAGCCGGTTTTTTAAATTGTTTTTACCTGAAGGTCGTGTATGTTTTGACACGGATCAGAAGGCACATTTTAGGACATTCTCCAGGACTTACACCCCCAGTTTCAGGAGTTCTCTTAGTTTGCTTGTTGCTTGGTTCTTTCTTTTCTTGCATGAGATTGTGAATTCATAACGGTATTTTCAAATTCTTTGAAAGTTCCAGTCTATCCTTACTTTTATTTACAAATTCCTCTGCAGAGTCCCCGTCTACATTCTTTTCACTTTTGCAGCAAACGTGTCACGCAAATTCTCGCATGTAACCATAGTAGAGGTGGTCTCCTAAATCGAAATTGGGAGATTCATGCCTAGAAGAAAAGTTCTGTTTAAAAACCTTCATGAAATCACATCTACAGTTCAGGGTAAACCAAGAATTAAGGACCGTCCGTCAGTCACAAAAGAAAAGAGAAGTGACGATCTTTACAAAAGTAACCAAGATAGCTACTAAATAATGTCCAACCCATTCAAGATCTACTTCTGAGGTCCTCTAGTTCTCCCTAAATCACACGAAAAAAAGTTAAAAATTTGATCAAATCTGTTTTAATTTGTAGTATTTAAATACCTTGAGTGACGTTCCCATCAGATGTACCTCAACATTAATTACTTACCTGACGAAAAAGTCGATAAAATAAAGTCTTTTATCAGCAGGACGTGGGGGATAGCTTGATTTATTTCTATCTGCTGGCCCACGGAGACCTCATCATTGAATTCCACATTCTCCATTCTAGAGCACTATGCTGGCCGTTGAAACAATTGAAAACGTTCTCTCGGGCGGTTCACGCCTACTCTGACTACATGACTTTTGATCAGTTAATATGCATCACGGTTGTAACATTTTATGCTTCAATAGCAAATTTTAAGAATAAACTATGAAGAAAAACGACAAATATATATTGCGAACGAAATGAGTAATTATTATTTGAACAATGTTAGTGATACAAAAATAGGAAAAAATAAAGATGTTTCATTATTTTAGACGCCTGCAGAGGCTATTTACTTCCATGAAATCTTCCGCTTTTTGTAGAATGGTTCTCACACAGATTTTTCCCCCACATTGAAACATCACAAATATCAACAATGAGTATAACAAAAATTAATTTAACTTTGATGAAATATTTTGAGACTTAACGTAGTAACAATCCACTACTACTAAGATCAAATTAATGGGATGACAAAAATAATGAAGCAAATATCAGAAGAAGTTGCGATTGGCGACACTAAAATATGGTTTAAAATAACTTGGGGTAGAAAACTCTCGAGGCTAACTTTGAAATAATGTATATTTGTTCATTTTCTCCGAAATTGTACTGTCCTTCACCTTTCCTTCGCGTTCACCTCCAGGTATACGCGAAGTGGAGCGAATACCTGTTTTGCCTGCTTAATCATACCTCTAGCGCCAAGGGCAGTGAGAGGAGCATCAAGAGAATCCTGCCTGGAAACAAGAAAAACAGACGCAAGCGAGGGCGAGGTTGACTACCGCCAGGTGCGACGGAAATTGGACGCTCGTTCCCTTCGTGAAATGTGTCGCATCGCTCCACACGCAACGATATGCACGTACTCCAAACGCAGCACACGCACAAATGAAATGTCGGATGCTACCAGCAAGGAAAAATTAAGCGGTCTGAGTAAAAATAATGTCTAATGAGATGCGTTTCATCTGAAACGCCTCTAAGAATACCAACATTTGCTAGCAGGGTGGTAGAAAAATGTAAATAAGCGCTAAATTTTATGATAAATGTTTCATAAAAGGTGGGTAAAATAAAACTGTCCCGGAAAACATTTACAAGACTGACACGGATTTGACCCTTGCTAATGAACTGCCCATCACAGAAAATACTAGAAATGGACACATTTGACGTCGATTCAGCGCTGAGCTCGTTTTATCAAACGAGCACGCGTAGCATCTCTGCTCGAGAGGTAGCAGCAACAGCGTTTTCAATATTCTGCTGCAGTTCTTCGAGTGTGAGAAGATTATTTGAGTACACTTTCAAGTTGCCCCACAGGTAAAAATCACAGGAAGAGTGAAGATGGCCAAGGCACTGTGTGCCATTTCTCCGTCTTGCTGAAAGTATCCATACTGTCGTTCATCTCCTTTGAGTTGTTCCACAAGTGGTTTATTCAAATTTTGGACATAAAGATCAGCATTAACAGTTTGGTGAAAGAATAGTATTACGAAACGGAAACCAGACATTGCGCACTAAATACCTAAGAGAGAAACTTGCATTTTACGCTCTTCAGTACCCCAGAGCCATTAAAAAAACGTTCCTGGATGAATAGGTGGAAGAAAAACTCTCCAATTATCTCTTTGAGTTCCATTAGGGAAATTACCAGTGAATAGAAGGACGGTATTGACAATGTGACATCTTCAAATTGCTGGAGGATTAACGTATGCAACACATTTATAGTAGACATCAACAAATATTTAAGAAAGATTATTTGGACAAGAATTTCAAAATTCACGTGAGAAAAGTAGCAGGTACTTTAAGTCATCAATTAAGTGAACTACGATAAACCATCGACTTCTTCTAATTTGTACCAAGCAGTAGGACCCCTCTTAAACGGTTTGGTCACGACCGTGAACCTGGCCGATAACCTGTTAGGCCGGTTAATCCGAGGTTCCCGTGAAAAATCGATTTTTGTTTAAAAAGAGACTACAATTTCATCAGGTTGTCATGAACACACAAGCAAATGAGACGTTTCAACTCAGTTTATCAGAGAGTTTTTGCATATCGTACACGCTTCCAAGCGAATACGTTATGTCGATGACTCTAACCGCGTAACGCACATAGAAAGACCTGGTGTAATCGATGCATTTTGCACAGAGTACCTTAAACATAGAAATCTCTTAGATTGCGGTGAACCTCACCGCCAGGTAACAGATTAATCATGTTACGTCGAATGAAAATGGGAGACGGGACCGGGTGGCGAACGGGATGGCGCAGTCGGTAGGCTGAGGCGCTGAGCTCAAGGTCCCGGGTTCGAACCCCGGTCCCGTCTCCCATTTTCATTCGACGTAACATGATTAACAGAGTACCTTCTACTCAAATCATACTAAAAATTATAAACCCAAACAAACTACTTCTATGCAAGCGTGCACAAGTAAACTGCACTGTGAGGACACCAGCACGTTCTCATACGGTACACAAAACCAACAAATCTCTCGCATACCCTCTCAGATATCAACATAACCTCAAATCCACACCAGAATCCACCATGTCATCTCACTAGCGTACCTCTAACACCATGTGCAAAGAGAGGCGTTGTGACGTACTAAGCTAGTGTACCACTAATTTCTGAGCATGCGCAGAAGTAACTTGCATGTGGATAACATATACGATAGCTCGCAGGGAAGCTGCGCAAAAACTCCCTATTGAACTGTACGTACATACATAAACGAACACAAAAAAATAAACGTTACGAACTTATATAAACTTTGAAAACTTAATGTATGAATCAACTGACGAACTCCCTCCCCCTCGCCCGTTCTGCATGCCGCAACACAAACGTATTGTTTACCTAACGTCGCATCACCGTTCCCCTTTCCAGGCACTTTCCAGAAAAGGCCCGTCATACAATTTATGTTTAAATCACTACTTGCCAGCTATTTTACGCTGAAAGAAAGAAAAAACGTCCACGAGACAGGCCGGATAATCCGTGGACCAGTTGATCCGAGGTCGGCTAAGAGGGATCTTACTATGTAACACGTTTGAGTAGTGGGTAGAGCGTTGAACTGCTCGTTGGACGGTTTGTATCGAAACCCGATGAAACCATGGGAGATATTCCAATACCTTTTTGTCTGTGCTGACTGTGAGGTCTACTTAGCCTGCAGTAAAATGAGCACCAAACCTAACCCAAAAGAAAAATTGATTAAAGCAGCGGTTCCCAAACTGTGGGGTGCGCCCCAAAAGAGAGGCGCGGGATGCTTCCACTTGGGGCGAATAGTTTTGTGGAAGTATCAAAATTGTCTTAAATTCATAAATTTATTTCTCTTCTTTAACAATACGTGACATATTCTGAATTACATTTATTACTTATATTTTTAGTAATTTAGAATACGTGTAATGTAATTTTAGCAAATATATACAATACATTGGAAGGTTACGGATTACTATTAATTATTTTAAATAAACAGTTTTAAAGTAGATTAAAACAAATAAAAACTAATATTCTTCGAGGTTGATTATTATATTTTTGAAAGGTTAATTATACATGTGTAAGACAAAAGACAAACGTAAAATATAATTGTAAAGAACGTTAAAAACAAGCAGTTAACACACGGAGGGCCAAATACTTTGTAGGTTCTTCGCCGTTAGGAAATGCACATACTCTGATCTGGGTTTAATTGAGTGTCTTTTAATAAATATTTATTCATTGGACCGCCCAATTCTGGACGTCTGTATTAATGTAATAATAATGAATCATGCAAAAGATTTTTTTAAATTGAAGAACCAGAACAGAAAACTGATCTAGCTTATATTTATTTTTTTTATAAAAAAATTATAACAACAGAATCCTATTCTGCGCGTTACCCTAAAAACTATCCCTGTCAATTCCTAATTATTCAAGAAAAATTTAATACAAATACATTCAAATTATTTTAAAAAATATTTTTTAAACGTTCAAAAATCCCGTACTACGAGTGTCATTGATTCTGGGTTCACAATTAATGCTTCATTTTTAAAAATTGCAAATGTATAAATATTAGTCACATAATTGCGTATTTTATTATATATTCTACATTGGAATTACTGAACGGTTGTTTCATGTTAATTTATCTGTTCCTTCTATGAAATAAAAAGTGTTATATTAATACCGACAGAAAAACCATACGATTGTGATAACTAGGGAGTTCAATAGCATCATATCCTCTTCATCAGCCGATCTCATGAATTATGGGAAAAGGTAAAGAGGAAGATTTCTCTCTCATAAATCATCACTTATACACTCGTCCCAATGCAACCCCCACTTCGTACGCTGCTGCAATTATTTACCGCATCTTCATTGGCCGACAAACGTCAGCAATTTAATTTTGATAATCATACAACTTTTTTATACAATTCACACGTTCTATGCAAGGAGTCTGAGTTTTATTGCACAGCTATCGCTCATTTAATAACCTCACGACAAGTGTTTGCTGAAATATTTTTTTTTTCATTTCATTTTTCTCTCTTTCCACATTGTCCCCTACGTTCTTTACTTCACAATATCATCCCCATTGTTTTCGTTACCTTGTCGCCATTGTGAACCAGAGTTTTGCACAATATTCCTGTATATCTTGAACGACAATATAATTCAATATACTTAGTGAAGAAGACCACGGAAAAATTACTTTCTTTAACTGTACGACAACTTAGCAGAGACAATGTCACTATAAGAACATTTGATCATTTTCCTTCGTACCCATGAACCGGTAGTGATTTCACCTGTACTCAATTCAGCAAGTCTACGGTATCTCATCGATTTCATCACATTCATTTCATCACACGGTCACATTTCCTATGTTCCTTTGTCCCACTTTCCAAATCTCGTACATAAACACTCCATTCCATATACATCACACAGCTTATTAAACCATTTCAACCTCATCTCTCAAACAGTTCACCCCATCAAACGAACGATTTCCAAGAGACATTTGGACCAGTGTAGTACAAAGCAAAGGTCACAAGAATCGCCCTCATTGGCATCTGGTCCTTGTTACTCGCACATTAGTCCCAAGCTCCGCCATCACTGCATGTATACACGCACGAGTACCCACCCATCGCTTGCGGAAACTACTACTTCCGGCCACAACGTCCATCGACAACGCAACAGTGTTTGCTGTCGGAGAGTTCAAGTTCGTTAACTACATGCGCGACCACACCATAGTACAATAAAACCATCAAAACGCGCGTAGCAGACAGGTATATTTCCCGCGTCAAGAAAATTAAGCCATTAGAAGTTCATTAGTAACAAATGTCGTTTCTCATGAATTAATTCCATTCTGTTCTAAAAAGGGTAGAAAATATACGAACTAATGATGCATCATGTACTGTTCAGAATTCAATCACTATGACATGAGTATTACAGCATATTAAAATCCGACAGGTCAATAACATTTTGGAATATAAACATGGTAAAGAGAATTTTTTTTTGACAAGGTCAGGTTAACCAAAATCAGGGTCACTTTCTAGTGCATTGCCGTCTTCGTCAATTCATTTCCTTCTTTCATGGAAATTGGTATTAAAGGTGGACATAGAAACGGTCAAGCCATTTTTTCTAACAATTCTTGCGTGTCTGGCAGCTTTTTACTCACAGTGAGATGATCAATATTTAGGTATTCTTAAATATAGCTGTTCGTGATGACATGAAATGTTCTATCGAACATTTTTAATGGATCACTTTATAGTAGATAAGAACAGAGTGGTGTGTCCAATAACGACTGTCAGTTCTATTTCTAAATCAATGTAGTGTGCGTTTTAATCCATTCTTCTCAGGCACTCAAGAGAGGGAATGGTTCAACACACACTAAGCATAATAATCTAAATGAAATAATTTAGCTAAGTATCAGAATGGAAAACAAAGATGCTTTTTTCCAATATCATACATGTAACCAAACTGACATGAATCCAAACGTCAGGTACAGCTGAATATCATTGAGAACAATCAAATATTCTATAATAAACGTCATTCAGAGTAGTTACCTCAATATGAGTCCACGCGATATACCAATTAGACTCGCATTACAATGCACAGTAGTCACAATTAATCAAACATGCACAGAAACACATTTACTAACGCTTACCAATTTTTTCACTAGATAAAGGAATATGAGTCATTAGGACACATCTTAAAACGTCAATAGACATGTTACTTCTCATAAAGGAAGCTGCCTAAGTAAAGATCATTGAGAACCTAAATTCTGAATACGAGGGTAGTATCAAGTAAAAAACTCAAGCGACCAACATATCTAACAATTAAATAATTTATCATATCCCACTTGAGAAATGTAAACATTTACTAGCAACAAAATTACGCGACACAAAGGTTTCACGCTTCGCAGATTTAAAGTAGCACACGATTATATTAAAAAAATAGTCCAAAAGAGACATTGCCTTAGTTTCCAGTTTCAAGATAATTATTCCTAGAGCTGAACTTAAAAGTTATGAAATTAAAATATAAAAGAATCCATATTACAATTCGTAAGAAAATTAGAACAACGTCAAAAAACCCAAACAGCACACGCAAATGCAACTTTTGATGTTCTCGAGGTTCATACTCTCGGAATGGTAATATATTTGGTTTGCGTACTATCAAACAACATATTCTCCCCGGAAATGATTGAAAATTCATGATGAACAAGGACATTTTTCGATAGAATACAATTTAGTAAACGTATTGTTTAAAAGTACACATATTAAGTATATGAGCGCCAGTTTCGCATAACGATGTTGACAATAGTTTGCATCAGATTGCATAAACCTACTTCAAACTCGTAAGACTGAAAAGTAAGTAAGAAGAAGTAAATGCATCATTCGGTTGAGAGAGATTCACAACAGACTTTCAATATAAGAGAAAAGTTTAACATAAAATGGTAGGCACATTAACGCAGGAAAACATACGTAAGTAGCAAACTAATATAAAAATAAGAATAGTTTATTTCCAAAATAATGTTTACATGAATACAAGACTACATAAATTGTTGGAAAGGTTCAGACCATCTTGTCCAGTATTGGTCATTACAGAACAATCTGATACGAATACTGACTATTCAGCCTGAAAGTAAATAAATAAACTAATCATACAGTTCGGGCAACTCGCTGGAGCGTGTGTTACACTAACTCAACACATTGAACTGCTTATTGCTAAGACTATTAACTAAAAACAATTAACATACTTCACTTAATAAACTATAGTTTATCTTTAAGTATTTAAATAAAGCAGTACTTTGCTCAATGACAATTAAAATACAGAAAACTAGTTTTCCTTGAACAAAAGAAAAATATTTATCTATTTTACAACTTTGATAACTTATTACTACCATTTGTAGAGGCCTACATATATAAGGTTGTTCAGTATTATCTAACAATTACGACAAATTTTCCCTGCTTAAAATCCAGATTTTAACTTTTTTCAAAATACACTTAAACTTTTACTTTGTTATATTTGTTTTGGTAGCAAATTGTATATTTTTCGTCCTAAGAAACCATGGCTCTTTCTCAATATTGACATTTTTACCTCTGGCCTTACTATTAGACCTTAAACTACACTCCTCGTGTTAAGTAGTAGCCTATCGGTTCTGTCATTTCCACTTCGTATGTAAAAAACTTTAAAAACATTGTAAATAAAAAGGTGATCGAGGGGTAGAATTTTTAGTACACGATAAATTGAGAAAGATGATTCTAGTTTAACTTTGAAAGCAATAATTCTGACAAAGTGATTTTGAATTGTTATGAGATGTTTTATAACTACTTTACTGGCCCCACTCCAATTTTCTATACCGTCGATCATTATGGAGTGAATAAGAGGAAAGTATAAAATTCGCAAAAAAATCTTCATCTAAAATATCTCTTAAAAAGTAGAATTTTCGTATATGTTTTCTTAATTGTGTTTGAGTGCAGTTCCACGATAATTGTTGATCAATATTTAGGCCTAAATATTAAATGGCTTCTACTTGGTCAATTGCTTCGCAATTGCAGTTTTGGTTTAAGAAACATTGGTTTGTTTTATGAAATTTTAAAGCTTTATTGAAGGAGAACCCTCTTAAATCAAAATTTATAAATTAGGTTTTTGAAACGTTAATAACTATTTTTTACTATCCCAGCACTGTCGTATTTTCGATAAATCCGAATTCAGATCTAACCATATGGTTTCCCAATTATGATTGTTTTACCTTATCGCAATATCATCAGCGAAAGCAATGACATTACCTTTTAAAGGCTGGTTCATGAAATCATTTAAAAATATAATAAACAGTGCTGCTGATAAGACTGACCCTTGCGGGACTCCTATTTTTACTGCTCTTTACGCTAAATGTGTCTTCTATCCCAACTTGTTGTTCTGTTTCTCAAATAACTTTCAAATAACTTATACGCAATTCCGCTGATCCCTGAAATTTCCATTTTAGCCAGTAAAATATCGTGATCAACAAAAGCGAAAGCTTTTGACAAATCTATAAAGACACCGGATGTTTTTAGACTTACATTGCAATTAATGTATATATTTGGTGTGAAATCAAAGATCGCATCCTCAGTGTTTTTACCTTTGGTAAAACCAAACTGCTCCCGATTGAAAAAATTATTTTTATTAAGGAAATTCAAGAGTCTAGCGTTAATAGCCTTTTCTATTATTTTAGATAAGACTGACAACAAAGCAATGGGTCTATGGTTTTGAAGCTGGTCTTTCTCACCCTTTTTAAAAATAGGAACAATAATGCTTTGCTTTAGACACTTTGGAAAGACACCTTATGTAAAACTGAGATTGATTATTTATTTTATTTTTATTTATCATCAGTCCGTAGTATCCCCATCCGGAGCAAGGGCCTCTCCTAATTAGGAATTTTACGAGGGTTGAAGATAATTCCCACGAGTTTTCAAGTCGGCTTGGGAATATGAAATGGGGGTGAATGATTATGAGTGAATGTTGTGGTGGAATGATAGTCAGGGGAAACGGGAGATACCCCGAGAAAACCTGCCACGAACACCGCTCCGTCCATCACCTCGGATTCTACTTGGATCGAACCGGGTTTGAACCGGCGTCCCCAGAGGTAGAAGGCGAGCGCGTTAGGCACTACGACACGGGTCGACCGATATTGATTAGTTCTGCATAATAGGAGAGACAACTGGTTCAACAGTCTTAATTAGATGTACAGATAACCCATCAATTCCAGTTGAATTTTTATTTTGTAGATTTTTTATTATACTACTAATTTGTATATCATTGACCGGAGTCAGATACTTGCCGTGTGCAGTAGGAGAAGTCTGCATTTAGAAACCGTGCTTTTTTCGTTAGATCCAGTGGAGCTTAAATGAAAGAGTCGTTGAACAAGTTAGCCATATCTAAGTGACTTTCGACTAGATTGCCGTCCTTATCTCTGGCACCGACCACTGATTGCTTATCTCTATGATCTATCAAGTTATTTATAAGTTTCCACTGCTCAGACACATTACCTGATAGATTATTAAATTTATTCCTATAGCAAGAATGTTTAGTTGTTTCAATTGCTACGTCCAACTATTTTTAAATTGATTGTAATATTTGCAACGTCAACAGTCAGGTGAAAATTGCGACGGACCGGGACTCGAACCCGGGACCTCCTACTCTGGCCACAGCTATCCACTGCACCCCCCACCTCGACTCCTAAGTCCGTACCAATCTCGAGGTTGTAATATTGTTTTAGGTTAACATTATACGGCAGTTTTTTAACACTTTCGCTATTTGCTCTCTTTTTAATTTGTTTAAAATAAACTTGTTTATCCATGGACTTTTAATACGAGCTTTTTCTAACTTCGGGTTGGTCACTACTTTATTTTCAGATTTTCTACATTTAACAATAAAATATCTACGAAATGTTGCGTGGCTATATCTACATTATTCTCAGACAAAACTAAATTCCAGTTAGTATTTTTAAGGCAGCTTTAAATGCTTCATAATCTATACGTTCCGATACTTTTACTTCCAAAATTTCTTTCCTAAAGTTAGGTTGCTTCAAATCTATGCTAAAGGCAATTACATAGTGATCTGTAATATTTAATTCAAAAATGGCTGTTTTATATAAATTAATATTCTTACTCTGACAAATATATAGTTAATGCATGAGGAAGAATCCTCTGTTACTCTAGTACATTGATTAATTAAGCATGCTAAGCTTTGATTTTCCAGCATTGAACGGTACCTAATCGCGTCAGATTTGTTATTAATAAGGTCAAGGTTTATATCCTCTATAAGGATTGAGTGCAAAAACTAAAATAAAACTTAATTTTCGTTATTTATTTGCATAACTTTGTTAGAAAAGAAAAGAACTTAGAAAGATGTATGTAAACTTTTGCGGTTGATTAAAATTTTTATTAGAGTTTTTCAAGGCCTTCTGACCCATCAACCCTTTGGCAAGTTTTATCGTTCTCTGTTTTACGAAGGAAAATTTTCCCCTGCTTAATCCACAAGAACCGATAGTCTTTATCCTTAGCCATAGCTTTAGATAATAACAGTTTATTGTCCGGTAAGAGACGCTCATTGACAATTACCTTGTCCTTCTGGAAGCTGGAATTGATTTTATCCGCGGTGAGAGATCTGACGGCATTGTATGCTTTGATCCAAGCGTCCTTCTCGTGGCGGGAGGTGAATCTGACAATGATGGGAGCTGCCCTGCGACAGTTGAACGACGGTACACGATGAGCTGCCACCACCTTCTCTGGCTTGAACTCCACATCCACCGCTTTGGCCACACTGTCCAGAAGATTGTTGATATCTTCATTTTTGGTCTCCGGTACACCGCTGATTTCAGTGTTCTCAGCTCGTGAATATTGTTCTAAACTTCTTACTTTGTGTTCTAGCTTTGTTACAGTCTCGAAGCCAGGTGTTCTCCTGTAAGATTTTCTTATATTCTTCTTCTATTTCTCGATAATCTCTTTTCACTTCCTCCATCATTTTGTTACTTTGGTCAAACTTCGCAGATAGAAAATCCAGTGATTCACGAACCTCGTTGAGTTCTTTTGAAGTAAATTTAAGTTATTCGAACATATCACATTTGAAGGACTTCATAGTTTTAATTAGTAATTCTTTTGTGATGGAAGTAGATGGAGATTTAACACTAGTTACAGATGAGGATTTGTCGTTGTTAGATTTGCATTTGTCACAAAGCCAGTCCTTTCTTGACGAACGAGTTTGACTGTTGGTTAGACAACTTGAATGGAAAATGTCGTTGCAGTTTCCAGAACATTTTAGAGCACTCGAATCATCACTACACACTTTCCCACACACGCCACAGCACACCGGTATTGAACACTATTTATTGTACAAACTTAAAGTAGTATCGCACAAAATGCTCGCACAAACAGGTTGAACTGTACAAAACGCGTGACGAGTTTGACTTTGGACGAGCGATCGATAAACGTCTGCCCTGCACGACTGACTGATACAGACTGGATATTCTATTTGCACAACTAATCTAGAAGAAAATTGAAGAAAAATGTTGCTACCTAAATTAAATTGCCTGTTCAATAGTTTTGATCAGTAATGAGGTAATTTAATAGTTTCTCAGGATCTTCAACAAAATTAACGAAATATGAAGTTATAAAAAAAGAATATCATGTTATTCGACGAAATGCTTTCGAAATCAGGGTTCTTAAAGTCAGCTAACTGTGAAAAAGCATTCATTTCATTCTTTCTAGGCCATATAAATTTAAACTGAGAATACTTCCCATTCCCGCCATTGTATGAACAATACACGCTATAAATCTCAACTACTTCATCCAACACTTCCTCTCAACCTAACAACAACAAAACCTTGATACTCGCTCTCCGAGCGCAGGTAGAATGCAGAGTTCGCTTCAAGTTGTAACCACGAAGCACACAATCCTACTCTGGATACAGCACCGGTATTACTCCCACAGGGAAATTGTTAACAACATTTTGAAAATATATGCGAATGCAGCTGGTGCCAGAGACGCATCAATAAATTACAAAATCATGAACGTTTCCATATTCACAAAGGAACGGTGCGCGCACTTGGTATATTCCTCCCGTGGCCACTCGTCCAGCGATGCGTACGACGCCTAGTACTGGAGCTACAAAGGAGAGAAATAGGGGAGTGGGAAGACGAAACATGGCTTCGCGAATGCTCCGTAAAGGAAGATAAAAACGTGAATGCTCCGTAAAGGAAGAACACGGAGATGGAGATACAAACAACATGCACAAGAAGAAAAAGAACAAAAAACCCAATCACAAGAAAGGAGACAATGAGAAAAATGGAGTGAGATTTTGAAATTCAAAAGGACGTAAATAAAAACGGTAGCGAGAGGAATACCAGTGATGAAAAGAGGAAAAGGAGAAACGAGACGGCTTGGAATCCTAGGAGCGAGGAACGGAGCATAAAAGTAATAAAAAGCAAATTCCACACATTTCGCTTTGTGGTTTGAAACATACTTACAATATTTATATAACAGAATAGAAATTTTATTCTCTCATTCACACAAATTA